>CM031615.1:3384251-3389251 GCA_018398815.1 Conus ventricosus
TGCTTGGAGGTCTGTCAATGCCTTCTTCATGTTCACCAGTCAGCCTTGTTATAGAGGGGAATAAGTCTTGGCATTTGTTTTATCCCCTGGGTTGTGAGACTGAGTTCACAGTAAGGGACTTGGTGGTCAGAAATGCCAGGTAACACTCTCACTCGTGTGACAAGGTGGGGGCAGTTGGTAAGGAAGAGGTCAAGCGTGTTGTCAAGCCGGGTGGGCTCCATGACCAATTGTTCAAGTCCATGATCACTGATGATGTCGAGGAAACTGTTATGGAGGCGAGACTGGGCGGCTCTGGGTTTGAGAGTCATGGTGGGCCAGTCAAGGTCAGGGAAGTTAAAATCCCTCCTATCAGGAAATGGGCATTGGGGATCCCTGCAGCTCTGTCGAGTGACTCCTTCAACCGAATTAAGCTAATTTCATCGGCGACGTTGGGCGATAGTAGGAGCACAGGTATAGGGTCTTCCTGCCATGCAACTTCACCCCACCCATACTATTTCGCAGTCGGTAGTCAACTCAGGCACAAGGAAGTCTTCAGGTTGTTTCGTACTGCTATATAGTACTCCACCGCCTAGCCTACCCCTGTCTCTACGGTAAACAGTGTAGAAATCTGGCAAGATCTCATTGTCAGTAATAGTGTCATTCAGCCACGTCTCAGTGCCCAACAAGATATCCCGCTTCACGTCATCAACCAGGTATTGCGTATTCGCTCTTTTTCCCACTGAAGATTGGAAATTGACGTTTATAAATGCGCAGGGGCCTGTCTTTCCATTTATTCTGCTGACTTGCTCTGGTGGGAAGTAGAGGCTGCTGTGGTTGGGAAGCTGTTTTCGGGTCGGTGTACTACACGAACTTTCTGCAACCGAGTTTCTATCCTCTTCAAGCTGTGAATTGCTGCTGCTGGGCCAGTCAACACCGTGAAGGTCAAACACTGTCAGGCTGTTTGGGTTGCCACAGATAGCACAGTGCCATGCCAGGACACGTTCTCTTGATGAAGCTTATCATAGTGAGAGAAGGAATACTCTGACAGCGCGCATGAAACCACATTCCACAGGTATCGCAAGGCGACAGCATTTTCAGTCCAGCCAACAGTGGCGTCGCAAGTTCCGCAAGGATAGTGGCTTTCATTTGGGTCAGAGGTATGGGAGGGTCCTGGGTTTGGCTCTGGGGCATAGGAGGAAAAGGATCAGAAGAAGGGTTAGATATGGAGGACTAGTCTTTTCCGATGGTGAGCACCATGTTTGCTGATTGTAGTATCTTTTACTACCCTTCGCTGTTAATGCGCTGGTGACCAAACACAGGCCAGTACCAAGTGTCCCGGGAAGGGCTGTCTTCTTTCGGAAATTTACATGATCTGAATTGAAACTGAAGAAGTCAGATGGTGGTATGGCATCATATACAAAAGTCTTTTTTACAAAGAAAGAAAACACAAGAAGGAACAGAGTTTTCTCAAACATGTCTATGCTGGAACATGATGACACTTCAGCCAGTAGCAGACGACAAGTTCAAACTGTTTATGGAATTCTGCTTCCAGATCCACAGTAAGGGTTCAGGGAGACAGTAGCACTCACCTCAAAAACAGATTACGTATCACTATGTCCATACATGTAGCGTTCACAGGCAAAGTAATTAATTGACTGGACGAGGGTGACGATGGATGATGGCATCTTACTTTCACTTTCGCCGCCACAAGCTCACGTCCGCCATTGCTGTTTACTATATGAATCAGTTCACTCCTGACACATAAGTCGAAATTAATTCAGAACAGGAAAAGTAATGCCGCTAAGGTTATCAGATGAAATAACATGTGTGTGTCACGTGCAGGCCGAGATGACGACAGAACTGAGAAAAAGACCATCCCAAATACTGGATTTCTTCGAGAAACTGCTCAGGGAGTCTGGCACAGGGTACTTCGTGGGAAACGTAGGTAGGAGGAATACTTGATTAGACTGTAGCCCTGTAGTCTGACCTACATGCTGTACAAGTCTGTCGGTGCAAATACCTCCCTGCCTTCTCTTTCACGTCAGGAGTGAAGACTGTTGTCCATTGTTCATTGCTTGCTTTTGTTTCTCTATTTGGACAGTTGTCCTTGTGGTGTGTGTGTGTGTATGTGTGTGTGTGTGTGTGTGTGTGTGTGTGTGTGTGTGTGTGCGCGCGCGCGCGCGCGTACATGTGTGTGTGCGTGTGTGCGTGTTTGCTTTCATAAGAGAGAGAGAGAGAAAGAGAGAGAGAGAGAGAGGTTGCCTCTGTCTGTGTGTATGTGTGTGTGTGTGTGTGTGTGTGTGTGTGTGTGTGTGTGTGTGTGTGTGTGTGTGTGTGTGTGTGGTGTGTGTGAATGTGTGTGTGTGTGGGAACGGCTGTCCTTGTTTTTGGCTTGCTTGTGTTTGTTCATGGAAGCAAAAATGGTTGTCCTTGTTCGTTGCTTACCTTCGTGTCTCTATGGGAACGAAAACTGTAGTCCTTGTTCGTTGCTCACGTTCTATTTACTATGGGAGTGAAAATTGTGTTCCTAGTTTATTTCTTACTTTTGTGTCACTATAGGAACCGCTGTCCTTGTTTGTTGATAACTTTTGTGTCACTATAGGAACCGCTGTCCTTGTTTGTCGCTTACTTTTGTGTCACTATAGGAACCGCTGTCCTTGTTTGCTGCTTACTTTTGTGTCACTATAGGAACCGCTGTCCTTGTTTGTTGCTTACTTTTGTGTCACTATAGGAACCGCTGTCCTTGTTTGCTGCTTACTTTTGTGTCACTATAGGAACCGCTGTCCCTATTTGTTGCTTACTTTTGTGTCACTATAGGAACCGCTGTCCCTATTTGTTGCTAACTTTTGTGTCACTATAGGAACCGCTGTCCTTGTTTGCTGCCTGTTCCTAGTTTATTTCTTACTTTTGTGTCACTATAGGAACCGTTGTCCTTGTTTGTTGATAACTTTTGTGTCACTATAGGAACCGTTGTCCTTGTTTGTTGATAACTTTTGTGTCACTATAGGAACCGTTGTCCTTGCTTGTTGCTAACTTTTGTGTCACTATAGGAACCGCTGTCCTTGTTTGTTGCTAACTTTTGTGTCACTATAGGAACCGCTGTCCTTGTTTGTTGCTAACTTTTGTGTCACTATAGGAACCGCTGTCCTTGTTTGTTGCTAACTTTTGTGTCACTATAGGAACCGCTGTCCTTGTTTGTTGCTAACTTTTGTGTCACTATAGGAACCGCTGTCCTTGTTTGCTGCCTGTTCCTAGTTTATTTCTTACTTTTGTGTCACTATAGGAACCGTTGTCCTTGTTTGTTGATAACTTTTGTGTCACTATAGGAAATGTTGTCCTTGTTTGTTGCTTACTTTTGTTTCCCTACGGGAGTGAAAACTGTTGTCCGTGTTTATTGCTTACTTTGTTCCATTGTGGGACCAAAAACTGTCATCCTTGTTTATTTTGTTGTTGTTGTTTTACTACGGGAGCAAACTCTGTTTGTCCTCGTTCATTAATTACTGTGTGTTATCTTGCACACTTGGCATTACCTGACCTTACATAGCATTATAACGCTTTCTCTTTGCTTGCCTGGATTTACTTGGAAACCCATGACATGGCTTTTGTGGGGTCGGCTGGACTTGAACGTAACTGAAGCCGACTATATTTTGCTCTTTCCCTTACTCAAACCTTTACAACGCCTTACATCTAAGTTACCTACATTGAAAGTGCAAGGCCCCTAGTTTTATAACTGTCGGGGGCAATGAACTGTTACATGTCCACCATGTCAGGGGCACAAACGTCATAGAAAGCACAACCCATGTCTCTCCTTCCGCCGCCTTAAACTTCCCGGAGCTGAATCAGGTATCTGTTTACTACTGGGTGGACAGAGAGAGTCTTCAAGCCTGACAAATCTGAATCAACGAGGGATACCAACGCGCGTTTGTCAGCTCCACAGGCGATTGCTGCTACCACTTGGCTATGGAACTAATTCATTTTAATCTAGCCCTATCATTGCTCTAAGCTGAGCATGTTGATAGGTTTAGTGAATAAGTAATGATTGAATGTACACAAAACAAATAGGTGTCGTCTCTTTTTTTTTTCAGTCCGGGACTTTTCCCTCTGTGTGATGCCTGACCCGAAAGTGACCTTTGTGGTCGGCTGAACTTTAACACTGAAACTAGAAACCTTACCATTGCTGTTTCTTCCCTTAAAATACCATTGTCTCACTAGACCTTACTCTGCTTTACTGTGACCTTTTCAGTTGACGCTCGCCGACCTCACCGTTCAGAACATCACCTTCGGTTTGCTCAAGAGAAACCCCAACGTTCTGGACAACTTCCCAGAGATCCAGAAGATGATCAAGAACGTGGAAGGCCATGAGAAGGTCAAGGCGTATCTGGATTCCAGACCAGACACCGACATGTAGACTTGACTTTCTCCGGTGTTTTAGGGAGAGGGTAGGATGTGACCTCGCGAGAAGAAGAAAAGGTATTGAACAATTAATGTAACAAGCTTTGCATGGGTGGCCAGTTGTTTTGTTTGTAACTGTGCATAATTTTTAGATGATAGGATATTGAACAATTATTGTTCATGAATGAATTTCTGTTGCATCATTAAATGCTCGTGAGTTACAATGTTTCACTGGAAGTGCTGTCTTGGGTAAGGTGGATGTGTTGCTACTTGTATTTCGTTGTTGTTCCTTGCTTATATAATTGAGTCGAACTCCTTTTGTCAACTTTTTCTCTTTTTTTGCCTATCCCATCTTTTGGGCCACTTCAATGGCACTGCACCTACACCGCTCATTCTGACCCCCCCCCCCCCCCCCCGTCCATAGCCACAGCCTGCCCTGGCCCCAACCGACCCAGCACCAGCAATCCACAAGGAGCAGTAAATGTCAAGTCCTCAAGGGGCAACCCACTGGAGGAGACACTGCACTGCTGCCGAGTCACTTCGGTGGTGTTCAGTGGCGCCTGTTCTGATCCAACATACACACAGGACACCACATACTAATCCCCCTACTGACAACAATAATTGCTTAG
>CM031615.1:3401970-3404470 GCA_018398815.1 Conus ventricosus
CTCTCTCTCTCCTCTCACACACACACATTTATTGTCCACCTGTACTCATACAGTCATGCGAGGCCATTGTGTTATCTTTCCAGGACATGTGTTGAATTCATTCTAAACGACTCCCTACAAATGCTGCCGTTGCATTTTCATTTCTCTCGTATGGCCTTAAAACAATACTCTCTCTCTCTCTCTCTCTCTCTTCTCTCTCTCTCTCTCTCTCTCTCTCTCTCTCTGTGCGTGCGTGCGTGCGTGTGTGTGTGTGTGTGTGTGTGTGTGTGCGTGCGTGCGTGCGTGCGTGCGTGCGTGCGTGCGTACGCGCGCGCGCGCGTGTGTGTGTGTGTGTGTGTGTGTGTGTGTGTGTGTGTGTGTTGTGTGTGGTGTGTCTGTGTCTGTCTCCGTGTGTGCGACGTACGTGAGTGCGTGCATGCGTGCGTCTGTGCTTGTGGTGAGTGCGTGCGTGCGGGGCGCACGCGCGCCTATGTGTGTGTGTGTGTGTGTGTGTGTGTGTGTGTGTGTGTGTGTGTGTGTGTTTGCATGCGTACGTGTCTGTGTGTGTGAGCCCTTTTTTCATTTATTTTGTTTGATTCAACGCCTTCTTCCTTGCGCTGAACCCTGAACGATCTGATGCGATCAAAGCTAAGTGAATTCTCGTTGTTTTATTCGTTTATACTTCACCTGACGAAGACCTAAGAGGTCGAAACGCGTTGTGTTTTGTCTTGTGACTCGTTTGTCCACGTTCTCTGGGCGGTTCGCTAACATTTATTTAAGATTTGTTTAGATTTCCGCCTGCAGTCGTCTCGCTTTGCAACTAGATCTATTTTGTTTGGTTAAACACTCTCTTCCCTTATCCCCCCCCCCCTTCCCGCCCCCCCCCCCCCCTCTCTCTCTCCCCGCCACACACACACATACACATCTATCTAGTCTTCCCAGCTGTCTACTGTCACTCCATTGCATCTCTGCATCTACATCCCCACAGCTCCAACCTCTGTCTCAAACTCCAACCCCTTTCAGCTCACAAACAGAACATCAGAAAAATGCTGAGGATGTATTCCGTTGGTTTGTGACTGCGGTTCTCCACAAACGAATACACCACAGACTGGATCAATCTGGAAATTGGCACGGCAATGGGCTGTGCAATTTCTCCAATACTGCTTGCGTTGGCAATGGAGGATACCCTGAAAGCTGCCATGATCTGCACATTTTCAGCTGATCTCGAGAATGAATTCCAGTGCCCCCTCTAAATGCCTTCATGGATGACATAACAAAGCTCTCCACCGAGGAAGATGAGACACACAAGATACTGAAGCACTTGGGATAAGTTAGTTGTGACTCCATTCAAATGAATTTCAGGCCAAAGAAATCACGAAGCCTTTCCCTGCGGTGAAAAATAATAGCAACAACAGTCAAGTTCGCTGTAGCCAACCAAGCCATTCCAACTGTCACAGAAAAACCAGTCAAGAGCCTTGGGAGGTGGTATGATGACTCCTTGAAAGACACAAAGAGGGAGAGGAAACCAAGCAATTGGCAGTACAAAGCCTGAAGAGAATTGACCAGTGTGGACTTCCTGGTCAACACAAAGTCTGATGTTCGCAGTTCATGCTGATCCCGAATCTTCTGTGCCCTCTGATGATCAACGACATCAGCACTAGTACTGTGGAGACCGTGGAGGCCACAATCAACAAAGATACAAAGAAATGGCCGGGTGTCCCACCACGCCGCACTGACGTTCCACTCTGCACACTACTGGTGCCAAACAAAGCTGAAGCTTACTGACGTTGCACTCTGCACTCTACTGCCGCCAAGCAAAGCTGAAGCTTACTGACGTTGCACTCTGCACTCTACTGCCGCCAAACAAAGCTGAAGCTTACTGACGTTGCACTCTGCACTCTACTGCCGCCAAACAAAGCTGAAGCTTACTGACGTTGCACTTTGCATTCTGCTGGCGCCAAGCAAAGCTGAAACTTACTGATGTTGCACTCTGCACTCTACTGGCGCCAAGCAAAGCTGAAGCTTACTGACGTTGCACTCTGCACTCTACTGCCGCCAAGCAAAGCTGAAGCTTACTGACGTTGCACTCTGCACTCTACTGCCGCCAAGCAAAGCTGAAGCTTACTTACGTTGCACTGTGCACTCTACTGCCGCCAAGCAAAGCTGAAGCTTACTGACGTTGCACTCTGCACTCTACTGCCGCCAAGCAAAGCTGAAGCTTACTGACGTTGCACTCTGCACTCTACTGCCGCCAAGCAAAGCTGAAGCTTACTGACGTTGCACTTTGCACTCTACTGCCGCCAAGCAAAGCTGAAGCTTACTGACGTTGCACTCTGCACTCTACTGCCGCCAAGCAAAGCTGAAGCTTTCTGACGTTGCATTCTGCACTCTACTGCCGCCAAGCAAAGCTGAAGCTTACTGACGTTGCACTCTGCACTCTACTGCCGCCAAGCAAAGCTGAAGCTTACTGACGTTGCACTCTGCACTCTACTGCCGCCAAGCAAAGCTGAAGCTTACTGAC
>CM031615.1:3414470-3429470 GCA_018398815.1 Conus ventricosus
GAGGCCCGAACGTTATGATGTGGGGTGCAAATGGCATTAACCACGCCATCGGACCAGTCATCTTTCAGAACATTGGTCCTGGTCGCAGACAGGGTGTCAATACACAGCGCTACATCCACCAGGTGCTCAGACCCCATGTCGATCCTTTTTTTGTGCAACACCCAAACTGGACATTCCAACAGGACAATGCAAGACCACACACCGCCAGGGCCACCAGCAATTTCTTCAGCATAACAACGTCAATGTGCTGCCCTGTCCAGCCCTCAGTCCCGATTTAAACCCAATAGAACATTTTTGGGATGAACTTGGCAGACGGTTGGACCTCCTGCGTCCACGACCAGCAACAGCGGCTCAACTTCACCAGGCCATCGTCCAGGTGTGGGCAGGTGTGCCAAGAGGACGCATCAACCACCTGCCCAGTCCACTCAATGAGCCGCAGGTGTCAAGCAGTTGTCCATGCAAATGGTGGCCACACACCGTATTAAGACTTCAAGCTGGTTTGTCACGTGACCTTGGATTTTCCACACAAAAAAGACATATTGCTGATGACATTTTCACACATTACCGGTGTAACGAGTCAAATCACGTTGAATTCTCGCTTCCACTCTGTACAATTGTGACCAATAAAATTCACACCCAACCTTCAGCTTGTTTTGTTTTCGCGTTTTAAAAAAAATGGAAGTCAGTATATAATCACACAATAACACACTAAGGAAGGTAAAACTGTTTATCTGTCTTTTAAGCTATCTATTTACAAACAGATAAGGACAGACAGGCAGACAGACAATGACCAACAAACACACACAGGCAGAATGACTGGCACAGTGAGAGAGAGAGAGAGAGTGTGTCTCTGTGGCCAGGACTGACAGGGAAGACCAAAGAAGAGCAACTGAGTGTGGACCAAGTGTTCTGCCTGGTGAGAAGTCTCGTTCAGGCAATGGTCAAGGTCTATTATGAGAAAGACGAACAGAGAAAGGTAGCAATGGTGTGTGTGTGTGTGTGTGTGTGTGTGTGTGTGTGTGTGTGTGTGTGTGTGTGTGTGTGTGTGTGAAGGAGAAAGGGGGGTGAAGGGGAGAGAGAATGGGGATGAAGGGGAGTTAGTGGCTAGATTCTGATTAGTGTATGTGTATGTGCGCACGTGAGAGAGAGAGAGAGAGATATACAGAGAGATTCTTTAATTCACACAGGCACGCACACATGCACACGTGCGTGCGCGCGCGCGTGCACACACACACACACACACACACACACCACACACACACACACACACACACACCACACACACACACACACACACACACACACACACACACACACACACACACACACACACAAATGTTATTGATAATGATTCGTTAGGTCATTGCTAAGAGAGAGAGAGAGAGAGAGAGAGAGAGAGAGAGAGAGAGAGAGGAGAGAGAGAGAGAGAGAGAGAGCGTTCAGACACGTACGTGCTGATGTGCCCACGCCAATGTCTGTGACCCACATTGTGTTGCTTGATGTGTGTGTCACGTGCAGGCCGAGATGACGACAGAACTGACAGAACAGACCATCCCCAAATTCTTGGGTTTCTTCGAGAAACTGCTCACGGAGTCTGGCACAGGGTACTTCGTGGGAAACGAGGTAGGAGGAATACTTGATTAGACTGTAGCCCTGTAGTCTGACCTACATGCTGTACAAAGTCTGTCGGTGCAAGTAGCTCCCTGCCTTTTCTTTCAAGGTGGGTGCCCAAACTGTTGCCCTTGTTTATTGCTTACTTTTCTTTCACTATGGGAACTGTTGTCTTTGTGTGTGTGTGAGTGTGTGTGCGTGTGCGTGTGCGTGTGCGTATGCGCGCATGTGTGTGTGTGTGTGTGTGTGTGTGTGTGAGAGAGAGAGAGAGAGAGAGAGAGAGACAGACAGACAGACAGACAGACAGACAGAGAGACAGAGAGACAGAGAGACTGAGTATATGTGTGTTGCTTACTTTGGTTTCTCTATCAGAGCAAAAGCTGTTGTCCTTGTTTATTATAGCTAACTAAAATTGTTACTATTATTGATCACTTACTTTCGTTTTGCTATGGGAGCATAACCTATCGTCCTGTTTATATTTTGTTTCTGTTTTACAATGCAAACAAATGCTGTTTGTCCTTGTTTATTATTCATTTTGTCTTGTCTTCAATGCTCGGCCTTACATGACTTACCTTCAGCTTGCATTACCGTACTTTGTCTTTCCTTATCTGATCTTTGTTTCAAATCCCTGACAGTTACTTTGTCTTTCCTCAACTGATCTTACTTCAAAACCCTGGCAGGTTATTTTCCTTATCTCGCCTGATCTTTCGTCAAAGCAGTGACAGGTACTTTGTCTATCCTTGCCTGATCTTACTTCCAATCCTGACAGGTATTTCGCCTTCCCTGGCTTGATTTTACTTCAAAGCCCTGGCAGGCACTTTGTCCTCCCTTGCCTGATCTTAATTCAAACCGGTGACAGGTACTTTGTCTGTCCTTATCTGATCTGACTTCAAATCCCTGACAGGGCTGAATGTGGTCGGCTGTGTAATGTAACTGAATCCGACCATGCGTTGCCTTTACCCTGACCCTAACCTTTACAATCGTACCAAAATCAATAGCTCAGGTCCCATAACTACTGGGGGAACTCCATGTTACATAGTCACCATGTCAGGAGCACAGCATCAAAGAAGACGCAGCCTATCCGTCTCCCTCCTCCACCTCCAGTTTGCAGGAGCTAAAGCAGGTATTTGTTGGCTACTGGGTGAACAGCGAGAGTCTTCAAGCCTAACCAATATGAACCAACGAGACATACGAACTCACGACTGTCAGATCCATAGGCGAATGCTCTAACCATTCGGCAATAGGACACTTTATTTCAATTATTTAACCCTACCCTTACTCTAAGTTGGGCATGTTGATAGATTCAGTAAATAAATTATCGTTGAATGTACACATTACAAATAGATGTCTTGATTATTCGTCTTTTTTTAAGTAAAGGGCTTTCCCCTCTGTGTGATGACTACCTGAAGGTGACCTTTGTGGTCGGCCGGACTTCAAAACTGAAACTGGAACCCTTACCACTGCATTCTCTTTCCTTAGAATGACATTGTCTCACCAAACTTTACTGTGACTTTTTCAGTTGACGCTAGCCGACCTTAGCGTTCAGGACGTGACCTTCGGTCTGCTCAAGAGAAACCCCAACGTTCTGGACAACTTCCCGGAGATCCAGAAGATGATCAAGAACGTGGAAGGCAATGAGAAGGTCAAGGCTTACCTGGATTCCAGACCAGACACTGACATGTAGACTTGACTTTGTCCGGTGTTTTAGGGAGAGGGTAGGATGTGACCTCGCGATAAGAAGAAAAGGTATTGAATGGTTGAACCATTGATGTTACGAGCTCTGCATGGGTGGCGAGTTATTTTGTTTGTGACTGTACATACAATTTTAGATGATACGATACTGAACAATTATTGTTCGTGCATCAATTTCTGACACATCATTAAATGCTGATAATTTACCATGCTTCACTGGAAGTGTTGTCTTGAGTAAAGCGAATGTGATACTGAGATTTTTTGTTTGTTTGTTTGTTTGTTTGTTTGTTGTTGATTTTTTGTTGTTGTTGTTGTTGTTCCTTGCTTAAATCATTAAGCTGAACTGCTGTTGTCAACCTTGTTTTGTTGCTATCCCATCTTCCGTGCCATCTCAATGGCAATGGACCTACGCCGCTCATTCTGACCCCCTGTCCACAACCACAGGCCGGTCTGGCCTGCCTCCGCCCAGGCACTAGCAATCCACAGGGAGCAATCAATGTCAAGTCGTCAAGGGGCAACCTACCAGAGGAGACACTGCACTGCTGCCGAGTCACTTCAGTGGTGCTCAGTGCCAGAACAGCCCACAACAGAGTGCGATGGCGAAGGGTCGTCGATGGCCTATGCTCCATCGGGAGCGATGGGCATAATGATGAATGAATGATTTAACTAGTAAGATATACAGTTCCATTATAAACCGTCGACTGCAGGAATGGGTGGAAGAAAACAATCTTGTAGGTGAATATCAGGCTGGTTTTAAACGTAATTATTCCACAGTAGATCACATGTTTACTTTACCGGCCTTTGTTCAAAGCAGTTTTCTTTAGATCGCAAATTTTATGTTGCTTTCATTGATTCTGAGAAAGCCTTTGATTCTATAAACAGAAGTATTTTATGGCCTATTCTACTAAAATACGGGGTACAGGGGAAATTGTGTAAATGCATAATGAGCATGTATAATAGTGTGAAGGCCAAAGTCAGATGTGGAGGGAAATTAACAGATTATATTCAATGTACTAGCGGGGTAAAACAAGGAGATGTGTGCAGACCAATACTATTTTCTCTGTTTATCAGTGAATTAACTTCTGAAGTTGTTAATAATGGGAGGCATGGTGCACAGTTTACTACACAAATTCTACAGTTGTTTATCCTTCTTTTGGCAGATGATGTAGGTCTGATCTTTGAAACAGTGGTTGCCTTCAAACGCAATTAAATAGTCTTAATCGATCCGCTACTTCACTTCAGTTATAGGTAAGCATGTTGAGAAGTAATATAATTGTCATCAGAAAGGGTGGATATTTAGGTGTTCGAGAACAGTGGACTTACGATGGAATCCGGATGCCAGCAGTTAACATCTGTAAATACCTCGGAATTTATTATTCAACACGGCTAAGTTTTTCTGCCGCTTGTAAAGATCTTTCGAGCAGAGCTAAACATGCTTTTTTGTTATTATGCAAAGGTTTTCTAGGTTAGGAAATAAATCTTTTCAGGTATTCGTCAAACTGTTTGATTCTCAAATCCAGACTACTGCACAGTATGGTGCTGAAGTATGGGACTTAGAAAATGCTGCGCTACACTGTGAAAAAGTCCATTTATTTGCCCTAAAAAAAATTTTAAGTGTGTTTGTGCAGACACCAAACGATTTGATTTATGGCGAAACAAGTAGATATCCAATTCATTTAAATTCTGGTATAAGATGTATAGGTTATTAGTTAAAGTTACTTGAAATGGAAGATGCAAGATCACCTAAGAAAGCCTATAGGATGTTATTTGATTTAGATATGAGGGGCAAAGTGAATTAGGTGACAAAAGTCAAAAGGAGATTATATGAATTAGGACTAGACGACTGGGACATGCTTGGGTTAACCAGTGTGTCCGAAAGAAGACTGCACTTTTTGAAATGCTTCGTACCAGGCTTATCGACTGTAGATGGCAAAACTGGAATGGTCACATTCAAGATAGTAATAGATTTGATTTATACAGACACTTCAATCCACTACATTGTATCCCAACCTACTTATCTATACAATTGGACTGCCATTTGAAGTACATGATGACAAGATTTAGATTTTGGATTGTCTGATATTAATGTTCATCGATATCGTTATCGTAAAATGTGTGCGGAAATTGAACTTGTTTGTCCTTTGTGTAAAGAGGCTCGTGAAAACGAGGTTCATTTTGTGTTTTGCTGTCACCGCCTTGGAAACACTTAGAAGCCAGTTTATCCCATCAAAATATCATAGAAACCCTTCTGCATTTAGGTTTATCTTACTGGTCACTTCTGCTCGCGACGATGTTATAAGACAATTTGCCATCTATTTGTATAAGGCGTTCAAAATCCGCTCCATTTGCTGTGCATGATTGATATCTTTCTCTTTTGCTTTGCGTTGAATGTTCGATTTCTTGTATTCATGTGCTTTTGTTCTTCTTTTAGTTGCATCACGTGTATGATTCTTGAATTATGCATTGCATGTACATACCACCCCCTTTCAAGAGGGGCTATGGCCTTTTTGAATAAATTATAAATCATCCGCATCCACATCTCTCTCTCTCTCTCTCTCTCTCTCTCTCTCTCTCTCTCTCTCTCTCTCTCTCTCTCTCTCCATTCATCCAACACCGTTTTATATGGAGAAATGTGCAGATACCCTTTGTATATAAGTACATTAGTGAAATGTATTAAGTACTGGTTGAAGATCTTGAAGCTACACCAGTCCCGTTTGAGCAGGGATGCCTATGTATGATATGATGCTTCTAGAAATGGAAAAAGGTAAAGAAAACTGGGCTCATAAAGTAAAGAAAGTCCTTTCAGAACAGGGTTTTGGAATAGTGTGGATGGCCCAGGAAGTAGGAAATGAGCGACAGTTTATTACGGAATTTAAAGACAGGCTTATTTGTTCTTTTAAACAGAATTGGCACCAGATATGGAAAGCAAAGAAAAATATCGCTGGTGTTTCTCATTTAAGAATGTGTTTCATTCTAAAATGTTTCTCAATGTCATAACAGATAAATGGCACGGAATAAATTACGCAAGATTTAGGTTGAGAACTTTTAGGTTTTAATGCGAACAAAAGATAGTTTGAATGCGAAACATCCACAGAATCTCCTTGTCCTGCATGTAGACATATTATTGATGACGAAGAACACTTTCTGTTCCACTGTACTGCTTATAATGAAGTGCGGACAAATTGTTCATTTTTCCAGTTAGATATAGCGAAAAGACAAAATGTCGCTGTCGTGTTATCATCAGATGATGAACTTGTAATTAAATCAGTTGCGAAGTTCATCGCGGAAGCATTGAAAATTAGACAGATGGAGGATAGTGAAATTGAAGATAATACATTATAAGAAATATCTGAATGAATATTATCATTCATCACATGTGGAATAGATCTGTAAAATACAATGTCATCATTTGATTGAGTGGATGGTCGAGTAAGTCAAGGTTTTTGGTGTTTTTTTGTTTTGTTTTGGTTTGGTGTTGTTTTCTTTTACCTTACTGCATTACTCCTGTGCGTGAGGACATAACGAAATGCTACGATTTTATTTGTTTTTGTTAACCTTGGATTTGATACACACTAGGAATGAAAGTGCATTATTTGTTTGCAGGAAAGGAAGAGGGAAATGTTATTGTTCTGTTGCCTCTCCCCCCCTTGTCAAATGACCTCTTTGGTTATGACAATAAAATATCAAAGTGTCAAAAGTGTCAAAGAGTGTGTGTGTGTGTGTGTGTGTGTGTGTGTGTGTGTGTGTGTGTGTGTGTGTGTGTGTGTGTTTGTGCGCATGTGTGTGTGTGTGTGTGTGTGTGTGTGTGTGTGTGTGTGTGTGTGTGTGTGTGTGTGTGTGTGTGTGTGTGTTTGTGCGCATGTTTGTGTGTGTGTGTGTATGTGTGTGTGTGTGTGTGTGTGTGTGTGTGTGTGTGTGTGTGTGTATGTGTGTGTGTGTGTGTGTGTGTGTGTGTGTGTGTGTGTGTGTTGTGTGTGTGCATGTTTACGTGTGTATGTGTGCGTGCGTGCGTGCGTGGCGCGCGCGCGCGCGCGCGCGCGCGTGTGTGTGTGTGTGTGTGTGTGTGTGTGTGTGTGTGTGCGTGCGCCCGCACGCGCACGTATGCGTGCGTGAGTGTTTGGGTGCGTGGGTGATAACACGTTTTTGCAATCCATGTCAACCTCTTTCTTCTCTTTAGTTATCTCTCGTCTTACTCCCTCTACACCCTCTCACCCTTCCTGTTCTCTTTCTTTTCACTCAGCCGGTCGCTTACCCCGTGTGGGGGAAAAACCCTGTGGAAGTGTTTTGTCTTCAAATACTGACTTTGAGCAAAGAAACTGGCGTTACACATCTAGGACACGTGCCTCATCAGGGTATTCACCCTTTTACTCTCGTGTCAGTGACCCAGCCGCGTTCAGGCGGCACTACTTTCAATCACCATTTCCCTTTCTTTTCCTAAAACGTATTAGTGGGGCTAGTTCAGGCTTTGGTACTTTTCAACAGCTTTCATTTGTTCTCGTATCTTTGGAATTAAAAAAAGCAAAACTTCTGTTCGCTGGCGTTTTTTGTTGTTGCTTTTTTTGTTTTTGTTTTGTTTTGTTTTTTTGTTTTGTTTTGTTTTGTTATTTTTTTGTTGTTTTTTGTTGTTTTTTTGTTTTTCTACCTGTATAGTGACGAGGTCTATGCGTGCAAAACTGTTCTCTGTTGTTAGTTCCAACTTTTCGTACCTACATAATGGCGAGGCCATCATGCAGAACTACATCAGATTTTCTGCTCAGTTCAGTTCAGTGGTTTATTTAATGTCTTTTCATCGTCAGATGATATTAGACACTTTTATATTTAAAAAGAAAAACACCTCCACACAAAACTCCACGTTAGTACTTTCAAACCCACATCTGATGTATGCATACATACATTAGTGAAATGCCCTAGTAGTACACAAAATTGTTGATATTTACAAAAATGTTGCAACCTGTGGCAATTTCAGCAACATTTGAACCATATAAGACAGTATTGACATTATCAAAGTTATTCATCTGAATACCTTTCTCCTCATAGAGTGGGGTCAACACTGAGCATTCAAACAAAAGATGATGCACAGAAATATTTTTCTCTGCAGACACAAGTAATAACATGAGAATATTTAGCGTTCCAAGTATACAGCCTTAATTTATGAATTAATCTAACAATATGCCTTGGGCACGATGGTAAAGTGGCCATTTTTGTTACTAGAATTCTGCTTATACATACATGTTTTCCATAATCTGGATTTATTCACAGTAGGATAAATCTAAAGGATTGTTTAGTAAATTTTCCGTGTTACTATTTGCTCCTTCTTTTGCAAGACTGTTTGCTAATTCATTTCACTTTATACCACAGTGAGATGGGACCCAACAAAAATCAGTTCTTATGCCTAGTGTTAAGAAACAGTACAGTAGATGTTTTATTTTAAAAAGCAAATCTTTTGCAGTCCCAACGCTGTAGTGATTGTAAAATAGATTTGGAATCAACACAAAGTAACATTTGATAGAAAGCAATTCATTTTCTGCTCTTCTTCTTCTCCATTACCTTCACGAGGAATCACTGGGGCGAGGTCCTTTCACGCCGAACTACGTAATACTTCTTCCTAGTCTTCTCCCTTGCCTCTGACAGGATTTCTGATGTGTGTACTTCATTGCAAGTGACGGATCCTTGGCGGGCAGACTGTAGAGCAGTTCCTAGCTTCTGTCCATTGAGAGCTACCTTAGTATTGATGGCCAGTGTGAACACTTACTAATTAGTCTCTTGATTAGGTTGACGAGTTTCTGTTTACTGCCCGACAGGCCAGTAAAGTCGTCTACCAACCCAAGTGTCATGATCATTCGCTCTTCAGCTCTGATGATCTGACATATTGTCAAATGCATCAGTCATCATGCATTCTAGGAATTTGTCCAGAAATACTGGAGATCGAGACAGAGATCAGCCCTGTTTGCTGAGGACGCCTGTACTGTAAGGTAGTGATAGCTGAGGGCACATGTACGGAAAGGTAGTGTTCACTGAACAAAACATGTAGTGAAAAGTAGTGTTCACTGAACAAAACATGCAGCGAAAAGTAGTGTTAACTGAAGACATTTTTTGAATCCCATGGTACCCTTCCTGGCGGCCTCGTTTTCGTCCAGCGGCCATTTTGATTTTGCGCCGAATATAAAAAGATAAGTGGTTTCTCATTCTTCGTTTTCACTGTTTTAAATGTTATTTGTTTTTGCGTGAAGAAGACCCAAGAGGTCGAAATGCGTTGTGTTTAGTCTTGTACTTTGTTTGTCTGTGTCTTGGCGTGAACTAACTCCCTCTCTTTCTAAATTCTGAAGACATGTAGTGAAATGTAGTGTTAACTGAATGACAAATAGTGAAAAGGTTATGTCAACTGAATGACATAGTGAAAAATTTTTTTAATCTTTTTTATTTGCATTCATATATATTTACAGGACGAAAAGGGGGAGAAAAGTAATGAGGGGAGGCAAATATGTATATCAAGAAATAAATAAAGAAAGAAATCATCCCAAACAATTTGAATTCACATATTCATGCAAACATTATCGAATCAAAACAAAACAAAACAAAAACACACAGAGAGAGAGAGAGAGAGAGGAGAGAGAGAGAGAGAGAGAGAGAGAGAGAGAGAGAGAGATATGTTTTTTTACATCATTTCATTTGGCAAAATATTATACTCAGGCCTCTTATAATGCACAAAAAAAGTGTTCATTCACACACTTCATCTTACACTTCTGAATCTATTAGTGCAAGTTGTTTACAAAGAAAAGAAAACAATAACAAAAGGGTATAACTGTTAGACATTATCCATTAATGGTCTGTATGCCAGCCACCTGGTCAGAAATTCTGCATGGTTTAAGTTCTGCCTGAAGACAGGCAGAAAATGGAAAGTTCAAGAGGCGATGGATTCTGCAAAAGAAAGTCTCAAGATCAGAGAAATAACAGGACACACACAGACCAACAGACAAGGACTGGGGGTGACCAAAACTGAATGGTGGTCAAAGGCCAAAGGAAAAGCCAAAAGAGACATGATGATTCAGGAGATGAGAAAAGAAGAAGACCAAAAAAGACTCCAAAAAGCAGTCCAGCAGAGCCAGCAAGGGCAATGGACAACGTGGGGAATGCACTCCAAAGAAGTCTAACTTGGAATGACATTTGGCACATGGCCCCTCTCAGGATCAGCTTCATTCTCAGATCTGCATATGACCTTCTGCCCTCAAATGCAAACCTGGTGAAGTGGGGAAAACAGACGATCCTGCATGCCCCCTCTGCCATGAAAAACAAACAGTGGAGCATGTTCTAAGCTCATGTAAAGTAGCCCTGGCTCAAGGAAGGTACACATGGAGGCACAACCAAGTGCTCAAAGAGAATGTACAAGTAGTCTGGGCTAGTACCAACCCCCACAAAAGGGAGAATCAGGACTCCAAAAGCACCCGCAACATTCTTCACGGCAGGAGGCAGCAAATCTTTGCCAAGAACAACAGTGCCACCGAAACATGCAGGCAGAGTCTGCTGGAATGGGGCAGATGACTGGGAGTGCACTGCAGACCCCCCAAATGGAAGAGTCACCCAAGATCATCAGCAAGAGTGGCATGAGACCAGACATAGTAGTCCCACCTAAGTCAACCAAGCAGCTGATCATGATCGAGCTCAGGGTGCCATATGAGAACAGAAGGGAGGCAGCTCAAATCTACAAGACGGAAAAAGTATGCTGATCTGGCAAACAGCCTGAGGAGAGAAGGCTATCAGGTCAAAGTCCTCACTGCAGAAATTGGGAGCTAGGGGATTTGTGGGAACGTCTGCATACACCTCATGAAACAGCTCCAGTTGCCAGGGAAGGAAAACACCAGAGCCCTCAAAGCAATGGCAGAAGCGGCAGAGAGGTGTTCAAGTTGGATCTGGTCAAGGAGGAACAAAAGTGAACTTCAAAAAGGCTTAATTTCCCTACAAATATCAGGTGTCCCTGTGGCTCAGTGGTTAAAAGCGCGAGTCATTAAGTAGAAAATGAGCATGTCCAGAGGGTCAGGGGTTCAAACCCAGCCATGGCTCATCCCAAGAGGGGGAAAAAAAAAAAGGGGGGCAGCAGAGGGACATCCGGAGTCATAAACCCGGGTGTGGCCCGCCCCCTAAAAATAAAAGGAAAAAAATGCTCCCAGGATTCACCGAAAGGGGGAGAGAATGATGAATCCATCGGTGCTCAACCAATCACGACTGCAAACCCCCAAAGGGGACTATGAACATGGACCAAAGGGGAATATCCATGTGTCTGTGAAAGCGTTTCGCTACCACCCGTGGCATGAAGATCCACAGGACAAAGATGGGATGTGTGAAGACTCATCTGAATGAGCACACCCGCACTGCATCAGCAGATAAGACGTCGGAAGCCCAAGGCCAGGATTTAAAACACAGTGCCAAGGACATCCACGCTGTTGGTTCGGATGAGGAATTTACACAGGCCCTCAAATGCCAGGCCCCCTGAAACTCAACCTGCCACGAGCAAACGAAACTGAAGATTGGGAGAAACTGGATGCAAAAATCGTCCAAAGACTCGATGCACTGATAGGGAAAAGCACCCTGGAACAAAAAACTAGCCACAAAATGGGGACATTGTGTATGCCACATGTAGAGACGCCTATGGAGTAAAACTCCCCAAAGAGAAAACACCTCCAAAAAAAATCCAGACGCCAAGAAAAGGATGGACAAGATCAGAGTCCAAAAAAAACAACCTCAAGAAGCAAATGAAGACCGCACTGCCAGCTAAAAAACAAGGCTTGGAAAAAATGTGGGAAGACCTGAAAGAAAAACACAGCGCCCTCAGCAAAGCGGAATCTGCGGGAAGAGGAAGAGCAAAAAGAAGAAGACACAAGAGCGCTTTTTTCAGAGACCCCTTCCATTTGCCGAACACTGTTTGAGCAGCCAAAATCTGGACCCTAAGTGTGGACAAAGGAGTTCTTGAGCAGCATCTGAGGAAAACATACTCTGACTCACAGAGCAAAGCACCACTCGCATTCAAGGTCTGGTGTGGCCAACCAACCCTGAGGAAAGTTTCAATGGCAAGCCCCCAACATTGGCGGAAATCAAGAAGGTGGTCGACAAAGCCAGACAAATCTCACCAGGGCCAAACGGAATACCTTACCAGCTTTACAAAAAATTGCCCCAAAGGGTGCTGGAGTGGCTCCACAGGCTGCTGCGATCGGCTTGGAAAAACCAGAAGATCACGGCCAGTGGATGACGGCAGATGGTGTGTACATCCCCAAAGAGCAAAACTCAAGTGACATCAGCCAGTTCAGGCCAATAATCACTACTGAACGTCGAAGGGAAAATCTTCTTCTCTGTCATGGCAGCAAGGCTGACCAAGTACTGATGGAAAACAAGTACTTGGATGTGTCAGTCCGAAAGGTGGAAACCCAGGCGTGGCTGGCTGTGTAGAACACGCCCCCAATCATTTGGGACGCAATCCAAAAAGCAAAAACAGAAAAGAGAGACCTGGACGTAGTGTGGCTTGATCTGGCAAACGCATATGGATCTGGCCCCAAGAGATGATACAGTTGGCTCTTGAGATGTCCCATGTGCCAAAGAACATCCGCGACATGCTCAAGAAAAGTATTTAAAATGGCTTCTCAATGCGGTTCTCTACCAAGGAGTAACAACTGATTGGCTCAACTGGAAGTGGGCTTTGGGCAATGGGCTGTGCAATTTCCCCGATACTGTTCGTGCTGGCAATGGAACTCATCTTGAAAGCAGCAACAAAAAACGCGAGACAAACAGACCTTGGCGATGGATACAAGATGCCTCCTCTCAAGCCTTCATGGATGACACTACAGTGATTTCATCCAGAGAAGACGAGACACGTCAAGGGGCTGGAGAGCTGGACGACATATTTTGCCTCATCCAGAATGAAGTTCAAGCCAAGAAATCAGGGAGTCCTCACTGAGGAAAGGAAAGTGGCCGAATCTGTGGTCTTCAGTGTTGCCAACCAGCCATTCCAACAGTCACAGAAGAACCATCAAGAGCCTTGGAAGATGGATGATGATACGCTGAAAGACACCACAAAGAGCAAAAGGAAACCAAGCAGATGGCGGAAGAAGGCTTGGAGACCATTGACCATGTGGGCTCCCTGGCAAATACAAGGTCTGGTGTCTGCAGTTCATGCTGATACAAAGCTCCTATGGCCTCTGATGATATACGACATCTGCACCAGCACAGTGGAGGCAATGGAAGCCAAAATCAACAAGTTCACAAGGAAATGGCTTGGGTGTCCCCACCCTGTCCCGACTGACATCGCGCTGTACTGTCGCCAAGCAAAGCTGAACTACCACTGAAATCCATCCGGAGGAAAACAAAGCAGGGGAAAATCAGACTTCAAAGCATGCTGGAGGGCTCAGGAACAAGGTGGTAGAACAATCAAGCCCCAGCTGAAGACAGGCAGAAAATGGAAAGTTCAAGAGGCGATGGATTCTGCAAAAGAAAGTCTCAAGATCAGAGAAATAACAGGACACACACAGACCAACAACAAAGGGCTGGGGTGACCAAAACTGAATGGTGTCAAAGGCCAAAAGAAAAGCCAAAAGGACATGATGATTAGGAGATGAGAAAAGAAGAAGACCAAAAAAGACTCCAAAAAGCAGTCCAGCAGAGCCAGCAAGGCAATGGACAAAGTGGGAGAATGCACTCCAAAGAAGTTCTAACTTGGAATGACATTTGGCACATGGCCCCCTCTCAGGGTCGCTTCATTCTCAGATCTGCATATGACCTTCTGCCCCCAAATGCAAACCTGGTGAAGTGGGGGAAAACAGACGATCCTGCATGCCCCCTCTGCCAAGAAAAACAAACAGTGGAGCATGTTCTAAGCTCATGTAAAGTAGCCCTGGCTCAAGGAAGGTACACATGGAGGCACAACCAAGTGCTCAAAGAGATTGTACAAGTAGTCTGGGCTAGTACCAACACACAAAAGGAGAATCAGGACCCCCAAAAGCACCCGCAACATTCTTTTACGGCAGGAGGCAGCAAATCATGGCCAAGAACAACAGTGCCACTCGAAACATGCAGGCAGAGTCTGCTGGAAAGGGGCAATGACTGGGAGTGCACTGGGAGACCTCCCAGAATGGAAGAGTCACCCAGAAGATCATCAGCAAGATGGCATGAACCAACAAGTAGTTCCCCTCTAAGTCAACCAAGCAGCTGATCATGATCGAGCTCACGGGGCCATATGAGAACCCGAATGGAGGCAGCTCAAATCTACAAGACTGAAAGTATGGGTGATCTGGCAAACAGCCTGAGGAGAGAAGGCTATCAGGTCAAAGTCCTCACTGCAGAAATTGGAGCTAGGGGGTTTGTAGGAACGTCTGCATACAGCCTCATGAAACAGCTCTCAGTTGCAGGGAAGGAAAAAAAAAACCCAAACCCTCAAAGCAATGGCAGAAGCGGCAGAGAGGTGTTCAAGTTGGATCTGGTCAAGGAGGAACAAAAGTGAACTCATAAGCTTAATTTCCCTACAAATACAGGTGTCCCTGTGGGTCCCGTGGTTAAAGCGCGAGTCATTAAGTAGAAAATGAGCAAAGTCCAGAGGGTCATGGGGTTTGAATCCCAGCCATGGCTTTATCCCAAGATGGGAAAAAAAAAAAGGGCAGGGAGAGGGACATCCGGAGTCATGAACCGGGTGTGGCCCAGCCCCCTAGAGTGTCAGGA
>CM031615.1:3439470-3449470 GCA_018398815.1 Conus ventricosus
GTATAAACCCTTCCGTCTTACTGACAAACTGAACACCCTGTATAAACCCTTCCGTCTTACTGAAAAACTGAACATGTTTAAAAACCCTTCCGTCTTACTGAGAAACTGAACACCCTGTATAAACCCTTCCGTCTTACTGAAAAACTGAACATTCTGTATAAAACCCTTCCGTCTTATTGACAAGCTGAACATTCTGTATAAAACCTTTCGTCTTACTGACAAACTGAACACCCCGTATAAAACCCTTCCGTTTTACTGACAAACTGAACACCCCGTATAAAACCCTTCCGTTTTACTGACAAACTGAACACCCTGTACGAAACCTTTCAGTTTTACTGACAAACAGAACACCCTGTACGAAACCTTTCAGTTTTACTGACAAATGGAAACCCTGTATAATGCCGTCAGTCTTACTGACAAACGCAACACCTTGTACATATTTAAAAAAAAAAACTCCAGTCTAACTGACAAACTGAACACCCTGTTTACAACACACACACACACACACACACACACACACACACACACACACACACACACACACACACACACACCAACTGCCCCCTTCCACAGTCTTTTTGACAAACTGAACATGCTGTTTAAAAACACTTCAGTCTTACTGACAAACTGAACCCTCCAATCTAACTGATAAACTGACCACCCTGTTTAAATCATCTAGTCTTACCAGCCGCCGTGGCGAAGTGGTTAGCGCCGCGGACTCCCGGCTGGGAGGTCGTGGGTTCGAATCCCATCAGAAGTCATGTGGGTTTTTCTGCCCCGACCGGCTCCTACCCAGAGTTGAGTTTGCTGCTGACTCAGTTGGGAAGACTGGGACCACACAGTCGAGTTTCATCCACTTAATGGATGCGTTTCTGAGAGTGTTGCTCAAATTTCCTGACCAACACTGCAGGTGCCTGTATCTCTCGGGCCTGGTTAACGCCGGGATATATTATGAAAGGAAGCGTAGAGTACAGCCCTGTCATGTAGTCTCAGACCGAAATGGAAATCCGTAGCATCATCTTAATCATCTTCATTCTCATCGATCAGCATTAAAAAAAATGTCTCAAATTCTGTGGCCCTTTATGCCCTGCTCTCATGGTGACCTCAGTTTCGATGTCCTCTCCACGCCCGTGGCTTTGGTTTGGTTCCGTCGGGTCACCGGTATCGGCGAGTCCATGGGGCTGTCGTTGGACGGACGTGGTGGCGCCCTCCGGAGGGAGAGCTCACTCACGCCGGCTCCGCGACTAAGCAGTTATTGTCGTCAGTAGGGGCTTAGTAGGTGGTGTCCTGCGTATGTTAGATCAGAACAGGCGCCACTGAACACCACCGAAGTGACTCGGCAGCAGTGCAGTGTCTCCTCCGGTGGGTTGCCTCTTAGCGACTTGACATTGACTGCTCCCTGTGGATTGCTGGTGCCGGGGCTGCGGCGGGGCCGCCCGGGCTGTGGCTGTGGACGGGGTTTCGGAATGAGCGGCGTGGGTGCACTGCCTCTGAGGTGGCACAGAGGTTGGAACAGAAAAAAAAAATCATCTAGTCTTACTGACAAACTGAACCGTCCAATCTTACTGATAAACTGTTTAAATCATCTAGTCTTACTGACAAACTGAACCCTCCAATCTTACTGATAAACTGAACACCCTGTTTACATCCTCTAGTCTTACTGACAAACTGAACCCGCCAATCTTACTGATAAACTGAACACCCTGTTTACATCCTCTAGTCTTACTGACAAACTGAACCCTCCAATCTTACTGATAAACTGAACACTCTGTTTAAATCCTCTAGTCTTACTGACAAACTGAATACCCTGTATAAAATCTCCCGTCTTACTGACAAACTGAATACCCTGTATAAAATCATCCAGTCTTAATGACAAACTCAACACCCTGAATAAAACCCTCCAGTCTTTTTGAAAAACTCATCACCCTGAATAAAATCCTTCAGTCTCAATAACAAACTGAACACCCTGAATAAAACCCTCCAGTCTAACTGACAAAATGAACACCCTTTATAAAAACCCTTCAGTCTTAATGATACTCTGAACACCCTGTAAAAAAAAACACAACTCCAGTCTCACTGAACAAATAAACACCCTGCACAAAACCCCCCAGCCTAACTGACAAACTGAACACCCTGTTTAAAATCATCCAGTCTGACTTACAGACTGGAAACCCTGTATAAATTTTAAAAAACAAAACAAAAAAAAACCCCTCCAGTCTCACTGAAAAAAAAAGATCACTCAACGCCCATCTTGCTGTGGAGTTCGAGAAGATCAGTGATAGCTCGTTCTTCGTTTTCATTGTCCTGAATGTTGTTTGTCTTGCCTGGAGGAGACCCAGGAGGTCGAAACACGTTGTTTTTTGTCTTGTAATTGGTATGTCCATGTGAACCGGGGGTAAACACGTTGTTTTTTGTCTTGTAATTGGTATGTCCATGTGAACCGGGGGTAAACACGTTGTTTTTTGTCTTGTAATTGGTATGTCCATGTGAACCGGGGGGGGGGTTCTTAAGATTAGCTTTTAAAATTCATTTCAATTTCCGCCTGCAGTCAGCTCACTCTGAAAACACTGAACTTTCTAGATAAAACTCTCCAGTCTTGAACATCCTGTACAACGACCCCCTCCCCCCCACCCCCAACCCCCCCCCCCCCCTCTCCAGTCTTGAACATCCTGCACAACAACCCCCCCCCCCCCTCCCCCCCCCCCCCCCCCCCCCCCCCCCCCCCCACTCGTCCGTCTTACTGTCAAAGTGAACACACCGTATAAAACTCCCAGTCTCATAGACAAATTGAACATCATGCCCTCTGATAATTACTGTCAGGTTGAGCACCCTGTATAAAACCTACTACCAGTGTTTCTGACAAATTGAGCATCCCCGTTTGAAACGTTCTTATTGATGCATTAAGCACCCTGTAAGAAAACCTCACGTCTTGTGCACGCAACAGGGGTGGATGGGTTGGGCTGTAGAGTTGAGTGGGGGTGGGGGGTTGGGGGTGGGTGGGGGGATGAAGTGGAGACGGGTTATGGGCTCAGTGGCACAGGACCTCGTCCACAGTCAGACATAGCTGGTTTGAATCTCGACAGCAACCGACACAGAAGCTGCCTTCTTGGCCGCCTCATTTGAACGTCTTGTTGTTGCTGTGGTGGAATGCCAGTGGGGTGATGTCATGTTGGTGGGGTGCCAGTAGAATGTTCTTGTTCTGGTGGTGCCGTTGCTGTTCTGGGATGGTTGTACCCATCTGCCGTGTCCCTTTCTGGTATTGTGAGGCGGAATTCGTCGGATATGAAATGGAGACTCACCACTGTACAATATAACATAGAGAGACTCACCACTGAACAATATAACAAAGAGAGACTCCCCACTGTACAACATAACACAGAGAGACTCACCACTGTACAATATAACGCACAGAGACTCACCACTGTACAATATAACACACAGAGACTCACCACTGTACAATATAACACACAGAGACTCACCACTGTACAATATAACACACAGAGACTCACCACTGTACAATATAACACACAGAGACTCACTACTGTACAATATAACACACAGAGACTCACCACTGTACAATATAACACAGAGAGACTCATCACTGTACAATATAATATAGAGAGACTCATCACTGTACAATATAACACAGAGAGACTTACCACTGTACAATATAACACACAGAGACTCACCACTGTACAATATAACACACAGAGACTCACCACTGTACAATATAATATAGGGAGACTCATCACTGTACAATATAACACAGAGAGACTCACCACTGTACAATATAACACAGAGAGACTCACCACTGTACAATATAACACAGAGAGACTCACCACTGTACAATATAACACAGAGAGACTCACTACTGTACAATATAACACAGAGAGAGTCACCACTGTACAATATAACACAGAGAGACTCGCCACTGTACAATATAACACAGAGAGACTCACCACAGTACAATATAACACAGAGAGATTCACCACAGTACAATATAACACAGAGAGACTCACCACTGTACAATATAACACAGAGAGACTCACCACTGTACAATATAACACAGAGAGATTCACCACAGTACAATATAACACAGAGACACTCACCACAGTACAATATAACACAGAGAGACTCACCACTGTACAATATAACACAGAGAGATTCACCACAGTACAATATAACAAAGAGAGACTCACCACTGTACAATGTAACACAGAGAGACTCACCACTGTACAATACAACACAGAGAGACTCACCACTGTACAATATAACACAGAGAGACTCACCACAGTACAATATAACGCAGAGAGACTCGCCACAGTACAATACAACACAGAGAGACTCACCACTGTACAATATAACACAGAGAGACTCACCACAGTACAATATAACACAGAGAGACTCACCACTGTACAATATAACACAGAGAGACTCACCACTGTACAATATAACACAGAGAGACTCACCACTGTACAATATAACGCACAGAGACTCACCACTGTACAATATAACACACAGAGACTCACCACTGTACAATATAACACACAGAGACTCACCACTGTACAATATAACGCAGAGAGACTCACCACTGTACAATATAACACAGAGAGACTCACCACTGTACAATATAACGCACAGAGACTCACCACTGTACAATATAACACACAGAGACTCACCACTGTACAATATAACACACAGAGACTCACCACTGTACAATATAACGCAGAGAGACTCACCACTGTACAATACAACACAGAGAGACTCACCACTGTACAATATAACGCAGAGAGACTCACCACTGTACAATATAACGCAGAGAGACTCACCACTGTACAATATAACACACAGAGACTCACCACTGTACAATATAACACAGAGAGACTCACCACTGTACAATACAACACAGAGAGACTCACCACTGTACAATATAACGCAGAGAGACTCACCACTGTACAATATAACGCAGAGAGACTCACCACAGTACAATATAACACACAGAGACTCACCACTGTACAATATAACACACAGAGACTCACCACTGTACAATATAACACAGAGAGTCTCACCACAGTACAACATAACGCAGAGAGACTCACCCCTGTACAATATAACATAGAGAGACTCATCACAGTACAATATAACATAGAGACTCACCACTGTACAATATAACATAGAGAGACTCACCACTGTACAATATAACATAGAGACTCACCACAGTACAATATAACATAGAGACTCACCACTGTACAATATAACATAGAGACTCACTACAGTACAATATAACATAGAGACCCACCACTGTACAATATAACACAGAGAGACTCACCAGAGTACAACATAACGCAGAGAGACTCACCACTGTACAATATAACATAGAGAGACTCACCACAGTACAATATAACATAGAGACTCACCACTGTACAATATAACATAGAGAGACTCACCACTGTACAATATAACACAGCGAGACTCACCACTGTACAATGTGAAGCAGAAGGACTCGCCGCTGTGCTGCGTGCAGCAGAGAGAGAGAGAGAGAGCGAGAGAGAGAGAGAGAGAGAGAGGAGAGAGAGAGAGAGAGAGAGAGAGAGAGAGAGAGAGAGAGGGAGAGGGGGGGAGATAGAGAGCACTGTTCTGATTGAAACAGAAATATTTACCGCTGCACAGCGTGGAGCACACACACACACACACACACACATACACACACACACACACACACACACACACACACACACAGATCGAAAGAGAGACAGACAAACAGACGTAGACAGACAGACAGAGAGAGATATACCTCACACTGTACACTGTGAAGCAAAAACTCGCAGTTGTAGAGTGTTGAGCAGAGAGAGAGAGAGAGAGAGAGAGAGAGAGAGAGAGAGAGAGAGAGAGAACAAGAACAAATTTTTAATTCTTCAGGCCACCAGCCCCTAGAATGGGGTCAGAGAGAGAGAGAGAGGGTATGTGTCAACTACCAGCTTTGGCAGGCATGCGTGCTCAAGCACTCTTCAGCAGTGCAGCGATGTCGCAACTCAGCCGTCTTGCTGTCTAGCTGGTACCCACGCACTTCGAGAGAGCAAAGTGCACTTGAAACTTAGGTGCCGTGGAACTTTCCACCTCAGGAAAAATTGTTCCTATAAACAACCAGATTTTGTGAAGAAGAAAAAAATGCTTATGCTTAGATATATATGTGTGTTTGTGTGCGTGCGTGCGCGTGTGTGTGTGTGTGTGTGTGTGTGTGTGTGTGTGTAAACGCAATTGAAGCCAATGTAGACACCACTGGGCGATAGTTTGTTAACAATGAAACCAAGAGAATTCGTTCCCAGTATCTTTTAGTAAATACAAATATTCATTTGAATCAAAACTGAACAAGTTAAAAGCTTTTCCATGAGAGATAGATCTGGCTAACAAAAAACGCTAATGCATTCACATTGAGCGCAGTCACAAAAACTGGTTACAAGACCTCAGATTCATGATGTAGTTTGTCATGAATGGCGTGTCAGATTCTAAAACGGCCATTAATCATTGAACAGGTACATTTGTTGCAGAAATGTTCAAATGAACACGTATGCATACAAGATTATAAACGTATTACCTCTCAAAATAATCAGCATCAAAATCACAATGATATCTGGTCAATGAGTGTGCTAGGCATGCAACAATTTATTGACACTATTGAGATTGTTAACTTCCGAAGTAAAAGAGCAATGGTTGTTTGGGGCCCTGTTAGGGTTAGCTCACGTCGACTTAGAAAGACTGTGTCTGTGCAGTTGTACTGTGTAAGCGATTGTCCTGAGGTCTCTGTCCTGTGGGCGCCTTTTCAAGTTCCCCTCCGTTGATTTACACGAATAAGTGGCTGCAAAAAACAAAAAGGTTAGGAGAGCGGTGGCTTTTATCAGTACAGTTACGTTGTTAAATTAACAGTGGAATTGCTCGTTCCATGGAAACCAATTGTTGGTGAGGATTATCCATGTTCACGTCACAGACATGCGCTGCTTGCACCAGCAAGTTTCAAATGCTGGAGACATTCAGGGAAAAAGCTGCCATCTGCCTTGCGATGATGTCCTAGGCAGATCCCTTTCCTAAGGCACGTTCTCCTCCAACAGTTTGTTCGATGATGTCCTAGGCAGTTCCCTTTCCTAAGGCACGTTCTCCTCCAACAGTTTGTTCGATGATGTCCTAGGCAGATCCCTTTCCTACGGCGCGTTCTCCTCCAACAGTTTGTTCGATTTGGTTCGACACTGAGGTGGTTTGGCCTAACTCATGTAGTGAACAGTAGTTCATCTGAACGCATTATAGTGGACAATAATGCTGTCTGAACGACACATGCAGTGAACAATACTCCGTCTGAACGACACATGCAATGAACAATACGCCGTCTGAACGACACATGTAGTGAACAATGCGCCGTCTGAACGACACATGTAGTGAACAATACTCCGTCTGAACGACACATGCAGTGAACAATACGCCGTCTGAACGACACATGTAGTGAACAATACTGCATCTGAATGACACGTGTAGTGAACACTAGTCTGTCTGAACGACACATGTAGTGAATAATAGTCTGTCTGAACAACACACGTGGTGGACAGTAGTGCTGTCTGAACAAGACATGTAGTCAACAATAATCTTGTCTAAACAACACATGTAGTGAAAAGTAGCCTGTCTGAACGGCACGTGTAGTGAATAGTAGCCTGTCTGAACAAGACATGTAGTCAACAATAGTCCTGTCTAAACAACACATGTAGTGAATACTAGTCTGTCTGCATGACACGTGATGAACAGTAGTCTGTCTGAATGACACACGTGATGAACAGTAGTCTGTCTGAATGACACATGTGATGAACAGTAGTCTGTCTGAATCATGACACATGTGATGAACAGTAGTCTGTCTGAATGACACATGTGATGAACAGTAGTCTGTCTGAATCATGACACATGTGATGAACAGTAGCCTGTCTGAATGACACATGTGATGAACAGTAGTCTGTCTGAATGACACATGTGATGAACAGTAGTCTGTCTGAATGACACATGTGATGAACAGTAGTCTGTCTGAATGACACATGTGATGAACAGTAGTCTGTCTGAATGACACATGTGATGAACATAGTCTGTCTGAATGACACATGTGATGAACAGTAGTCTGTCTGAATGACACATGTGATGAACAGTAGTCTGACTGAGCAACACATGTAGCGAACAATAGTGCTGTCTAACATACATTGAAAAGCAGAGCTATCAGAACAGAACAACGCATATGGAATGAAAACAAAAAGAAAAAACAAGGAAAAAAGAAAGAAAGTAAAAGGTACCCCCAAAAAAACACACACAAAACCCCTGTTATCTGAAATACATACATGTTAATTAGGACAACGATGGTACAAATCTGAACGCCACTTTCTGTGGGGAAAGTAGTGACGACTGATAAACGCACGCAGGTAACAGACAACCACTGAACGACACAGCCAAGATCGGCCGACAAACACTCACTACTAGCAAGGACAACAAACAAATCCGCAAAGAATGATCACCCCTCCCCCCCCCTCACCCCCCCCCCTCTCTCTCTCTCTCTCTCTCTCTCTCTCCCCCACCCCCGTGAACTTTGGCCAGGCTGTTGTCATGACCCCACACAAGGTCGCCGCGTGGCCAAGTGGAAAGCCGGTTGAGCGAGACAGGCTTGGTGGGTAGGGACGCGTGAAAATCCCACTCGACTCACGCAGTTGATAACGAGCTGTTGAGGTGAGAAGACGTCTAATTCTCCCGGCGCAATCTTCCAACCACAAATTTGCGACGATATCTATTATCAATATAATTATTCGCTTGACCTTCATCTCTAGACAGAGTCTCGAGTCGAACTCCAGTGTTTGTTCATATTTGGTTTGAGACTTTGTTTTTACCCAGATTTCTTTTTTTTCCAGTGTAGGTTGCAGACCGGAGCCTTGAAGTTGTTGAACGATGGCTGATATCAAGCTGTATTACTTCCCGGCCCGAGGACGCGCGGAGCCCATGCGTTTGTGTCTGGCAGTGGCAGGCAAGAGTATGAGGACATCCGCTTGACTAGAGAGCAGTGGCAGGCACAGAAAGCAAGTGAGTGTCGTGGAATGAATGACGGAATGAATGGATGAATGAATGAAGGAAGGAAGGAATGAATGACATGATGTATGGGACATTGTGCTGTTGTTGTCGTCTTCAATTTAACGTCTATCCACATAGTGGTATTAGACGGTGGGAGGGGAGGGGAGGGGAGGAGGGAGGGAGGGGATCAGAAGAAGAAGGAGGGGAGGGGGACCGTGTTCTGTGTATGTATTTATGCCTCTTGGTTGAGGAATTTTAAGAAAATAAAATTGTGTGTGTGTCTGTGTACCTGTCTATATCTCTATCGTCTATGTATGTATGTACGTATGTGTGTGTGTGTGTGTGTGTGTGTGTACATATACACACACACACACACACACATATATATATATATATATATATATATATATATATATATATATATATATATATATAATATATTATATATATATATATCATAAACAGTATAAAAACGTCCTTAAAAAATCTGAAAAAGCTCAACCCCTTGGGGAGCAACATTTGTTAAAAATATTATTAAAATGAAGTGCTAAAATTCATCTACAAGCTTGTTTCAAGATATGTCTCTCTCCTCAGGATGACTTTTTTTGTGGCACGCCAACGGTCTTTTATGGCGTGCGGGACCTGATCTTGTCTCTGTGTGTGCGGGTTTCGTTTGCTGCACGTGGGGCCTCTGTGTGTGTGTGTGTGTGTGTGTGTGTGGTTTTTTTTTTCTTTGTTTTTTTTTGTTAGGGCCTGTTCAGGTGGAATGTGCTAGCAAAGATTTCCACTTGTGCCTGCAATTATTCACTATTTCTACTTTTGTGTTCAGAGTTGCTAAGTATGGTTTGCATAATATTAACCATTTTTCTGTGGAACATAGGTTGCATTTTTTGGAAATATTGTATGGTGTTGCTCTTTT
>CM031615.1:3462848-3470348 GCA_018398815.1 Conus ventricosus
GTGGGGGAAAAAACAAGCGCAGGCCAACAACTGAACTGTCTTCATAGGAATGACTTGGCAAAGATTTGGACTTTTAAGGAGGTGGGGGGAGTTTGAATATGGAGAAACTGGGAACATGAAATTAAGAAAATATGTTACAGATATGAAAACTCTTCACTAGCTGCATAAGGGAGCCATCGCAATCCCTTTTGAAGGCAGATATATTTGTATTGCCTGCTCCGAGGCCTTTCGTCCGCTGGGTCGGAACTCATCAGGGAGACACGGCTGTTGTGTCTGCGCTCCTGGCGTCAAATAGAGGCACACCACAGTCCATAATACTGTGGTGTTCTCACCACCAAGGGTGCAAAAAAGAATCCAATAGCACCCCAAAGCAGCCAGCGAAGAGTAGTAAATGAAACCAAACGAAAGTGTGGGGAAGAAAAAAGTTGCTGAAAAACTACAGACATTATGCAAATAGTATAAAATGTAGGGGACAATCTTTGAGCCTACGCTTGAGGATCCACCCAAAGATGCAAGGGAGATCAAAAGACAAACACACAGACGGACAGAAACAAATACAAATAACCTCAATTTAATCAAAACAAAATGGGAAATGAAATGAGGCAGGGAACAGTAAACGATAAACAGTAAACAAGTGGGGTATGTTTGCTCCATAAGAAAACCTAACACAGAGTAACTTTTATTCAAGACTGGCACAGCCTTTTAAACTTGAATAAAGTCAGACAAATACATAGACGAACAATCTAATAGGGGGGGAAAAAACAAGCGCAGGCCAGCAACTGAACTGTCTTCATAGGAATGACTTGGCAAAGATTTGGACTTAAGGAGGTGGGGGGAGTTGAATATGGAGAAAACTGGGAACATGAAATTAAAAAAAATATGTTACAGATATGAAAACTCTTCACTAGCTGCATAAGGGAGCCATCGCAATCCCTTTTGAAGGCAGATATATTTGTATTGCCTGCTCCGAGGCCTTTCGTCCGCTGGTCGGAACTCATCAGGGAGACACGGCTGGTTGTGTCTGCGCTCCTGGCGTCAAATAGAGGCACACCACAGTCCATAATACTGTGGTGTTCTCACCCCAAGGGTGCAAAAAAGAATCCAATAGCACCCCCAAAGCAGCCAGCGAAGAGTAGTAAATGAAACCAAACGAAAGTGTGGGGAAGAAAAAAGTTGCTGAAAAACTACAGACATTATGCAAATAGTATAAAATGTAGGGGACAATCTTTGAGCCTACGCTTGAGGATCCACCCAAAGATGCAAGGGAGATCAAAAGACAAACACACAGACGGACAGAAACAAATACAAATAACCTCAATTTAATCAAAACAAAATCGGAAATGAAATGAGGCAGGGAACAGTAAACGATAAACAGTAAACAAGTGGGGTATGTTTTGCTCCCATGAGAAAACCTAACACAGAGTAACTTTTATTCAAGACTGGCACAGCCTTTTAAACTTGAATAAAGTCAGACAAATACATAGACGAACAATCTAATAGTGGGGGAAAAAACCAAGCGCAACCCAACAACTGAACTGTCTTCATAGGAATGACTTGGCAAAGATTTGGACTTAAGGAGGTGGGGGGAGTTTGAATATGGAGAAACTGGGAACATGAAATTAAGAAAATATGTTACAGATATGAAAACTCTTCACTAGCTGCATAAGGGAGCCATCGCAATCCCTTTTGAAGGCAGATATATTTGTATTGCCTGCTCCGAGGCCTTTCGTCCGCTGGGTCGGAACTCACCAGGGAGACACGGCTGGTTGTGTCTGCGCTCCGGGCGTCAAATAGAGGCACACCACAGTCCATAATACTGTGGTGTTCTCACCACCAAGGGTGCAAAAAAGAATCCAATAGCACCCCCAAAGCAGCCAGCGAAGAGTAGTAAATGAAACCAAACGAAAGTGTGGGGAAGAAAAAAGTTGCTGAAAAAATTACAGACATTATGCAATAGTATAAAATGTAGGGGACAATCTTTGAGCCTACGCTTGAGGATCCACCCAAAGATGCAAGGGAGATCAAAAGACAAACACACAGACGGACAGAAACAAATACAAATAACCTCAATTTAATTCAAAACAAAATCGGAAATAAAATGAGGCAGGGAACAGTAAACGATAAACAGTAAACAAGTGGGGTATGTTTTGCTCCCATAAGAAAACCTAACACAGAGTAACTTTTATTCAAGACTGGCACAGCCTTTTAAACTTGAATAAAGTCAGACAAATACATAGACGAACAATCTAATAGTGGGGGAAAAAACAAGCGCAGGCCAACAACTGAACTGTCTTCATAGGAATGACTTGGCAAAGATTTGGATTAAGGAGGTGGGGGAGTTTGAATATGGAGAAACTGGGAAACATGAAATTAAGAAAATATGTTACAGATATGAAAACTCTTCACTAGCTGCATAAGGGAGCCATCGCAATCCCTTTTAAAGGCAGATATATTTGTATTGCCTGCTCGAGGCCTTTCGTCCGCTGGGTCGGAACTCATCAGGAGACACGGCTGGTTGTGTCTGCGCTCCTGGCGTCAAATAGAGGCACACCACAGTCCATAATACTGTGGTGTTCTCACCACCAAGGGTGCAAAAAGAATCCAATAGCACCCCCAAAGCAGCCAGCGAAGAGTAGTAAATAAAACCCAAAACGAAAGTGTGGGGAAGAAAAAAGTTGCTGAAAAACTACAGACATTATGCAAATAGTATAAAATGTAGGGGACAATCTTTGAGCCTACGCTTGAGGATCCACCCAAAGATGCAAGGGAGATCAAAAGACAAACACACAGACGGACAGAAACAAATACAAATAACCTCAATTTAATCAAAACAAAATCGGAAATGAAATGAGGCAGGGAACAGTAAACGATAAACAGTAAACAAGTGGGGTATGTTTTGCTCCATGAGAAAACCTAACACAGAGTAACTTTTATTCAAGACTGGCACAGCCTTTTAAACTTGAATAAAGTCAGACAAATACATAGACGAACAATCTAATAGTGGGGGAAAAAACAAGCGCAACCCAACAACTGAACTGTCTTCATAGGAATGACTTGGCAAAGATTTGGACTTAAGGAGGTGGGGGGAGTTTGAATATGGAGAAACTGGGAACATGAAATTAAGAAAATATGTTACAGATATGAAAACTCTTCACTAGCTGCATAAGGGAGCCATCGCAATCCCTTTTGAAGGCAGATATATTTGTATTGCCTGCTCCGAGGCCTTTCGTCCGCTGGGTCGGAACTCACCAGGGAGACACGGCTGGTTGTGTCTGCGCTCCTGGCGTCAAATAGAGGCACACCACAGTCCATAATACTGTGGTGTTCTCACCACCAAGGGTGCAAAAAAGAATCCAATAGCACCCCCAAAGCAGCCAGCGAAGAGTAGTAAATGAAACCAAACGAAAGTGTGGGAAGAAAAAAGTTGCTGAAAAACTACAGACATTATGCAAATAGTATAAAATGTAGGGGACAATCTTTGAGCCTACGCTTGAGGATCCACCAAAGATGCAAGGGAGATCAAAGACAAACACACAGACGGACAGAAACAAATAAAAAATAACCTCAATTTAATCAAAACAAAATCGGAAATGAAATGAGGCAGGGAACAGTAAACGATAAACAGTAAACAAGTGGGGTATGTTTTGCCCCCATAAGAAAACCTAACACAGAGTAACTTTTATTCAAGACTGGCACAGCCTTTTAAACTTGAATAAAGTAGACAAATACATAGACGAACAATCTAATAGTGGGGAAAAAACAAGCGCAGGCCAACAACTGAACTGTCTTCATAGGAATGACTTGGCAAAGATTTGGACTTAAGGAGGGGGGGGGAGTTTGAATATGGAGAAACTGGGAACATGAAATTAAGAAAATATGTTACAGATATGAAAACTCTTCACTAGCTGCATAAGGGAGCCATCGCAATCCCTTTTGAAGGCAGATATATTTGTATTGCCTGCTCCGAGGCCTTTCGTCCGCTGGGTCGGAACTCTTTAGGGAGACACGGCTGTTGTGTCTGCGCTCCTGGCGTCAAATAGAGGCAAACCACAGTCCATAATACTGTGGTGTTCTCACCACCAAGGGTGCAAAAAAGAATCCAATAGCACCCCCAAAGCAGCCAGCGAAGAGTAGTAAATGAAACCAAACGAAAGTGTGGGGAAGAAAAAAGTTGCTGAAAAACTACAGACATTATGCAAATAGTATAAAATGTGGGGGACAATCTTTGAGCCTACGCTTGAGGATCCACCCAAAGATGCAAGGGAGATCAAAAGACAAACACACAGACGGACAGAAACAAATACAAATAACCTCAATTTAATCAAAACAAAATCGGAAATGAAATGAGGCAGGGAACAGTAAACGATAAACAGTAAACAAGTGGGTATGTTTGCTCCATAAGAAAACCTAACACAGAGTAACTTTTATTCAAGACTGGCACACCCTTTTTAAACTTGAATAAAGTCAGACAAATACATAGACGAACAATCTAATAGTGGGGGAAAAAACAAGCGCAGGCCAACAACTGAACTGTCTTCATAGGAATGACTTGGAAAAGATTTGGACTTAAGGAGGTGGGGGAGTTTGAATATGGAAAAAACTGGGAACATGAAATTCAGAAAATATGTTACAGATATGAAAACTCTTTGGGGGTGCTATTGGATTCTTTTTTGCACCCTTGGTGGTGAGAACACCACAGTATTATGGACGTGGTGTGCCTCTATTTGACGCCAGGAGCGCAGACACAACCAGCCGTGTCTCCCTGATGAGTTCCGACCCAGCGGACGAAAGGCCTCGGAGCAGGCAATACAAATATATCTGCCTTCAAAAGGGTTTGGGCGATGGCTCCCTTATGCAGCTAGTGAAGAGTTTTCATATCTGTAACATATTTTCTTAATTTCATGTTCCCAGTTTCTCCATATTCAAACTCCCCCCACCTCCTTAAGTCCAAATCTTTGCCAAGTCATTCCTATGAAGACAGTTCAGTTGTTGGCCTGCGCTTGTTTTTTCCCCCACTATTAGATTGTTCGTCTATGTATTTGTCTGACTTTATTCAAGTTTAAAAGGCTGTGCCAGTCTTGAATAAAAGTTACTCTGTGTTAGTTTTCTATGGGAGCAAAACAAAACCCCACTTGTTTACTGTTTATCGTTTACTGTTCCCTGCCTCATTTCATTTTCCGTTTGTTTGATTAAATTGGGGTTATTTGTATTTGTTTCTGTCGTCTGTGTGTTTGTCTTTTGATCCCTTATTTTTGGGGTGGATCCTCAAGCGTAGGCTCAAAGATTGTCCCCTACATTTTATACTATTTGCATAATGTCTGTAGTTTTTCAGCAACTTTTTTCTTCCCCAACTTCGTTTGGTTTCATTTACTACTTTCGCTGGCTGCTTTGGGGTGCTATTGGATTCTTTTTTGCACCCTGGTGGTGAGAACACCACAGTATTATTGGACTGTGGTGTGCCTCTATTTGACGCCAGGAGCGCAGACACAACCGCCGTGTCTCCCTGATGGTTCCGACCCAGCGGACGAAAGGCCTCGGAGCAGGCAATACAAATAATCTGCCTTCAAAAGGGATTGCGATGGCCCCCTTTATGCAGCTAGTGAAGAGTTTTCATATCTGTAACATATTTTTTTAAATTTCTGTTCCCAGTTTCTCCATATTCAAACTCCCCCCACCTCCTTAAGTCCAAATCTTGCCAAGTCATTCCTATGAAGACAGTTCAGTTGTTGGCCTGCGCTTGTTTTTTCCCCCACTATTAGATTGTTCTCTTTTGTTTTTTGCCCTGACTTTTTTCGTTTAAAAGGCTGTGCCAGTCTTGAATAAAGTACTCTGTGTTAGGTTTTCTTATGGGAGCAAAACTACCCCACTTGTTTCTGTTTATCGTTTACTGTTCCCTGCCTCTTTTCTTTTCCGATTTTGTTTTGATTAAATTGGGGTTATTTGTATTTGTTTCTGTCCGTCTGTGTGTTTGTCTTTTGATCTCCTGTCTTTGGGTGGATCCCAAGCGTAGGCTCAAAGATTGTCCCCTACATTTTATACTATTTGCATAATGTCTGTAGTTTTTCAGCAACTTTTTTTTTCCCCCACACTTTCGTTTGGTTTCATTTACTCTCTTCGCTGGCTGCTTTGGGGGTGCTATTGGATTCTTTTTTGCACCCTTGGTGGTGAGAACCCCACGTATTATGACTGTGGTGTGCCTCTATTTGACCCCAGGAGCGCAGACACAACCAGCCGTGTCTCCCTGTGATTTCCCGACCCAGCGGACGAAAGGCCTCGGAGCGGGCAATACAAATATATCTGCCTTCAAAAGGGATTGCGATGGCTCCCTTATGCAGCTAGTGAAGAGTTTTCATATCTGTAACATATTTTCTTAATTTCATGTTCCCAGTTTCTCCAATTCAAACCCCCCCACCCCCTTTAATCCAAATCTTTGCCAAAGTCATTCCTATGAAGACAGTTCAGTTGTTGGCCTGCGCTTGTTTTTTCCCCCACTATTAGATTGTTCTCTATGTATTGTCTGATTTTATTCAAGTTTAAAAGGCTGTGCCGTCTTGATTAAAAGTTACTCTGTGTTAGGTTTTCTTATGGGAGCAAAACATACCCCACTTGTTTACTGTTTATCGTTTACTGTTCCCTGCCTCATTTCATTTCCGATTTTTTTTTTTTTTTTTTTTTTTTTTTTTTTTTTTTTTTTTTAGCTCTTGTTGTAGTCAGGCTATAGTAATGTTAGCACCGGCATCAGCAATGGCGTGGACCACAGCTGCAATGACCACAGCTGCCGATGACCACAGATGCCGATGAATATGGGCGTCGTAGCATCACAACACTGGTGAAGGTTAGATACAGTTCCAAAGTAAGGCCACTGCAGGCAGAAATCTAAACAAATCTTCAATGTAATTGATAGTGAACCGCCAAGAAAACGAATCACAAGACAAAACACGACGCGTTTCGACCTCTTAGGTCTTCTTCAGGCAAGAGACAACACACTCGTGGCAACGAAAAATGACGAGCAATCACTGACCTTCATCACTTCAGCGCAAGATGGCGTTGTCCTGGGTGTCTTGTAGTTTGCCTGAAGAAGACTAAAGAGGTCGAAACGCGTCGTGGTTTTGTCGTGTGATTCGTTTACGTGTGTCTACGTTGTCTTGGCGGTTCGCTATTAACTACATTAACATCTAGTCAAGGTGAGTCAAACCTAGTAGCGGTGACTGGTATCCTCTTGAGCGTCACTGTTATATACTGACTTCCATAAAAAACGCGAAAGCAAAACAAGCTGAAGGTTAGGGCGAATTTTATTGGTCACAATTGTACAGAGTGGAAGCGAGAATTCAACGTGATTTGATTCATTACACTGGTAATGTGTGAAAATGTCATCAGCAATATGTCTTTGTGTGGAATAATCCAAGGTCACGTGACAAACCAGCTTGAATCCTAATACCGTGTGTGGCCACCATTTGCATGGACAACTGCTGACACCTGCGGCTCATTGAGTGGACCAGG
>CM031615.1:3475348-3478694 GCA_018398815.1 Conus ventricosus
TTTTTAATCGAGACGGAACAAAACATTCGCCCCACACTGGAATGGGTTATTGCTGTGTCATTTTCCAACTTAAAACGAAGTTTAAAGTTGGAAAAAAGGGGAAGAAGGAGAGAGAAGAGAGAGGAGAGAGAGAGAGGAGGACAACAGAAAAACGACAGACAGGGGGCGACGTAAGACAGACAGACAGAGAAACAAGCAGACAGACAGAGACAGGAAGGGGAAGAGACAAAACCCCGAGAGAAAAGAGAGAGAGAGGGGGGGTTGTGTGTGTGTGGTGTGGGGTTGTGTGTGTGTGTGTGTGTGTTGGCGGGTGCGTGCGTGCGTGCGTGCGGCGTGCGCGGCGCGTTCGAAAATGTTAATAGTTTGTTTCACACTCACCCATCTTATTTTGACGAAAAACCCCTTTTCACAAACGAACAGTCCTTCCATTTGATTTTTGCCAAAATTAACACATTTTTTTAAAACTAAAATTAACACGCAAAAAAATGAAAAATCGACGTAATCTTTCTTTAAAATGGGGGGGGTTTCGGCAAGATAAGATGGGTGATCGGAAAAAACATATTAACATTCCCCAGGCATAAAATCAGGGGGTTTTCATTACGCTCTTCTACTTCCCGCACTATTAATAATCAGAAAAACAAATAGTTTTCCATCTTGATTAGTTATTTTTACACCCAAAGAATTTTTTAGGCCCCCCAACTAATTTTTTAAAAAACTGTTTCCGTCAACCCGTATAACGATAATCGCAAAAAACCCGCCCTTAATTTACGGCAGTGCTCGTGAACTGTAATGGCCCAAAAATTGTATTTGTTTTTAAATTTTTTAAATGGGAAAACAACATTTGGGGTTCAGAGAAAAACAGAAGGTTTATTACCCCTTCAAATTGATAGACATCTTCTTTGTACTAAAACCCAAAGATCCTAGTACTGTGGAAGCCCCAGATTCGAGCAAAGGGTTTAGGAAAAAGGGACTCTCTTCTTTCTTCTGTGGAAAATGATAGTAATTCTGAGGTTTTTTTCGTTTTGTTAGCAATTGCCAAATTCGGGTTAATTTTCTTTAAAGAACAAAGTTGTAAAAACCTTTTTGGGATTTGTATATGACTATTTTATTGCCCTGTTCGTCTTTAACATTAACCCGTTATTTTTAGCCCTTTTGATTGTTAAACACTTAACTTTAAACCAATTCTTTAAGGTAACCCTAAATTTCCCCGCCAATTCAATTTGGATCGTTAAGAACACCGTTTTTTTTGTTGGGTTTATAAAAAGGGCTCTTTTTATACTATTTTAAAAAATATTAAAAAAGGGAACCCTTTTAAATATAACGAAAGTGCCACTTCAATGAGGAGCGTTTTTAACCCTAAATCTTTGGATTCGTTTAAACCATTGCATAATGAATCATCGGTTTCAAGTCAGACTTTAAACCCATAACTAAATATTTAAATCCACCAAAAAAATGCAGAGTGCCATCAGCATGGGGGCTCCCCCCCTAGGTTTTTTTCCCGAATCATTTTAAATTTTTCCATTTATGCGCAACCACGGGTGTGGGGTTTCAATGCAAAAACCCTTTAACCTCCCCAAACTTTTAGTAAAACAAAATTTTAGTTTTTTATAAAAAAATTTTCTCATTTGGGGGGGGTTTTCTTTAAAAAAAACCAAAAAATTAAAAACAAGAAAAAAAATTTACGAAACTTGAACTTTACCCCGTTTTGTGTGTGTCGTGAGAGAGAGAGAGAGAGAAAGAGGAGAGTGAGGCGAGTGAGTGTGTGTGTGTGTGTGTGTGTTGTGTGTGTGTGTTGTGTGTGTGTGTCTGTGTGTGGGTGTGTGTGTACGCGCACGCGTGCTCTTTTCTGTAAATAGACGCATGTACTTTCGTACTTGTTATGGTTTTGCTGCGTGTACAATGTGTGTGTGGGGCGCGCGCGTGTGTGTATGTTTGTTGTGTGTGTGGGTATGCGTGTGTGTTGTCGTGTATGTGGTCTGTGTGTGTTTGGTCGTGTTCTGTGTGTTTGCGTGCGCCGTGCTCTTTTGTAAATAGACGCATTTACTTGCGTACTCTGTTAGTGTTTTTGCAGCGTGCACAACGGGTGTGCGTGCGTGCATGCGTGCAGGCGTGTGTATGTTGATGAATTGCGCGTGCGCGCGAGCTGGCGTGTGTGTTTGTGTGTCTGGTTTTCTGTGTTTTTTTTGCGCGCGCCGCGAGGTGTATAGCTACTCGGTAGGTTCTTCTGTCAAAGGCCACCTGCTCAGGATCATTCACCATGGCCAACAATCCTATTACACAGCAGAAACTTCAGCTGCCTTCCCCATCCATCCAGACTCCTTTGTCCTTCAGCTCCAGTCCGCCAACTCGATCCGGGCGCAGCTGTTGCAATTAGTTATTATTGACCATCGTGCGACACCCTGGGACTAATGGCCTCCCTGCCATCCAATATACATTTAGGGATGCTTCGTCCGCCAATGATTCAGGGACAGCCGCCTGACCATGAAAGATGGCCCAAGTGGTTTATGCAAATTACCGGAGTGATAGAATCCCGGAGAGGGGTTTGTAGTTCTAGTCTCGTACAGAGCGGGTTTTTTTTCTTTTGTTCGTTTGTTTTGTTTTTGCTTGCTTGCTTGTTTTTTTTTTTTTTTGGTTTTATTTGTTTGGTTGGTTGGTTTTTGTGGTTGTTGTTGTTGTTTGTAGTTGTTCTTGTTGTTGTTCGTTGTTTCGTTTCTTTCTCCTCTTTGGACCAGTGTTAATAAGTATTGGTCTGAATGCTTTGCGTTTCCTTTGACATGATAATGCGAACTCGTGATAAACTTGCACTGTAGCTCACGTCAAACATCCCACGACAAGTGGATTGTTCATTGGAAAAGTTCTGTCGAAAGAATTCATTATTTTTAGGCCATGAAAATCTTTTAATGGTGGGTACTGTTTTTATGTGAAGGGCTTCTTCTCAGAGAAAGAAAGCGATTGGGTTTGAAAGGTCGGGAGGGTGGGGGGAGGGGGGGGGAGGGGAGGGTGATGAGGCAGTGGAATGGACGGTATTGGAGCATCACGTTATTATGTGGGTTTTTAATGGCGATCTTTACATATAACTGGGCCACTATTCACACACACTCAACACACTCACACACACACACAAACACACACACACACACACCACACTACTCACACACTTTTCGCGCACACCCACACTAACCTCCCTGTGGGTTTTTTTTTAAATGTTAATATTAAACAAAGTAAAATATCTGATTTTGATGTCTGCAATTGCCTTCATCGAATGATGTTAGGACGCTACACATATCTTCTTCCACCACAGCGTACGTGCTCAGTAAATGTTTGTAATAATTGTTTTTTGAGGATC
>CM031615.1:3478794-3501294 GCA_018398815.1 Conus ventricosus
TGAACTGATCATAAAATGTGTCTGTCAACACTTTTTCTCTCTCTCTCTCTCTTAGTTGAACTGATCATAAAATGTTGTCTGTCAACACTTTTTCTCTGTCTCTCTCTCTAGTTGAACTGATCATAATGTTGTCTGTCAACACTTTCTCTCTCTCTCTCTCTAGATGAACTGATCATAAAATGTTGTCTGTCAACACTTTTTCTCTGTGTCTGTATGTCTGTATATAGGGGGCCGGAATAGCTCAGTTGGTAGAGCGCCGGACTCGTGATCCTGAGGTTGCGGGTTCGAATTTCGGTACAGGGGGATTTTTCCCTCGGAGTTAACATTGGTTCTGACTCCATTCCTCATACAGTCCTTCGAATGAGACTATAAACCGAGGTTCCGTGTGTGAATGCATGCATAACATCTTGCACACACGTAAAATCCCATCACCAACTTTCGGAAGAGAAGGCCAGTTTGGCCGTTGGTATGGATGACACGTTACACATAGCATGCACCCTGCGTGAGAAATGGAAAGAATGAAGGAAGTAAGGAAATTGAGTGCACGATGTTGACCGGATGATACGGGAAACGACTGAATGATGCGCCGGCAGGCAGCTCTTTAGTCGACACTACCCAGGTAGGCAGCCCGTTGTAATTTAAACGAGATGTTTATTATATTATATGTAAAGCGCTTAGAGCCCTAATCTTTAGAGAATAGGCGCTATAAAAATTAACATTATATTATATGTTTCAGTATCGGTCTACCTGTCTGTCTCCGTCTGCGACTCTATGTTTGTTTCTGTATGTCTCTTTGCCTATCTGTCTGTCTGTGTGTCTGTCTGATAGTCTCTCTCTCTCTCTCTCTCTCTCTCTCTCTCTCTCTCTCTCTCTCTCTCTCTCTCTCTCTCTCGTTTGTCTGTCTGTCTGTCTCTCTGTCTGTCTGTCTCTCTTTCTCTCAGCTTGTCTGTCTGTCTGACGTCTGTCTGTCTGTTTGACATACATCTCTAGAGCTCTGTGTCTCTGTCTGTCTCTGCCTCTCTCTCTCTCTCTCTCTCTCTCTCTCTCTCTGTTTCTCTTTCTCTCTGTCTGTCTCTTCCACCCCCTCCCCCCTCTCTCTCTCTTAGTTGAACTAATCGTCATAAAATGTTGTCTGTCAACTCTCCTTCTCTGTTTCTGTCTGTCTGTCTCTTTATGTTTCAGTATCGGTCTACCTGTCTACGTCTGTCTGTGTCAGTCTGTCTCCGTCTCCTGACCCTGTCTGCCTGTCTGTCTGTCAGTCTGTCTCTCTCTCTCTGTGTCTGTCTACGTGTCTGTCTGTCTGTCTGTCTGTCTCCCCCCCCCCCCCCCCCCCCCGCCCGCCACCCCCGTCCCTCCCCCTCCCTCCCTCTCTCTTAGTTGACGCATTGTACTTGTCACAAACAACTATTCATCCCTGTGTGTGTGTGTGTGTGTGTGTGTGTGTGTGTGTGTGTGTGTGTGTGTAGTGATATCCAGATAACTTGATCACGACCCAGTTTGGTAGCCGAAATGACCAGGGCTGCTTTCGATGTGACAAGGTGAAGGTAGCCGACATGACCAGGGCTGCTTTGGTCAATGTGACAAGGTGAAGGTAGCCGACATGACCAGGGCTGCTTTGGTCAATGTGACAAGGTGAAGGTAGCCGAAATGACCAGGGCTGCTTTGGTCAATGTGACAAGGTGAAGGTTGCCGAAATGACCAGGGCTGCTTTGGTCAGTGTGACAAGGTGAAGGTAGCCGACATGACCAGGGCTGCTTTCGATGTGACAAGGTGAAGGTAGCCGAAATGACCAGGGCTGCTTTCGATGTGACAAGTTGAAGGCAAGCTGGGGACAATGTCATTCGAAACCCGTGGATCTTGTACTTCCTTGGCTATCACCTTGGCCAGTTCTTATATCGTCATGCCCGACACTGCCTAAATCATATTACCTTGGCCAGTTCTTATATCGTCATGCCCGACACTGCCTAAATCATATTACCTTGGCCAGTTCTTATATCGTCATGCCCGACACTGCCTAAATCATATCACCTTGGCCAGTTCTTATATCGTCATGCCCGACACTGCCTAAATCATATTACCTTGGCCAGTTCTTATATCGTCATGCCCGACACTGCCTAAATCATATCACCTTGGCCAGTTCTTATATCGTCATGCCCGACACTGCCTAAATCATATTACCTTGGCCAGTTCTTATATCGTCATGCCCGACACTGCCTAAATCATATCACCTTGGCCAGTTCTTATATCGTCATGCCCGACACTGCCTAAATCATATTACCTTGGCCAGTTCTTATATCGTCATGCCCGACACTGCCTAAATCATATCACCTTGGCCAGTTCTTATATCGTCATGCCCGACACTGCCTAAATCATATTACCTTGGCCAGTTCTTATATCGTCATGCCCGACACTGCCTATTACCTTGGTCACCTCCTGTGTCATACTATCTTGTCCACCTCCTCTCTCTCTCTCTCTCTCTCTCTCTCTCTCTCTCTCTCTCTCTCTCTCTCTCTCTCTCTCTCTCTCTGCCTACGTCATGCTATCTCGGCCACCTCTTGCATCGAACTATCTTGGCCATCACCTGTATGATACTATCTTGGCCATCACCTGTATGATACTATCTTGGCCACCTTCTCTCTCTCTCTCTCTCTCTCTCTCTCTCTCTCTCTCTCTCTCTCTCTTTCGGTTTTCATCACAAACATTATTCACGGACCTCTCTTTCTGACCGCACGTGCAACAGGACTGTCAAGCCGAGCCCTGCGTTGTGTCCAAGGATAACCGGCGTGTGCTAACTGCTCACCGGTAACTCTGTTGTTGTGAATGTGGTGCATGTGTACTAAGAAAGGCTGTCTGGCTCTTGTAAATAACAACACAGGCGCTTGAAAACACTTTCCTCATTATAAAAAAAGACGAACATGGTGCCGTAAGAAAAGAAAAAGGAGAAAATTCTTATGAAACATGCAAAAGAGCCTGGTGACCGAATGGATCAGTGTCGTCTGAGTGATATGTAGTTGTTATTTGGTGATTGTGTTTTTAACATGGCTGACTGTTATCCAGACAACGGAAGAGCAAGGAAGCTATTGCCTACCAGAGACATGATTCAGAAGCGATTTTTCTGTTCTAGTGACGAACTGGCAGTATGGAGGAATAGTCTCATTTACCGATACTCAGCAATAAATGAACCAAGATCAAGTTTGAAATAATTGACTATGATGCCAGAGGTACTGTTATTTCTACAACAGACTCTCTAATGCAGGAATCTCTTCCCAGCAATTTAGCGCAAACCAAGTTCCGACTCTATTGTGATTCTGTGAAATGTGTGACAATCTCTTTATTTTTTACTCATGATTACATGGAACTCTCCTCTGTCAGGGTAGAGAGTGTGTGAAATGGGATCGACGAGAGTGCGAAGTTCTCAAAATTTTCGTCACCACCTTTTTGGAGAACAGGGACATCTCTCAGCTGACCCAATCCTTGCTCCACACACCCATCACATTCGTTACCTGTTTTCCTGGAACCCCCAGGGTTCAGAATCCTGAAATAGAAATGCCAGATTCTCCCACCGTCTGTACTTCCGTGCACACTGCTTCCCCATTGCACTGCTTTTCAACTTCCTTGTTGTCTGATGACATTCATTCCGATTGTGATTTAACAAACAAAGTAATTATTTTCCCTCCAACCCCATCACTGCCCAAGGAAGCAAGTGATGAACAGGACAAGGGTTTGTCTTCACTTTCCTCATGTCCTGCACAACTTTCACAAAATCCAGATGGAGGTGATGTTGGTCAAATAAAGCCCGACACAAAGACTGAAACCCCTAAACTTGGTTTGAAGAACAAAAAGGGAAAAAATAATATGCGCAGACGAGCTTTGTGTCTGACTCCAAAACGTCTAATCTGTCCTCCAAAACACCTATCCCCCCTCTGCAAAACTCGTTGGGAGCACTTTGAACGAGAGCTGGAAGAACTTCATACAATGCAAAGAGAACTGGACAACAGAACGTCTACGCACATAGAAGATGCAAGAATTTGTGCAAAAAATGAAATTGGCATTTTTTGTAAAACATAACTGAAACAATGAACAGCAACATTAATGAACTCAAATCACAAATAACCAGTCTAAAAGAGGAAAATAGCCGCCTAGACAGAGAAGTACACTCTTGCAAAACTCAGTTAGGGACACTGCAATCCGAGATAAAGAGACTAAAGAAAACAAAGCAAACAGAAACCATCGGAATTCAATCCACATCTACAGAATTTCCCTCGTCCCGCAGTTCACTTGAAAACAAAGATTTGCGTCGGTCTGAACCTGGCACACTGTCACTCCAGTCAACTGACCCTCAGGTCAGTGTTGAAAATATCCTCACAAAATCAGTGACAGATACACATCCCCAGCAGGATTACATCCCCTCTGACGATGAGCCAGAGAAAACACGTGATGAAAAGGAAAACTGCGACCTAAAGTACGCCATATCTGTCACAAACACGTATTCTGTGCTGGAAAACGTGGGTGAAACGAATGAAAACATCGCACCAGAGCTATCAAGAACCTCCAAAGAGGACCCCCCCAAACCACCAGCCCACCCCCCATGAACGTTTTGAAAACCCTTTCTATTCCGGAAAGAGCTTCAATGTTACTAATTGGAGACTCCATTCTCCGATACATAAATCCAAGAAGACTGGCCCCAAGGAGTGAGTTCATGTACAAGATCTGCGTGCCGGGATGACAGTACATGACCTGATTTCCTGGCTGCTGTCACTCCAGCCCTTGCCGAAGCAGAGACATGTCACTGTCCACATCGGGGTGAACTCCTGTCGTTCAGGGATCATTCCAAAGGAAGACTGGATGAACCTTATTTCCCTGTGCTGCAAAACATTCCCAAATGCCAAACTGACCTTCAGCTCCATCATCCCTGCCAGAAGGTCGGCATCATTTGAACAATATCATCCGACCATCCAACTATAATCTTCAAACTGTGTGTGAAAGTGTGGGTGCAACTTACATCGACCATGATCCTACGTTCACCACTCCAACCGGAGCCCCTCGTCTTGCGTTTTACCAAGACCTGCTCCACCCAAGCGTCAAAGGCACAGCAAAACTGGCGGCAGACTTGAAAACCACATGGCAGACTACACAACCAGACTTTGGAAACGTGTCCCCGCTTTCCCGGATGTGTCGCAGAGAAAGCCGCCATCAGAAATAATCCGTCAAGGGACTATTATCAAGATGTGCCACATCAAGAGACACCAAGGAATTTATTCTCTGACAGTAATGATGCTTCTCAAGCCAATTCCCTCCATTGCAATTCCCAAAGGAATACCGCACATTACCCCCCAAATTACCCAAATCCTTCATCTCTTTTTCACTATCCATCTTTGAATCCCCGTCCAACTCCGAGGGATCCATGTTCTCTGCAGACCCCTTTCTTCCAAAAAGACTCCTCCCCATAATGTAAACAGAGCAGAGCGAATCCCACCTCCATCTAGCCATTTAAGTCACCAACGTGATTATTCTAATGAATATTCCGCTCCCCTCCAAAACCCAACATACCCACAAAATATACCGGGTCAAAGGTCTAATCATCCGGCTCCTGATGGAAATGTTGTAAATGCCTATGCTCTTGAACTGTGCAGGATGGCATCGCAGCTATTGTCACAGCATTGATTTGAATTAAGTTGTTCCTGTGAATAGTGTTAAAAGGCTCGCGCGCACGTGCGCGAGCACATGTGTGTGTTGTGTGTGGTGTGTGTGTGTGTGTGTTGTGTGTGTGTGTGTGTGTGTGTGTGAGTGAGTGAGTGAGTGAGTGTGTGTGTGTGTGTGTGTGTGTGTGTGTGTGTGTGTGTGTGTGTGTGTGTGTGCTTGCATGCATGTGTGTGCATGCGCGTGCGCGCGTGCGTTGCGTGCGTGCGTGCGTGCGTGCGTGCGTGCGTGCGTGCGTGCGTGCGTGCGTGCGTGTGTGTGTGTGTGTGTGTGTGTGTGTGTGTGTGTGTGTGTGTGGAAATTGCCGGCTCTGCATGTATTTATAGTTGTGATCTCACCCGAGAAAATTGATTGACTGGAAACGTATTGGAATACGGTAGATTTCTGCTGGAGTTTTGAAGTCATTCTAATATTTTATATACACTTGCCTTTGAATTTTCAGCTTTTTTGCTTTCGTCCTTTCGTGGATTCGCCATTGTTTACTGATCTACAATTGAAGCTTTTTTCTTTTATTGCTATTAATTGTGTTGTAATCCAGTTTGCCTTGACAATTTTTTTTTCTTATTCGTTCAGTCAAACCTTACTTGTTAGTCTGTAAGAGCTTTGTCTGCTGTTATTATCATTGTGTGTTAAGTTTGTTTATAGTATTGACTATAATAGATATGACAGAAGACAACAACCCTTGGCTGAAAAGAGATGGACTTAGAGTTGGGCATCTCAATTCAACCATGCGATTAACAAAATGACTGAAATACCATCATCATATCAAATTCGGGAAAAAACTTTCACATATTTGGATTTTCGGAGTCACATCTGTCCAGTATAATATCAAATAACGACACTGCAATCCCAGGTTATAATGTTGTTCGTAGAGATCCTAAAAAAAAACATGGAAACTGGTATTATTGTATACCTTCATCAGTCAGTAAAATTTCAGAGGATCCATTTTTTAGAACAGTTTAATGTAGAAACAATCTGGATTGAGATCCAGCTTTAAATTTAATAAGCCTATACTTATATGTTTTCTGTACAGAAATCCAGCTGAACATGTCGACTGGGTTGACCGTTTCATGTTAATGATGGAAAACGCACATGACGAATCGAAAGACATCATGATATTAGGGGATTTTAATATAGATCTACTAAAATTAAATAAACAGTGGAACTATGTTTTTGAGTCACTTGGTCTCACTCAGCTAATCAACACTCCTACAAGGGTCACTGAGATTTCTGAAACACTGATAGACCATTTATATGTTACAAATCCAGAAACCATTCTTGAGACAAGTGTACCTGTTTATGGATGCAGTGATCACTTCCCGATTTGTTGCACTTGGTCAAAAAAGGGTATCAAAATTCCAAGGTTAAACCATAAAACGATTACCTTAGAAACTTTTCAAAATTTGATCGTGACAAATTTATCTCTGACCTTTTAAATTCACCTCTAAATATAGTGTATCAATATACAGAACCCAATCAGGCTCTAGAAGCTTGGTACTCTCCATCTTCTATAGTATATACAACAAACATGCCCCGCTCCAAACCAAAAGAGTCAAATATCGGATAAAACCTCCTTGGCTAACAAATGAGATACAGAACGCTATTTACCAAAGAGAGTACCTGTTAAAAATGGCCCTCGTGAAGAATATAAAAAACAAAGAAATAAAGTAACTTCTCTCATTAGAGCAGAGAAAAAGAAATATTTTTCAAACTTAATTCGTGAAAAGAAAGACAGCAAGTCCGTATGGAAAGCCATCCATGGATTAACAAATAAACATGTTTCCTCTGCTCCAAATATATGAATGATATATCTGCCAGTAAACTAAATCACCATTTACAACAGTAGCAGATCAAATAATTCATGATGATAAATCAAATGATAATGACCTAGAAGAATTACAAACATACTGCAGGGGAAAAAATATCCATTCAGATTTAGATATCAGCCATCTAGATGTTCATTCTGTTTTCGTGTCACTTAGGCGATTGAAACAGACAGCCACTCGTGGAATTGACGGTATAGACGGTAAAATTCTAAAGCTCTCCGCACCCGTTATCGCAGAAACGTTAACTTACATTACAACCTCTGTATAGATAAACAATGCTTTCCAGATACCTTAAAAAAGGCAAAAATCATACCAATACACAAATCAGGAAACACTACTGATCCATCAAATTATAGACCTATTTCGATTCTATCAGTTCTTTCCAAGCCATTAGAACTCCACATCAATAAGTGTCTCCATTCCCATGCAGTAAAATACGATTTAATCCACCCAAATCAATCAGGGTTCAGAGAAAACCATTCATGCCACACAGTGCTAACTAGACTAATAGATAGATGGCTATTAAACATGAACTACAAACAATTTTCAGGAATTCTCTTCGTAGATTTCGCAAAAGCCTTCGACGTTATAAATCATGAACTTTTACTCAGAAAACTAACTTTGTATAAGCTATCATACAAAACACTGAAACTGATTTCATCTTTTCTGTCCAACCGACAACAAATTGTGTCCGTAAATACATACAAATCTAATTTTCTTCCCAACAAATTTGGAGTCCCACAAGGGTCAGTATTAGGTCCTCTGTTGTTTTCATTTTACATCAATGATCTGCCATTGTACTTGAAAATAAACAGCGAAATGTTCGCTGATGATACAACTTTAGACACAAGTAATTCTGATGCCCAACAGGTTTGCAGTGACATCCAAGAAAACATCAATCTTTTGGTTAAATGGACACGATTTAATCACATGGCTATCCATCCTCAAAAAACTAAATTCATGATGATAACTACTAGACAGAAGCGTCAAATTCTAAGCCAGAATCTGCCAGTACTTTGTATTTCTAATGAAACCATCGAAGAAGTATCCAGTCACAAAGTCTTAGGAATAACAATAGATAATAATCTAACTTGGTCAAAACACTTAGAGTCTTTATCTAAAAACGTTGCAAGAAAACTACATCTTCTAAAAAGGATTAAGAACTTCTTAAATTTGCATGCAAGAAAACTATTTTTTCACTCTTATATTCAGCCTATTATCGACTATGCCTCAACACTTTGGGACTCAGCGAGCAAGAATTCACTCAAACCACTAATTAGCCTTCACAAAAGAGCTGTCAAAGTAACATTAGTCATCCATCTTCACTGGTAGATTCAGACTATAAGCAATCAGGCATTCTCCCATTTAAAGCCAAACTTCTATACAATAAAGGACTCTTTATGCATAAGGTATTCCATGGAAATGCTCCACTCTCTCTAACAAATATGTTCACTTTTAACGACTATCGACATTCACATAAAATAAACCTCCCGTTTGCCATGATTAATCTATACAAGTCTAGTCTGGCGTATTCCGGGGGTTGGCTATGGAACCATATTCCTGAAGAACTTAAAAATCAATCAAACTTTAAAAAGTTCAAGTCTAATTTTCACAAATATCTTATGAATGTCTCAGATTTGACTGCACTATACCCGAAAATGTATTGATAATTCTCAATTCAGATTCAATTTAACAAACATGTGATGTTCGAAGTTGACTTAATTCTACGCAAATTGCAGTGATCATCCTGTGCCATTAATGTTGTTTTTTCAAAGTTTTTTGTAGGTGATTATCTATAGCTGCTTTATTGTCTTTCTCTTCCTTTATCTCTGCCTTTCTTTCGCCAGTCGGTCGGTCGGTCGGTCGGTCGGTCAGTCGGTCGGTCGGTCGGTCTCTCCTCTCTCTCTCTCTCCTCTCTCTCTCTCTCTCCTCTCTCCTCTCTCTCTCTCCTCTCTCTCTCTCTGTCCATTCACACTCCCCCCTATTGCCCTGATCATCTTTTCTCGTTGTTGTTGTTGTTTGTTGTTGTTGTTGTTGTTGGGGTGGTGGTGGTGGTGTGGGGTGGTGGTGGTATTCACTGGTTTCTTTTTCTTCTATCTTCTTTTTTGTCAAAGGTTCCCATGCAAGGAATTGTTGCATTTTTTTCTGATTTGCTTTTTACTATATATTGATTTTTTCCCCCAGAGGGCTGGATGTAAAAAAAGTATTCATGCTTAATCCACTACCCTCTTAAAATAAAAATTCGTTCGTTCGTTCGTTCGTTCGTTCGTTCTCTCTCTCTCCACCTACGTCATACTATCTCGGCCACCTCTTGCATCAAACTATCTTGGTCACCTCCTGTATCATACTATCTTGGCCATCACCCTACATCATTCTATCTTGGCCATCATCTACATCATACTATCTTGGCCATACAGGAGGGGGGGGGGGGGGGGGGGGGGGACTGGCTGAGCACAATTAGAATCAGATTAATTTCCTTTCCGACCTTTAAACCCTAACGGACATGCGGATTGTTTTGCTTTCTGTCAAATTTTATAGTGGAAATTTCTAGAGTGATTTAAAGCTTGAACAGGAAAGGTAGATTGTTTTTTAAAATTCTTTTTAACTTATTTTTTTCTATTTTATTACTTTTTTTGCAATAAATTTTAATGTGTTGTTCTTTCTTTTGATTTCCCGGTTTCGTTTTTTTCTTGATATATTTATTATTTTTTGTTGCTTCTGTTTTATTATTTGTTAATGTTTTGTTTATCATTAGATTGTGATTTTTTGTTTTTTTTAGATGGTTTTTTTTTTTCATCTTGGAAATTCTTCGAAACTCCACCACCACTATGATATTTGTTTTCCTTTGCGATGGTACGAAGTCCGGACTTAAAAAAACTTGTTAAAAAATGTAGGATACTAATCTTAAGAACAGTTGTTTTTACGATGAGAACCTGGTGCTCTATTAATCTAGGATGTTGTATTTTTTCTTCCCTTGACCTTTCATGGCTCTTTCACTCCTCCCCACGGCGATCGTCATTATTTTTTCTTTTTCTTTTGCTTTTTGTCTCCTAGCTTCCCCTTTCAGAAGTAGACATGCATGTAAACAAACTGCTATATTCCTGTTCAGACGCCCGCCACACAACTTCGTGTTTTTAGGAAAAGACTTTGGATTTTCTTCGCTCTTTTTTAAAAATATATTTTTCTAAGGGTGTCTCGTGAGAGGGGGCGGGCTGGAATTGAAATGTGGTGTGTGGGGGAAGGGGGAGGAGGAAGGGTATGGGGTGGGGGTGGGGGTGGAGGTTCAGGAACCCTATCATCTTGCCTTCATCCACCTCCTCCTCCTCCTGCTTCCGCCCTCCTAATCCGCCAGCGCTGCCATTCAAAGGGGCCAGTGTCAATAGTCAGTGTTCAGGATTGTGTGTGGGCGTTGATTGGCGTGCGGCGGTGAGCGTGTGAAGTTAAATTGCTTGGTCTGTCCCAGTCCTTCTATCCGGGTTCGGTCACGTCAGCTGGGAGGCGTTGGGGACTGGTAGGTGTGTGGGACTGGTAGGCGTGGGGACTGGTAGGTGTGGGGGGACTGCTTCAGTCCAGGGGGCTGGAATTATGCCATTGTTGCATGGCGGATCGTAAGAAATGTGTGTGTGTGTGTGTGTTGGTTGTGTGATTATAAGTTTACCTCTCTCTCTCTCTCTAACAAACTAATACATGCCAAAGGAATCTCTCTCTCTCTCTCTCTATCTCTTAATATATATATATATAAAACAAACAATAAATTATCCAAGGATATGTTACCGGCACCGTTCCAGGCAAACTTTACAGAGCAGCTTGGTGTTGCAAATGACTGCAGGTAATATTCAATTATAAACAAAGGGCTTGCTCTTATGTTTTAGATTGACGAAATAGGGGGAATTAAGCATTCATATTGCAAGTGGTAGTGTTTCTGCCTAAATATCGTATGGGGCTTGAGTGGGTGAAAGGAGAAAATTAAATATAACTGCTTTAAATAAAGTGCCTTTTCAAGCAAGCTTTAGTCTCCCAAGTGGGAGACATCTCAATTGGGAGTGAAACTCACTAACATTTAACTCCCTGGTCATATACCGTTATTTCGATACCTTGTTGTTGTCTCCTCAGTGACCGCGGAAAGTGATAATTTGACTCTCGCCTCTTTCGTTTAAGAGTATGGCAATCCCAGGAAAAGGCTGGCTGTGCCATACCGTAGTCTATTTTGTTGAGTTTTTCAAAATAATACAACAAAGGTGCCACCTAAGAAAGCAAAAGAAAATCAGGAAAGATGCAAAACAAGCTACATTTTTTTGTGAAAAGTAAAAATTATAAAAAGATATCCTATTAAGACTATCAGTGATGAGGGGTCAGTTCTGGGAATGAAAAATCCGGCAAGGGACTAAAATACAACAAACTATTAAATTCCAAGGATAAAAGGTTACCGCGCTCCGTTCCAGCAACTTACACAGAGCAGCTTGGTGTTTGCATTGACTGCAAGAAATTTGAATTGAAAACAATTTTACTATATTATTATCTGCCCTCTCTCTGTAGATATTATTATATATTTATATAATATTATTTATTTATATATATATATATTTTATATAGATCAGTATATTTAATAATGCCTAAAACATGTTTTTATAGTGCTCAACCCCTTGGGGAGTAACAATTAGTTAAATAAACAAGTTAATTATGGAGGAATTTAATAACTATTCTCCAGATAGTTTTTAGATTCCTCTTATACACTTGTGTTAACTATGAGATCTATATTAGATATATATATATACTATATATATATTTATAGATAAGTATAAACAAAAAACGTGTCGATATTTGTTGCAGTCATTGCAAAGCACCAAGCTGCTCAGTACGTTGCTGGAAGTGGTGATCGGTATTATCCTTGGAATTTATTTTATATATATATATTTATTATATCTAGTATATATATTTACTATATATTACTATTTTTAGTTATAGTAATTATATATATCGTTATATATATAAAATAAGAAGTTAAAAAGACACTCTGAACTTTTATATGTGCTGACCATGTAGGGAGCGTCATACCAGTTTAAAAAATAGTAAAATGGAAGAATAAAACATAAAAATTTGTTTCGAGCCGGCGCTTCTGTCAGGGAGAGACGCGCGGCTCGAACAAATTTGTTGGTTGTTTATTCTTCCATTTTTACTATTTTAAAAATGGTATATATATTATATCTATATATATTAATTAAATTAATATATATAAATTTTATTATATATATATTTATATATATATATATAATGAAAAGAAGTGAGGAGGAGTGACGAGAGAGAGGAAAGAGAGACGAGAGAGAGCTTCCCATTGTATTTATCCATATCTCTACATACCTCTCTAATCAAATAGCTATCAATCTTCGATCGGATCTCCCGATTAACTGTAAATGTCTGCCCACATACAAAAATCAGGTTTGAATCAACTTCTGATATCTTTATGAAAAAAAAGAAAAAGAAAAGTGGCCATCTTGATAACCAGCTATAGTGTGATCCAAGTCGCTGTGCCTCATTACATATTTCCCATATCAAGAACAGTCTCACACAACTCACACACACACACTCTCACAAACACACACACCACACACACAACACACGCAACACATGTATACAAAAAAAATAAAATTGGTGATTGGACAGTGAGAAATTGTAGTTGGATAGTGATAATTGGCAGTTGGACAGTGATAAAATGGTAGTTGGGACAGTGTTAAATGGTTAGTTGGACAGTGATATATGACAGTTGGCAGTGATAAATGGCAGTTGGACAGTGAAAAGAACTGTGTAAATGGCAGTTGGACAGGATAAAATTGGACAGTTGGACAGTGGATAACATGACAGTTGGACAGTGATAATGGTAGTTGGACAGTGATAAATGAACAGTGGATGTGCTAAATGACAGTTGGACAGTGATAAATGGCAGTTGGGACAGTGATAAAATGGTAGTTGGACAGTGATAAATTGACAGTTGGACAGGTGATAAATGGCAGAAACTTGGGCACAGTGATTAAATGGCAGTTGGGGACAGTGATAAAATGAGGCCAGTTGGAAAGGTTGATCAAAATGGCTGGTTGGGACAGTTGATAAATGGCCATTTATAGGGACCAGTGATAATGACAGGGGGACAGTAAATAAATGATCAAGTTGGGACAGTGATAATTGGCATTGGACATCATAAATGACAGGGGGTTGGGACGTGAATAAATGGCCAATTGGACAGACTTGGTAAAATGGCCATTGTGGGACAGTCATAAAAATGACCGCTTTGGACAAGTTGATAAATGGCCGGTTGGACAAGTGTTAATATGACAGTTGGACAGTGATAAAATGACAGATGGACAGTGATAAATGGCAGTTGGACAGTGATCATTGGACAGTTGGACAGTGATAAATTGGTTGCTGGACAGTGATAAATGGTAGCTGGACAGTGGATAAAATGACAGTTGGACAGTGTTAAATGGTAGTGGGACAAGTGAGAATGACAGTTGGACAGGGATAAATGGTAGCTGGACAGTGATAATGGATTGTTGGACAGTGAGAAATGACAGTTGGACAGTGATTAAATGGCCAGTTGGACAAGTGTTAAAATTGGCAGGTGGACAGTGGATAAATGACAGGTTGGACAGTGATATAAAAATGCTGTTGAGCACGTGATATATGACAGTTGGGACAGTTGATAAATATGACAGTTGGACAGTGATAAAATGACAGCATGGACAGTGATAAAATGGTAGTTGGAAAGTGATAAATGACAGTTTGGACTGTGATATAATGACAGTTGGACAAGTGATTAAATGGCAGTTGGGGCAGTGATAAATGGTAGATGGACTGTGCTATAATTGGCAGTTGGAAGTGTTAATGGCAGTTGTGACAGTGTAAATGACAGTTTGGGACAGTGATAAAATTGGCAGTTGGACAGTGGGAATAAATGGCCAGTTGGGACAGTGATAAAATGACAGTTTGGACAGTGGATAAATGGGACAGTTGGGACAGTGATAAAATTGACAGTTGGACAGTGATAAATGACAGTTCGGACTGTGATTTAATGGGCAGTTGGACAGTGATAAAATGACAGTTGGACATGTGATAAATGGACAGTTGGACAGTGATAAATGACTGTTGGACAGGATAAATGGTAGCTGGACAGTGATCATTGAAGTTGGATCGACAGTGATTAAATGACAGTTGGACTGTGGATAAATGACAGGTTGGACAGTGAATAAAAAATGTAGCATGGGACAGTGATCATTGGATGTTGGACAGTGGTATTAAATGACAGTTGGACAGTGATTAAATGGTAGCTGGGCAGTGATCAATGGACAGTGGACAGTGATTAAGGGGAGCTGGACTAGTGATCAATAGTGGCAGTGGACATTGAATTATTGGAAGTTGTGCGGCGTGTGTGTGTGGTGTGTGTGTGTGTGTGTGTGTGTGGTGTGTGTGTGTGTGATGTTAGGTTTGTTTTACTATAGCATTATATTAAAACTTCTGCAGTTAGTGATTTTTACGGCAGTGATTGCTGAATTTCTTAACCTGCTGAAATGAACTTTGTGTTTTCCGTATCGGTAAAGATAGCTTGATAAAATGGCTCGAAGCTTAATAGATATCTCTAGGGGCGCTTAAGTGAACACTCACACACACAAACACACACCACACACTCAGCACGCATCGCACGCACGCAGCCACGCACCACACACACAACGCATGCACGCGCTCGCGCAAAACGCAGCATGCATGCGCGCGCAGACGCGCTCGTAGTAATGCACGCACAAGGACGTACCGCGCAATGCGTCAGTTCACGCTCTCACAGTACTCGCACGACGTATATGCACATTATGCGTGCGCGCACGGACACGCGGCGAGGCGTCCCCCACACGCCGCCACGCAGATTAATGCACGATACGGTTGTTATACATAGTATGAATGTGTTGTCCGGAGGATTATTTTTAACTCTGAAAAGGCCCTAATATATATGCACTGTAGCTTGTTGCAGTGATGTTGTGAAAAATGAAAATTTTCTATTTTCTCTACGACACAGCAGCGCACAGCCGCAGGACTGACAGACGGAACACACACACAACGGCTCGCGCTCACACACACCACACCACACACACGCGCGCGCGCGGCTCACACACACCACACACACACGCACACACACACACACCACCACACACACACACTCAACAACACACACACACACAACACAGCGCGCGCACGTGCGCGCTCCAAGTTTGAGAGAGAGAGGAGAGAGGAGGAGCACGCTGCTCAGAGACATCGCTTGCCACACACACACAACACACACACCCACACACAAACACACACACACACACACACACACACCACACACGACACACCACAAAAGCACGACACAACACACACAACACACACAAATAACACACACCAACACATCACACAAAACGCACACCCACACAAACCACACCCACACACACACACACACAAAACCACACACACCACACACACAAAAGCACACACAAAGACACACACACACACACACACACCACACACACACACACTCACACACACACACACACCACATACACACAACACCACACACACAACACACACAAACGCACACACAAAAACGCACACACGCACAACACAACACCCCACCCCCCACAACCCCCCAACACACACACAAACGTCAACCCACACACCACACACACACAACACACACCACAACAACACCACACAACACAACACCACACACACACACACACACACACACACACACACCACACACACACACACAAACGCACACACACAACAAAACGCGGCGCACACACATTCCAACACACACCACACACACCACACACACACACACACACACACACACACACACACACACACAAAACCACACACAACAACACACACAACACACACCACACAACACACACAAACACACACACACACACTCAACAACAAGCACGCAAGCTAACAAACACAACACACACACACACACACACAACAACACACACACTCACACACATTCACACACAACACACACACACACACACACAAAAAAAAAAAAAAAACACAACAAACACAACACACACACTCACACAACACAACACACCTACACACACACCACACGCGTGTGCACGGAGCGCCGCGCGCGCACACAACAACAACACACACACACACAAAAACCACACACACCCACACACACCACACACACACACACAACAAGGTACACTACACACACACGGCACACCCACCAACACACACACACACGCCACGCACAACACACACAACAACACACACACACCACACACACAAAACACCACACACACACACCACACACACACACACACACACACACACTAAAAACACACACACACACACACACCACAACACACACACACCCACAACACACACACACGCACACACACAAACACAACCACACACTCACACACAAACACACCACACCCACACTTTCAACACAAAACACCTCATCCACCACACAAACTCACCAACACACACCACTAACACACCCACACAATCACAAACACACACACACACACACACCACTCACACAACACACAAACCGCACACACAACACCAAACCTACACACAACAATAAACGCACACACAACGCACTCACACACACACACACACACACACACACACACCACACACACACACTCACACAAAAAAAAGCACACACACAACAACAAACACACACACACACACACAACACACAAACGCTACACACACACACCACAACAAAACAACCACAACAACAACACACAACACCCACACACCACACACACACACACCACACTACACACACACCCCACACACAAACTCTACCAACACACACACACACACACATACACACACACACACACACACCACACACAACACACAACACACCCACACACACTCATAAACACACACACCTCACAAACACACACTCACAACACACCACGACGGGAAGGAAACAGAAGAGAGGACACATGCCGTGTGACATATGCCGCCATACCACTCCAGCCCACCCCACATCCCCGGTTCCCACCCCCCTCCCGTCTGCCACCTTAACACCTTCCCGCCCTCCGCGTTCTCTGTCTCTTTGTTTCTCTGGTCAGTGGCTATGTCTATCAGATGGTCTTCTGTCGCTTCTTTCACACAGACAGACAGACAGACAGGGACACACACACACACACACACACACACCACACACCACACACCACACACACCGCGCCGCGCGCGCGCGCGCACGCTCACACGCAGGCACGAAGGGAAGCGAGAGAGAGAGAGCAGTCAGTAATAACAACATTGGGACTCACTCGCGCCATCTCTGGCTATTGTAAGATTCTATGCTGGTGAGACCTATGTATCTCGGGAAAAGGAACGAGGGAAGAGGAACGAGGAAAGCAATCATTCACTCTGTATGCTGTTTCATTTTTCTCCTCGAATATTGAAGTGTGAGCCAATTTTCTAGAATAGAAGGCGGCATTGTTGTTGTCAACTTGAAGCGCCGAATACCAAAACACCACACATGTCCCTCACGTATGGAATGAAATGAATGAATACGTTCGTTAAAGAAAAGAGTAGGGTAGTGATTGTTGGCCGGACGTTAAAACCACTGTCAGCGCGTGTCCGTTTAGTTTCAGTTGCAGCAGAGTTTGCTAATGACACGTTTGAGTTTAATAAGAACAGAAAGAAAGAGAAAGTGAAACTAGGGTACTCTCACTAAAAGTAGGTGTTTACAGAAAGGCATATGTTGCACACATGCAGGACACGCTTAACAATGTGTGTCTGGGACAGATAATTATTTGGCTGTTATTATCTCTCTCTCTCTCTCTTTCTATTCTACTCTCTGGTTCCTTATCTGTCTGTCTGTTCTCTGTCTGTCTTTCTGTTTGTCTGTCTGTCCCTCACTCTCTCTCTGTCTCTGTCTCTCCACCCCTCTCTCTGTCTCTGTGCCTCTGCTTGTGCCTCTGCTTTGTGTGTGTGTGTCTGTGTGTGTCTGTGTGTCTGTGTGTGAGCGAGCGTCTGTCTGTCTCTCATTGTTCGTACCGTTCTGTCTGTATTTAGTTTTTGTCTCTTCATCACTCTCTGCATACCTGTCTTGCGTCTCTCTCGCTTATTTGCACTCCTCACACACACGCACGCACGCACGCACGCACGCACGCACGAACACGCTCTCTCTGTCTCTGTCTGTCTCTTCCTTCTCCACTACCTACACACACAACACACACACACACACACACACACACACACACACACTGCGCGCGCGCGCGCGCAGCTCTCTCTCTCTCTCTCTCTCTCTCTCTCTCTCCACACACCATACATCACACACACACACACAGAAGGAGAGAGAGAGGAGAGAAGAGAGAGAGAGAGAGAGAGAGAGAGAGGACTAACGACGGGGGGGGGGGGGGGGGGGGGGGGGGGGGGGATAGATCGGACACACAAGAAGAGCTGTCTGACCGGATGTCGGAATTCAATCATTATCATGAAATCGTGAGACAATTCATTCTCGTTTGGAAAGAAAAAAAACGGCGGGGAAGGGAAGAAAAAAAAAGGACACGGTCACTCGATTCAGCATTGCTCACACTGTTCATTCTATTTCTGACAGACTCTCGCTGATCACACGTTGACACAAAACTGGAACGGACAATCACTGTTCATTTCTCTTTCTGACAGACTCTCGCTGTCACACGTTGACACACAACTGGACGAGACAGACCAGAAGAGAGTCCTCTCATTTTATTACTAAACTGAATTTTAGAATTATTTAGGTAAGAAAACGGTCCACTATCGTTTCACGTAACCCCACGTACATTTCTCCATGCAAAAACACTAACCAGGTCCTCACGCACTTAAAAAGATATATATTTTTGGTTTTAAAAGTTGGCCCTCAAACAGTGACACAGAAACCTGCCTTGATAAACAAAACTTCCTGGTCCTCTCAGACTGACAACGTTGGCCTCAGCAAGCCACGGAATATCTTTTCAATCTCCGCTACCTCATGTCGATTTAACAACAAATATGAATTGTGCTTGTGCCCTTCTCAGAAAAATAAACAAAGGAATGAATAAATAAGTAAATATATAAATGAAGAAATAAAACGGATGGATAAAGAGATTTAAAAAGAACAGACACACACACACACACACACACACACACACACACACACACACACACACACACACACACCACACACACACACACACACACACACACACTGCAGGTTTCTAGTCTGTCTGTGGAAATAAAAATTTAAAAAAAAGTTCATCTGAAGGCGGCATATGGCTGACACACACATAATTCAAAGCAGTGATGCAAAGCGCCACACATTCTCCCACCCAGTGAAATTAATACATTCATGGAGCCGCCAAATATCGGTGAAAGTGAGCACCGTAGAGACAATGTTCGATTTTGTGTCAGTTTCTGTGTCAGTTGCATTAGGCCCCAATTTTGTTAACAGCCTCAACGTTTGCTAATGATACAGTTCTATTGAACACACACACACTCAACAAACACACACACACACACACACACACACACACACACACACACACACACTGGAACTGTCATAAGGGGGGGGGGGGGGGGGTTAATGGTGCACAGCGTGCCTTAGTTCCAGACTCTATTTTCTGTGACAGAAATGTGCACAATTGCCCTTGTCTTGTCTGTAACGTAGATGGATGTTACACAGTTACATAACTGCGTGCCCTCCCCGAATTTTTCTGGAATGTTTTCTTATTTAGAAATTATTCCCCGTATTCAGTTAAAGAAAAATTACCAGAATTTCAATTCTTTTTTGTTTTTTTGTTTTTGTTTTAGAAATGGGGTTTATAGTATTAGTGTCTTGTTTCTTTCTTTCTTTTTTCTTTCTTCTTCTCCTCCACGTCCTCCTCCTCCTCCTCCCCCCTCCTCCTCCTCCCCCTCTTCCTCCTCCTCCTCCTCCTCCTCCTCCTCCTCCTCCTCCTCCTCCTCCTCCACCTCCTCCTCCTTCATCTTCTTCTTCTTCTTCTTCTTCTTCTTCTTCTTCTTCTTCTTTCTTTTCTTCTTCTTCTTCTTCTTCTTCTTCTTCTTCTCAAGAGGGATGATAATCCAAACATTGCAGATAACAAAGTCCAATTAATGATGTAATGTGGATGTTGGCAACTGTAACGTCTGGAAAACGCATCGTCTTTTTAACCCCCACATTTGTCTACTGGAGGGTAAGGAAAGGGGGTTAGAAATGATGTTTAATTAAAACCCATTTCAGAACAAAATCCAAATGATGTAATAATGGATGTTGGCAGTTGTACGTCTGAAAAACGCATCGTCTTTTTAAACCCCCACATTTGTCCGCTGGAAGGTCAGGAAAGGGGGTTAGAAAGGCTTTCAGTCAAAAGCCGAACTGCCTACCTCTTCAACGCCCCCCCCCACCCCCCCCCCCCACCCCCATCCCCATCCCCCTGGTTCCAGAGGACGATCTCGGAGAGTCGGTAGCTATGCAGTCATATATATGCGTTTCTCTGCGTAAAGCTGCAAACTAAACAAATGAATAAGGATGAATAAAAAATACATGCATACATAACTACATGCATACATAAGTAGATAAGTGATTAAATAATAAATGAATGAACGAATGATTAAATAAGTGAATAGAAAAAAAGTATATATATTTATGTGTGTGTGTGTGTGTGTGTGGGTGGTGTGTGTGTGTGTGTGTCTCAATCTATCTATCTATCTGTCTAGCCGTCTGTGTGCGGATGTGTGAGTGTGCGTGTGTGTGTGGTGGTGGTGGTGGTGGTGGTGTGGTGGTGTGTGTGTGTGTGTGTGTGTGTGTGTGTGTGTGTGTGTGTGTGTATGTGTGTGTGTGTGTGTGCGTGTGTTTGTGTGTGTGTGTGTGTGTGTGTGTGTGTGTGTGTGTGTGTGTTCAGACTGTTTCGACAGCTGGTCACAACTGGGCTGTCGTTACACAGTGGGAAGAAAGGTTGAGAGAGAGAGAAGAGAGAGAGAGAGAGAGAGAGAGAGAGAGAAAGAACTGCTCGTAAAGAATTTGACAAAGAAAAACAAAGTCTTACCTGCTGCGACGTCGGAGCTTTTGATTATTGGTGTTTCTGCTTCGTTTGCGCAAGTGTGTGTGTGTGTGTGTGTGTGTGTGTGTGTGTGCATGTGTGTGTGTGTGTGTGTGTGTGTGTGTGTGCTTTTTTTTCTTATGTTTTCTTTATTTCGTTTATTTGTTTTTGTTTTTTTTTGCATATTTATTTCAGTTCACTGTAATTTTTCAAGCAGTTATTATATTTATAACAAGCGTTTTGTTGTTGTTGTTTTTTCACTTCACAAAATACACATGAATGTATGATAATTGAAACTAGGCTCTTTGTTTTATACGACCGAGCCCCAATTTTCTATAGCCGTGAGGCATTTGACCCTTGATATATTATTTCAAAACGGTGGCATTTGACAATGAACGAAAGCCTTCCACTGAAATGAGGTCAGTCCATCGACATCCATTTGAGCGAACTCCTACTCTACATCCCATGATAGCAACACATGGGTCAAAACCATGTATGTGTAGGCCCTATGTGTGCGTGTTAGTGCGCACATGCATGTGTATCCACAATAACCTATGTGTGTATGTGAGCTCGCATATATGTGTGTTTGTGTATGATAGTGTATGAGCACGCGCACACACGTGAATATATATGCGTAAATATATATGTGTGTGTGTGTGTGGTGTGTGTGTGTGTGTGTGTGTGGTGTGTGAGTGAGTGAGTGTGTGTGATGAAGAGAGAGAGAGAGAGAGAGAGAGAGAGAGAGTTGCCGGCGTAACAAGCATAAACATATACTTTTGGAATTCCAAGTTTGCGTTCACACGCGCGCTTATGTGTTTGTGTGTGCACGAGTCTATGTGTGTAGATCTATACACGAGCGCATATATACTACACATCATTATTAAAAGGGCCAGGAACGTTTTTGAGTCAATTTTTGA
>CM031615.1:3508794-3513794 GCA_018398815.1 Conus ventricosus
GGAAGCCCCACCGACACTGCCGCCCAGACCCAGGACGTCGGCGCCAACGAACACAGTATTATCAGAGACTGTGGAGGAGGCAGAACAGCAGAACGAGGCAGCTCCTCCGCCTTCGCTTCCGCCACGAACGGTGCCAACAGACAAACCCCCGGCTACTGCGCCATACACAGACATTCTGGTCGTGGAGGAACCGCCCCCGGTGCTGCCACCACGATCTGTGGTACCTTCACCGCCGAGGCTGTCGGTGACGTCCACAAGCTCAGCGCCGCCTAAACCGCGACGCTCTAGCACCGACAGCAGCATGGATGAGGGGCTGATTGTTCGTAAAGCCAAGCCGGTGAGATGATGATGATGATGCATTGTTGAGGAGGGGATGGATGGTATTAAAGCCAAGACAGTGAGATGATGATGATGCATTGTTGAGGAGGGGATGGATGGTATTAAAGCCAAGACAGTGAGATGATGATGATGATGCATTGTTGAGGAGGGGATGGATGGTATTAAAGCCAAGACAGTGAGATCATGATGATGATCATGTGTTGTAGAGAAGGGGTATTGTTTACAATGTCTGCCTGATAAGATGATGATGATCATGTGTTGTAGAGAGGGGGTATTGTGTACAAAGTATGCCTGGTAAGATGATGATCATGCGTCATAGAGAAGGAGGTATTGGCACCTCCAGGCTAGGGAGATGATTGTACCTAATATATTGCGAAGGTGGGGGTGTTGTTTAGCCAGACTGGTGAGATGGTGATCATGAGGTGCTCTATGGGAAGAGGTGATTGGTTGTTCATAAGGCCGAGCCTGGTGAGTGAGTTACGATATGTTGTAGTCAAGGGGGCGTTGCTTCTGAAGTCAAGCCGGTGTATTGTGATATGTCGCAAGAGAGGGGGTATTGTTTGTACAATGAAGTCAGTGAATTATGATGATGTGTTGAAGAAGAGGGGGTATAGTTTCTAAAGGTAAGCCGTGATTTATGATGGTATGTTGTAGTGAAGGGGGTATTGTTTATAAAGTGAAGTCAGTGAATTATGATAACATGTTGTTGTACAGAAGGTATCATCCTTAAAGCCAAGCTTGTGAATTATGATAACATCTTGCAGTAGAGGGGAGTATTGTTTGTAAAGCCATCTTGCAGTAGAGGGGAGTATTGTTTGCAAAGCCATCTTGCAGATGAGGGGAGTATTGTTTGTAAAGCCATCTTGCAGTAGAGGGGAGTATTGTTTGTAAAGCCATCTTGCAGTAGAGGGAGTATTGTTTGTAAAGCCATCTTGCAGTAGAGGGGAGTATTGTTTGTAAAGCCAAGTCAGGGCTTTGAGGACAATTTGTTATGGAGAAAGAAGCATTGTTAGTAAAATCAGTCTGTTGAAATAAAGATTTTGTGGGAGAAGGGAAGCCAAGCTGATGATGAGTTGATAATCGTATGATGTCTAGAAGTGGAATTTTTTTTTTGTAAAACCAATCTTGGAAGTTTCTGATAATCAGATTATAGAAGAGGGGGTAGTGGTTTTTGTTTGAAAAGCCAAACTGCTGTGGTAATGGTAATATGTTGTAGGACAGGGAAGATCTTTTTTTTGCAAATCAAGCTAATGAGATTATAGTATGTTGCAGAATAGGGGTGTTATTTATAAAGCCAAGCTGGTTAGATCTGAAGAATATATTGTGAAGGAGGGGTATCATGTTTATATAAAGCTATGTATAAAAGGAATGATAGCAGCATTCATAAAGCACCTTATCTTGTTTGAAGGAACAATTCAAGATGCTCAGTCCCACATGTTATTTGTAAGATACATGCATACCAGTATAACGTGGCGCCTTTAGCCCCAGAATGAAAGAACCAGTATAACTTGGCGCCTTTAGCCCCAGAATGAAAGAACCAGTATAACTTGGCGCCTTTAGCCCCAGAATGAAAGAACCAGTATAACTTGGCGCCTTTAGCCCCAGAATGAAAGAACCAGTATAACTTGGCGCCTTTAGCCCCAGAATGAAAGAACCAGTATAACTTGGCGCCTTTAGCCCCAGAATGAAAGAACCAGTATAACTTGGCGCCTTTAGCCCCAGAATGAAAGAACCAGTATAACTTGGCGCCTTTAGCCCCAGAATGAAAGAACCAGTATAACTTGGCGCCTTTAGCCCCAGAATGAAAGAACCAGTATAACTTGGCGCCTTTAGCCCCAGAATGAAAGAACCAGTATAACTTGGCGCCTTTAGCCCCAGAATGAAAGAACCAGTATAACTTGGCGCCTTTAGCCCCAGAATGAAAGAACCAGTATAACTTGGCGCCTTTAGCCCCAGAATGAAAGAACCAGTATAACTTGGCGCCTTTAGCCCCAGAATGAAAGAACCAGTATAACTTGGCGCCTTTAGCCCCAGAATGAAAGAACCAGTATAACTTGGCGCCTTTAGCCCCAGAATGAAAGAACCAGTATAACTTGGCGCCTTTAGCCCCAGAATGAAAGAACCAGTATAACTTGGCGCCTTTAGCCCCAGAATGAAAGAACCAGTATAACTTGGCGCCTTTAGCCCCAGAATGAAAGAACCAGTATAACTTGGCGCCTTTAGCCCCAGAATGAAAGAACCAGTATAACTTGGCGCCTTTAGCCCCAGAATGAAAGAACCAGTATAACTTGGCGCCTTTAGCCCCAGAATGAAAGAACCAGTATAACTTGGCGCCTTTAGCCCCAGAATGAAAGAACCAGTATAACTTGGCGCCTTTAGCCCCAGAATGAAAGAACCAGTATAACTTGGCGCCTTTAGCCCCAGAATGAAAGAACCAGTATAACTTGGCGCCTTTAGCCCCAGAATGAAAGAACCAGTATAACTTGGCGCCTTTAGCCCCAGAATGAAAGAACCAGTATAACTTGGCGCCTTTAGCCCCAGAATGAAAGAACCAGTATAACTTGGCGCCTTTAGCCCCAGAATGAAAGAACCAGTATAACTTGGCGCCTTTAGCCCCAGAATGAAAGAACCAGTATAACTTGGCGCCTTTAGCCCCAGAATGAAAGAACCAGTATAACTTGGCGCCTTTAGCCCCAGAATGAAAGAACCAGTATAACTTGGCGCCTTTAGCCCCAGAATGAAAGAACCAGTATAACTTGGCGCCTTTAGCCCCAGAATGAAAGAACCAGTATAACTTGGCGCCTTTAGCCCCAGAATGAAAGAACCAGTATAACTTGGCGCCTTTAGCCCCAGAATGAAAGAACCAGTATAACTTGGCGCCTTTAGCCCCAGAATGAAAGAACCAGTATAACTTGGCGCCTTTAGCCCCAGAATGAAAGAACCAGTATAACTTGGCGCCTTTAGCCCCAGAATGAAAGAACCAGTATAACTTGGCGCCTTTAGCCCCAGAATGAAAGAACCAGTATAACTTGGCGCCTTTAGCCCCAGAATGAAAGAACCAGTATAACTTGGCGCCTTTAGCCCCAGAATGAAAGAACCAGTATAACTTGGCGCCTTTAGCCCCAGAATGAAAGAACCAGTATAACTTGGCGCCTTTAGCCCCAGAATGAAAGAACCATATAACTTGGCGCCTTTAGCCCCAGAATGAAAGAATAAGTAAACAAATGAATAAATAAATAAGGATTTGAACAATAGATGAGAAATCAGCCAGGAAACCTGAAGCTTGTGGATTTGAACAAAGAGATGGAAATCACCAGGAAACCTGAAGATTGTGGATTTGAACAACAGATGAGAAATCAGCCAGAAACCTGAAGATTGTGGATTTGAACAAAGAGATGAGAAATCAGCCAGGAAAACTGAAGCTTGTGGATTTGAACAAAGAGATGAGAAATCAGCCAGGAAAACTGAAGCTTGGGATTTGAACAAAGAGATGAGAAATCAGCCAGGAAAACTGAAGCTTGTGGATTTGAACAAAGAGATGAGAAATCAGCCAGGAAACCTGAAGATTGTGGATTTGAACAAAGAGATGAGAAATCAGCCAGGAAACCTGAAGATTGTGGATTTGAACAAAGAGATGAGAAATCAGCCAGGAAAACTGAAGCTTGTGGATTTGAACAAAGAGATGAGAAATCAGCCAGGAAACCTGAAGATTGTGGATTTGAACAAAGAGATGAGAAATCAGCCAGGAAACCTGAAGATTGTGGATTTGAACAAAGAGATGAGAAATCAGCCAGGAAAACTGAAGCTTGTGGATTTGAACAAAGAGATGAGAAATCAGCCAGGAAAACTGAAGATTGTGGATTTGAACAAAGAGATGAGAAATCAGCCAGGAAAACTGAAGATTGTGGAATTTGCTTTAAAAGTGTCCTGAGTGTTGATAATGATATATCGGGGGCCGGAATAGCTCAGTTGGTAGAGCGCCGGACTTGTGATCCTAGGGTTGCGGGTTCGAATCTCGGTACAGGGGGATTTTCCCTCAGAGTTAACATTGGTTCTGACTCCATTCCCCATACAGTCCTTCGAGTGAGACTGTAAACTGAGATTCCGTGTGTGAACGCATGCATAACATCTTGCACACACGTAAAATCCCATCACCAACTTTCGGAAGAGAAGGCCAGTTTGGCCGTTGGTATGGATGACACGTTACACATAGCATGCACCTTCCCCGAAGATGGAGTATGGCTGCTTTAATGGCGGGATAAAAAACGGTCATACACAAAACTCCACTCCCTTTGTTGGGTAGATGTCAATACAGGGAGTGTCCGCAGGAGTATCAGCCTGCATACTCAGAAAGGAAAGAAAATAATGATATATTGCAGGGGAGGGTAATGGTTGTAAAGCCAGCAAGAGGATGGAAATTTGTGTGGAGGAAAAAGTTATTTGTAAAGCTGAAGTGGTGAGATGATGGGTTTGGGTGGGGATAATGCCAAAATAGCCATTTGGGGAGATGATGGTTTTGAATTGTATGGGGAGGGTATGCGTGTTAGGCTTAGTCAGTGTGATGATGATAATTTGTTATAGATGAGGGGATATTGTTTGTAAAGCCAAGCTAGGTTTGATTGCCTTTGTGCGTGTGTTCGTTCTTAATTTAATGTCTATCC
>CM031615.1:3518794-3521294 GCA_018398815.1 Conus ventricosus
ATGGTACATTTAATTCTTTTTTTTTTTTTTTGTAAATGGTATATTTTATTCATTTTTTTTTATAAATGGCACATTATTCATTTTTTTGTGAATGGCACATTTCTTCTTTTCTTTTTTTGTAAATGGCACATTTATTCTTTTTTGGGGGAAAGGACACTTTTAGTTATTCTTTATATATATATATATATATATATATATATAATTATATATATATATATATATATATAAATATATATATTAATGACACTTTTTTCTGTCCTCCCTGTCCTGGAAGGCTCCAGAGAGTGTGGTGACGGTGAGTCTGGAGATACTTCAGGCGGTGAGCCGGGTGTCCGGTGCCGCTCAGTCCCTGGTGGACTGCGAGGTGATGGCGCCATGCTGGGCACCATGTCGGCCCACAAGGCGGCGGCCAGCGTGCACTGCTACTGCCTGCAAGTGCTGGCCCGGATTGCCTCCCTTTCTCTGTCCGTCGGCTGCAAGGTGAGGAGGGTCAGGGGTTCTGGGGGGGTGGGGGGGGGGGTGGGGGGGGGAGGGGTGGGGGGAGGGGGGTGGGGGGGGAGACGGTGGTGGTTGGTGGTGGTGATGGAGGTAGGGTGGATGGGTGGGCAGTGATTCGACTGATGTACCAATGCAGATTGACATAAAACACGCGCACACACACACACACACACAACACACACACACACACACACACACACAAACAACACACACACACACACACACACACACACACCACACACACACACACACACACACTCACAACACACACACACACACACATGCACACACACACACACACACACACACACACACACACACACACACACACACACACACAAACAACACACTTACACACACACTCACAACACACACACACACACACACCACACACACACACACACACACACTACACACACACAAACAACACACTTACACACACATCACAACACACACACACACACACACACACACACACACACACACACCACACACACACACACTCACAACACACACACACACACACACACACACACACACACACACACACACTCACAACACACACACACACACACACACACACACAGACACACACACAGACACACACACACACACCACACACAGACACACACACACACACCACACACACACCACCACACACATTTCACAGTTACTTTATGGCAGTGGCACTGCACCTGCACAGAGCTGCAATTTGCCTGGACCGGACGGCATGTTCCGGACACCAGAAAGAAAGCTGGAAAAAAGATGCGTAACACCAACAAACTTTCCTGTACCTCATGGCCACCTCTCCATGTTCAGTGCATGTGCTCCAGACTTATGTGGCAGTGTCCTACCTCCATAACTGTGATCCCTCTTCCCACTCTGCTAGAACCTCCTTACCTCCGTCTCCCTCATACTTCCCCTTTTTCTCCTGTCATGGCTGTCTTAGCAACACCTTTTTCTCCTGTCATGGCTGTCTTAGCAACACCTTTTTCTCCTGTCATGGCTGTCTTAGCAACACCTTTTTCTCCTGTCATGACTGTCTTAGCAACACCTTTTCTCCCTGTCATGACTGTCTTAGCAACACCTTTTCTCCTGTCATGGCTGTCTTAGCAACACCTTTTTCTCCTGTCATGGCTGTCTTAGCAACACCTTTTCTGTTTAAACAGGAAACAAGTGGGGTAACTCTTGCTCCCATAAGAAAATCTAACACAGAGGAACTTTTATTCGAGACTGGCACTGCTTTTAAACTTGAATAAAGTCAGACAAATGCACAGGGGGGGAAAAACAAAGCACAGGCCAACAACCCCTCCGTCATCACAGTAATGACTTGGCAAAGATTTGAACTTAAGGAGGGGTGGGGTTGGGGGGGGGGGGGGGGGGGGGGGGGGAGGGGAAATTAAAGATGAAGAAAATGGGAACATAACATTAAGAAAATATATTATGAATATGAAAACTCTTCACTGGCTGCATGAGAGAACCATCATAATCCTCTTGAAGGCAGATCTAGTTGTATTGCCTGCTCCTAGGCCTTTCGTCCGCTGGATCGGACTCATCAGGGAGACACGGCTGATTGTGTCTATGCTCCTGGCTGATATTAACACATGCAGACCCAGCCTGCCCGTTGTCACTCACTGCACAGGTTCAAGTGATATGTGCTGAAGTGTGGGGTTAATAGTCTGTAAGAAAAAGATCGAGCAGGGAGTAAGAATAAAGCTTAGTTAACAATAACATTAAACACAACCATGCGTCTGATGTAGACACATGTTTACGTCAATAAACTCATAGGACGCACACACAAGCGCGCTGACCACATTTCCACATAAGTGTATGTGTACAAAGATATGCATTCACAGACATACACACACACATGTGCAAGCACACATGCACACACACACACACACACACACACACCACACACACACACACACACACACACACACATATGCATGCGTGCTTGCAAGCATATATGTTTGTATACATGCTTGCACATACACACACA
>CM031615.1:3526294-3536294 GCA_018398815.1 Conus ventricosus
TTTTTTGCTGCAGTCCTGACCTGTGATAAGGGCCCCTGGTTTTGCTCATTTTGTCAGTCGACCATGTAAAGTGAAAATAGCAATCACCTGTGTTAACCCTTCACAATGTTGCTGTGCAGGTATTCAGGAAAATCAGAGTTTGCTCCCTGAGACAGTAAATCATTTATTTCTTCCAGTGTATGTAAAATTCAAATAGATACCTTGTTTTTTTTTGAGGGGGGGGGGGGGGGGGTTGATGTAGAGAAGCATGGATAACACTAACTGACAGTGTATCTCACACAAGACAAGTTCAACTTGACCATGCGACCATGCGAGCCAAGCAGTGTGCTGGACTGAGAAGGACGATGCAGTTCACACACTGAGTTTCTACGCCTCAGAATTTTGTTGTTAGCGGTCAGGTGGCTGTGTAAAAAAACATTGCCTAGCCAGCAGGAGGTCTGTATTTTCCTAGCCTAGGCTTTCACTCCTAGCCAGCAGGAGGTCTGTATTTTCATAGCCTAGGCTTTCACTCCTAGCCAGCAGGAGGTCTGTATTTTCATAGCCTAGGCTTTCACTCCTAGCCAGCAGGAGGTCTGTATTTTCATAGCCTAGGCTTTCACTGCTCTCCCTAATCATTGCCTAGCCAGCAGGAGGTCTGTATTGTCATAGCCTAGGCTTTCACTCCTCTCCCTAATCATTGCCTAGCCAGCAGGAGGTCTGTATTGTCTATAGCCTAGGCTTTCACTCCTCTCCCTAACCACATGCTACAGTGCAGAGAAGAAATACACTCTAAACTTTTTTTTTACTTATTTATTTACTTTTATCTTTAGTTTTCTTTGAAGTGTCTTGCTCTTCATCACTTCTGAGGTTACTTGTGTACTTTTTTGGTGTGGAAAACCAACAGCTACACAGTCGTACATTCACAGCCCTCCCCCTCCCCCCCAAACCCTCTCTGGCACCCTCGTCCCCTCCTCCTTATTCTTTCCCACTTTCTTTCTTTCGGTGAGGTCAGACAGCGGAAGAAGCAGCGGCTGAATGGCACTTCCCCCATCACCCAGTCTCCTCCCCCTGCCTGCCCGGCGACAGGGGGCACAACTAGGGGATCACTTCCCTGCAGGAAAACACTCGGATCATGTGAGTTACGCTGTTGTTGTATATGTGTTTATTTATTTCCTGCTTTTTGTCTACTTCCAGAATCTCAAACATCTCTGTAATGTTTTATGTCTACTTCCAGAATCTCAAACATCTCTGTAATGTTTTATGTCTACTTCCAGAATCTCAAACATCTCTGTAATGTTTTTATGTCTACTTCCAGAATCTCAAACATCTCTGTAATGTTTTATGTCTACTTCCAGAATCTCAAACATCTCTGTAATGTTTTATGTCTACTTCCAGAATCTCAAACATCTCTGTAATGTTTTATGTCTACTTCCAGAATCTCAAACATCTCTGTAATGTTTTATGTCTACTTCCAGAATCTCAAACATCTCTGTAATGTTTTATGGCTGTGCATGCTATGAAGAAAGTTTGTTTAATCTTTCCAAGCAGATCAGTTAGTTATTGTATTTAAGGTCTTTTCATTGTGTCGATGATTTTAGACTTTAGCATCAAAAACAGCAAAACTTTGTTTGATTTTTTTTAAACATCATCAAAAAAAAGTTTTTAAAACAGGAGAGAAAACCAAAGAAAAGAAGAAGAAGAAAGAGACAGAGAGAGAGAGAGAGGGGGGGGAGAGGGAGAGAGAGAGCAGATCAGTGTGAAATTGATTTTGGGATGTTTTGACAACCCTTGCTGTTGGGTGGGTGATAAAAAAAAAAACGTTGAAATTAAAATCGAGCTCTTTGAAGTCACTCAGTCTAAAAGAGGGAGAAGACTGCATGGACAGCTGTTTTACAGTAACTGTGATTTCTTCCTAGATTATTGAATCAAAATGCTGGAACATTTTTGTGTGTAGATCTTCTTTATGCATTTACATTAATTTTGTTTGTGATCTCCCTTCCCTCTCCCACTCCCCGAACTTGTATTATGAACTATATGCCATTATTTTGACATTGTATCTGTTGTCAATTTTGGAAAATCGTTGGGAAAAAATGGAAAAAGAAAACTGGCCATGGCACGTTAATACTTTTTTCCAAAAGTATGGATACTGAAAGAAATCAAGCTGCTGGTAGCAATTTCTTGTTTGACTTTAACAGGACTGGATACATGGTTACGTGTTTGACTTTAACAGGACTGGATGCATGGTTACGTGTTTGACTTTAACAGGAGTGGATGCATGGTTACGTGTTTGTGCGGTTTTGTTGGTTTGTTTGTTTTGGTTTGGGTTTGGGTTTGTTTTGCTTTCCTCTCTGGGATGTGGAATTATTGCTATTGAGACAGCAGTCGTACTGTCTTCCGTCGTGAGTTTTTTTCCTCTGTCTCTCTTTCTCTGCCATGCCATTCACCCTCTCTGTCTTTGTCTGTTTCTTTCTCTCCCTCACCCCCTCTGTCCCCCCTCTCTCTCTCTCTCTCTCTGTCTCTTTGTCACCCTCTCGCCCTCTCTCTCTCTTTTGTCTGTGTGAGTGTGTGTTGCGATATTATATGAAAGTTCCCAGTAACCTGGCTTTCATAGCATGACAGGGAGAACTACAGCAAGGACTTTGATCTTCATTAGTTCTAGTTGCAAAGTGAGGCAGCTGCAGGTGGAGGTGAAATCTAAACAAACTTTGAAAAATTATTGATAATGCTCTGCTGAAAAAGACGTAGACAAACGAACAGTGATTTATTTGTCTATGTTTTTGGGCGGAGCCTTATCAGTCGTTTTTCAAATTCCATCTTCATATTATTCTGTCATGATTTTCCTTTTTTGTTCACACCCATTGTCTGCTCAGAACTCGGTGAGCCTCCCAAACAGCCCCTGCCAGGAAAACCAGTTGTCAGGTCGCTGTAGCAAGAGTTTGACCTCTTGACACAACGTGACTTCTTCTAGCCATTGTGTGTCTTTTCATGACAGCGAAGACTGTGATGCTGATCCTGTATGATTCTGTTTGTTTTGCTGGGCAGTATTACACACACACAAACAAACAAACAAACATGCTTTTTAGCCATGCTCAGCTGTTAGCATCCCCCTGTATAAATTGTATTCCTGCTGTTTGGAAATTCTTTGCTGGTAGTTTGACTCTTTTTTGACTCTGTATATGTGTGTGTGGTGTGTTGTGTTGTGTGTGTGTGTTGTGTGTGTGTATGTGTGTGTATGTGTGTGTGTGTGTGTGTGTGTTTGTGTGTGTGTGTTTTCAATAAACTCTTTTTTTTTATTGTCAAATATTCACTTTATGCCTTTGTGGTCCATTTATATTTGTTCCAGAAAGGTTTGACACTGTTTTCTTTTATCTGAAGTTTTGTTTTCCGATACTGATTTTTTGTTTTTTCACATATTGTTTTCTGTGGCACTGACATACTTTCTAGTGATTTCTTTTTTCTTTATTTCTTTTTTTTTCTTTTTTTTTTTCTCAAATCTGTTATAAACTCAGCAGAATGACTAATCCTCTCAACGCATTCCTTTTTTACCACCTTCAAGGTGTCAGTTGTTTAAATTACATAATGATAATGGTGTGTGTGTGTGTGTGTGTGTGTGTGTGTGTGTGTGTGTGTGTGTGTGTGTGTTTATTTTTAGCCATGACAGGAGTTATTCCCGTTCTTTAATGTGGAAAGGTGTGGTCAGTTCTAGAAAAACTGAAAGAGCCTTGTAGTGCTATCATGATGCCAAGGAATGAGTCTGATGTCACAGAGTGTTAAAAAATGTGTGTGTGTGTGTGTGTGGGGGGGGGGGGGGGGGGCATGTGTGTTTATTTACACTGTATTAAAGATGGTGTATCCCTCCCTGTACCACATTGCATATTTTCTTAGTTCAGGCAGTCATCGCCCCAGCTGCAGTCCATTCCAAAAGGTATTCATTCTTTTCCCTGAAATATTTGTACAAAGTTGTAGTCAGATCTTAACAGTTTGAGATGCCCTCAAAGACACTTTCCATAGAAAGTGTGTTAAAAAAAAAAATTATAAAAGAAAAAGAAAGTGTGTTGAAAGGGCACACATATATATATATATATATATATATATATATATATATATATATATATATATATATATATATATATATATACGATTTTATACTATACACTGAACTGTTATTATGTTCATTATACTATGTGTATACTGATTTGATATTCGGAGGACAGCCCATTTACACTGACTTTTCATTTTTCAGCAGGCTTCAGACTCCGGTGACCAAGAGAACACCACTGCCTTGCAACTAGACACCAAGAAAGACTACTCTCCTTTCAACCACAGCCTGGAATACGAAAACTGGGATTTGCTGCGGGGTGTACTAAAGAAGAAATCTTCGTTGAAGGGTCACCCATATTCCAAGTCTGACCTGCTCTTTTTGTGGCAGCTAACCAAAACACAGGTGAGACAAGGAGACAGGGCTTTTTGCACAGTAGAATTCAATAATGTACGATCTTTTGCCGTACCAGATTTCTGTTTTTGACAGTGGGGCTTATCTCCCTTAGTATTGTGTGCCACTGTCAGCTGTGACATTGACATTTATACTGCTATTGGCGATGAATGTGAACAGCGTATTTAGCTGCCCTTAGCAACACTTGTTGACACACGCGAAGAACTGCTGAAGGTGTCGGCCAACGGGTTAGAAGGGGTCATGACTTTAACTCACTTTCTGCTCTCTTCCATCAAAGATTGGAAGAAGATGCTTGGTCATGTGATATTCAGTGCTTTGTTACACAGATTTCTGTTAGCTGTGGGTGAGTGTGCTGGGGATTTTTTTAGTGTAGTTTCCAAACACACCATTTTTTCCCACCCACATTTTCCGTGCAGTTTCATTCATCAAGTCAGTAGAGTTGAGGGTCAGTTTTAATGACAATGAAAATGTGCTTTTAAACATGATAGTTTTTTTCAACCAGGCAGTGTTAATCAGTATGTAAAAGGAATAATGGAAATGATGATTTGGTGACATGACCCCTAGCACAGCTGACTATGTACAGAAAGTCTGGCATTACGCAACACTGCAAGTAGGTAGACGGTCGCTTGGCATGGCAGGGACTAAGGCTGGCTAGCAGGGGAAGAATCAAGTGCCCTAGCAGGGTCTAAGGCTGGCTAGCAGGGAAGAATCAAGTGCCCTAATGGAATCTCTAAGAAAATCTAGCCTAGGGTAGAGTCCTTGGAGTGCATGCTGCTCGTAATTACCTGGACATGCTGTCTGGCATAGAGACAAAACATGATAGACTAGTATTCAGAACACCAGGCTGTGAGAGGTTGAGAGGGATTGGGGGTGGAGGGGGGGGGGGGTGGGGGGGAGCAAAACTGTCCATGATGGGACTCGAACCACAGGCCTGGTGATTGTGTCCTGTAAGGACGTTGCAGGCCACCAACTTCACTTGTGCTGTTTGAAAATTATTGAACCTCTTTATTTATACACAGTGATGATTTAGAGAGGGCAGCGTCTGCTTGATTTATACATTATCCATCCGCTACACTCCTCCTGTCCCCCTCACCTCCTTCCCTTCCATTTCCTCCAGTCGATCCTGCCCCCCCCCCCCCCCCCCCCTCCCCTGCACTTCCTCCGTCTCCCACTTCCTTTTTCCCATCTCTGCACACCCTTCTCCCCTTTCTCTCCCCCCCCCCCCCCAATCCCCCCTCCCTCCAGTTTAGTCCTCCAGTATCATCTCTCCTTCCACCCCTTTCCCCATCCCCCTTTTTAATCCCTCTCACCGCACCCCTATCCCATCCATTGCCTTCCCCCATCCCCCTTTTTAATCCCTCTCACCGCACCCCTATCCCATCCATTGCCTTCCCCCATCCCCCTTTTTAATCCCTCTCACCGCACCCTATCCCATCCATTGCCTTCCCCCATCCCCCTTTTTAATCCCTCTCACCGCACCCCTATCCCATCCATTGCACCCCTATCCCATCCATTGCACCCCTATCCATCCATTGCACCCCTATCCCATCCATTGCACCCCTATCCCATCCATTGCACCCCTATCCCATCCATTGCCTTAGATCCCCCTTTTTAATCCCTCTCACCGCACCCCTATCCCATCCATTGCACCCCTATCCCATCCATTGCACCCCTATCCCATCCATTGCCTTAGATCCCCTTTTTAATCCCTCTCACCGCACCCCTATCCCATCCATTGCCTTAGATCCCCCTTTTTAATCCCTCTCACCGCACCCCTATCCCATCCATTGCCTTAGATCCTTTTTTTTCTTCAACACACAAAGCAAAAAAGAGAAACAGATTTTTGACAAATACGACTTCTTCAGGAATCACAAGTAAGAGACATGCAAAATACACAAAGCATTTCTCTCCAGATGGCTGTTAGTAGAAGAATGGGGAGACAAAACACAAAACAAAACAAAACAAAGCAAAGACAGTGTACAAAGCAGGATAATTTATTCAGACTGAGGTCACAGCCACAGGGTTCGTACGCCCCTTGAAGACCCTTGAAAACCTTTTAAAATACAACTGGGTCAAAAAGTCCCTTGAAAACCCTTGAATACTGCAGATATCCCTACCATCCCTTGAAATCCCCTTAAAAATCGTTTTCGGACCAAAACTGACCGCAACATTTGAAGACGAATCGGAGAACAAACGCGAACAAGACTTCGGACATCGATTTTCGCCTCTCGAATCGTTTTGTGTGTCGTCTGCTTTTCAAGCAAAGGGAAGCAATTCAATAGTTGGTTATTGTGTGCGCATGCGCAGTTCGACTTCCGACAAAGTGCGCCATGCTCCCTAATCTTCGGTGAATGCCAACACTGTTGCGTCTGTCATCATGCCTAAAGGAAATTGCGCATTTGATCCGTTGTGGTTACAGAAGGAAGAATATCGAAGCTGGATCACTGAATGCAGAGACAACAAACATGCATTTTTCCGTAAAGTGTGCAAAAAGACCGTTGATGTTCGGGCAGTGGGCGAATCGCGGTTGCAAGTCACGGAAAGAGGAAAAATATGTGGAATTGGAAAACACGAGTAGGCTGGCAGTTAGTCTTACGGACTTCGTTCGGCAATCATCAAATTCATCAACATCAGGTCAGACCCTTTCCTCAGTAAGAATCGTCAGCCAATCCACAATAACAGCAAGTGGGACAGATGTGTTAAAAGCTGAAGTGTTGTGGACGATTTATGCCATCAACAATCATCACAGTTTCCGATCTGCTGAAGACGACACGAAACTGTTTGCAGCAATGTTTCCATATTACTCGATTGCGACGAACTATCGGTGTGGGGAAACCAAAATTAGATATCTTGCAACTTTTGGCATTGCTCCTTTTTTCTGTTAGAACTGAAAAAAGAGTGAAATCATATACTGAATCTTCAAATCAATCGTCACGTCGTCTCCATAGACACTAAGTGACTCGTGTGTGCGCATTTGTAATTTAAAAAAAAAAATCCTACTTTCTTGTTTAAAAGACAGCATTCATACCACACCCCTACCCCCCCCCCCCCCTAACTTACCTACCAGCTAGCCTGCACACACACACACACACACACACACACACACACACACACACACACACACATAGAGAGAGAGAGAGAGACACACGCACACGCACACATACACACACACACAGACAAACACACACACACACACACACACACACACACACAACACACACACACACACACACACAGAAAGAGAGAGACAAACACACACACACACACACACACACACACACAGAGACACACACAGAAAGAGACACACACAGAAAGAGAGAGAGACACACACACACACACACACACACATACAGATACACACACACACACACACACACACACACACACACACACACACACACACACACCAAACTAAAAAACAGTTCAGTGTGGAGCTGCAGGAAGGCTACCCACGTTCACCTTTTCAAGAGGGGTTATCCAGCTCCCGATCCTGCCCCAGAACAAGCATTAGGCTAGTCCAGGCCCGCCAACCATTCACACACACTTCCACACGACAACACATACAGTGGCTGTATTTTAAAAGTAAAGTTTGCAGAGCTCTCTCCTGAAATGTGCCAGAGAGGGGGCCTCGGCTGCAGCTGCTGGAAGAGAATTAATGAATATGTCATGCTTTTTGATGAATCGTTGAATAAGGACTTGAAACAGGAGCAGCTGGACATCCCATGTCAGATACTGGTCCAGAAAGCAGATTGAAAGTTTTCTTTTTCTGATTTCTCAGTTTCTGTATAAAGACTTCATTTTTTTATTTTTTGTATATGATATTGAGCATGGAAAAGACTACAGAAGTGTAATCACCTTATCATGGCTGGATTACATGTGTAAGGTAATTATTCACTTTTTTTTTTCAATCGTACGGCTAAATTTGCCCCCTTAAAAATTAAAATATCCCCTTTAGAAACCCTTGAAAAACCCTTGAATTTTTTTCCTGTGAGAAAGTGGGAACCCTGCAGCCAGCACTGAAAAGGTGACGTCAGTTATACACAAAATCACAAATTTCACCAAAGGAATGGAAAAGAAAAATCATTGACATACACCATGCAAAAATATTGTGAATATGCTGTCTGTAGCCTGTATTGAGTTTCATAGGGACAGGTAGAAAATACTAGGGTGGCTCTTTACTGTTGTGCAGAGTGACTTTCCAGTGTGGTCTTTCAGTATTGCTGAACAGGCTGAGGAGGAAGTTTAGCTTTGGCTGTGCTACATGTGCATGTGCTGGTTTAAAAGGACGCTTCACACTTAGAGCTGCATGCCAGGACTCTTTGTGTGTCGTTCATTACACTCCACTTGATGTCTGCACTTTTACAGCAAAGCGTGAATAATTTTTCATGATGAGGTGTATTTCATCACCTGTGCTTTTTTTTTTTTTTTATGATTTAAAGGCCAATATTTGTAGATCAAGTCAGTCAGTTGGCTTTTTGCCCCCATTTCAAAATGCCTTCCAGTTTTCCAAAATTAATGTAGATCATTGAAGTACAGCACATCCTTTGTGGAAACATTCATTCATTCCATGCTGGTCAGTGTCACCATAGTTGAGTATTATATTACCTATGGAGATTGATGTGGATGGATGTAAGTATTGGATTTTATAATTGTTTATTTCATTACACTAACGTGTGCTGAAATCTTGCTAGCTACGATGATGACTTGGTCTCTTCAGATAAAGCTAGCTACGATCATGACTTGGTCTCTTCAGATAAAGCTAGCTACGATATGACTTGGTCTCTTCAGATAAAGCTAGCTACGATCATGACTTGGTCTCTTCAGATAAAGCTAGCTACGATGATGACTTGGTCTCTTCAGATAAAGCTAGCTACGATCATGACTTGGTCTCTTCAGATAAAGCTAGCTACGATCATGACTTGGTCTCTTCAGATAAAGCTAGCTACGATCATGACTTGGTCTCTTCAGATAAAGCTAGCTACGATCATGACTTGGTCTCTTCAGATAAAGCTAGCTACGATATGACTTGGTCTCTTCAGATAAAGCTAGCTACGATCATGACTTGGTCTCTTCAGATAAAGCTAGCTACGATCATGACTTGGTCTCTTCAGATAAAGCTAGCTACGATCATGACTTGGTCTCTTCAGATAAAGCTAGCTACGATCATGACTTGGTCTCTTCAGATAAAGCTAGCTACGATCATGACTTGGTCTCTTCAGATAAAGCTAGCTACGATCATGACTTGGTCTCTTCAGATAAAGCTAGCTACGATCATGACTTGGTCTCTTCAGATAAAGCTAGCTAACGGTCTTTTCGAACTTGGTACTCTTCAGATAAAGCTAGCTACGATCATGACTTGGTCTCTTCAGATAAAGCTAGCTACGATGATGACTTGGTCTCTTCAGATAAAGCCAGCTCTCACCAAGGAAATCTTAAATACATGTTAGCGAACCGCCAAGAGAAACGTGGACAAACGAGTCAAGTTTTGTCTTGTGACTTGTTTGTCCACGTTCTCTGGGCGGTTCGCTAACATTTATTTAAGATTTGTTTAGATTTCCGCCTGCAGTC
>CM031615.1:3541294-3553794 GCA_018398815.1 Conus ventricosus
CACACACACACACACACACACACACACACACACAGACACACAGACGCACACACACACACAAAACAGACACACACACACCACACACACACACACAGACACACACACACACACACACACACACACACACACAGACGCACACACACACACACACAGACACACACACACACACACACACACACACACACACAGACACACACACACACACACACACACACACACACACACACACACAATCACCACCATGGGAGGTAATTGTTGGGCCAAAAGATGTCTTCCCTGTACTTTTTTTTTTTAATCAAAAGAAAGTTTTAGTATTCCATGAAAATATGTTGCTTTGTAGATACATAGGAATTCATACTCTAATTTGACTTTTAACAACGTTTTGCACTCGGCATAATGTTTGTACTATTTTAGCGTAATGTTTGTACTATTTTATCAAGAATGAAAACTGAACTTGGGTGTACATTGTTTTTGCTTGTTGGTTTTCACCAAGGAAAATGATTGTGGGTACACACAGGTGCGCTTATTCCCTTGTACTAAGTAATGTTTCTTAAGGATCCTGGATCTGCCATTTGATCCAGATTGGCACCACAGATCTGGCGTTAAATTGAGTTGGTGTGTTGTTCCTTGGTCATATTCTGTCTTTTCATCAAGTTTCGTCAAAATGGATATCACATGGTTTTTTTTTCTGTCGTAATCCTGGTCAAACAAGCAGATCAGACAGACACAAGCCAGAACATAACCTCCTTGGTTGAGACGATGAGGGGGTGAGATGCTGGTTACCCCCTCCTCCCCCTCTCCCCCACCCTTCCTCCGCCAGTATGTGATGTGATGTTGACTCGTTTGTCAGGGATGGATCACTGTGGGAGTCCTGAGCTGAGGGAGGTGAAGGGACAGGGAGATATTGCATGAACTGTACAATTATCTACATTGTTATGATAACATGCTTTGATCATGTTTTTGTCTTGTTTTTTTGGTCTTGAAGGTGCTGGTTGAGGTGCTTTCAGAGTTTTGTTCGTCTGCATTCCAGGTTTTTGATTGGAAATTTTGATTCTGATTTTGAACAGGTGCCTGAATTTGGACATGGTGTTGCTCGTTTGAATGTTGTTAACTGAGGTGGTGGACATTTTTGTTTTTTTATCCTTTATTCTACAGTTTGTAGACAAAAATGTTTATTTTGTGAACAGTTACTGTTTGTTTTTATGATGCTCATGCCTGTGTGTGCATGCATGAATTTGTGCACGCGCACACACACACACACACACACACACACACACACACACACAAACACACACACACACACACACACACACATCTCTCACACATTTGCAAATGCACACACAAACACGTGTGCACACACACACACACACACACACACACACACACACACACACACACACACACACACACACAAATGCATGCGCAAATGCACACACAAACACGTGTGCACACACACACACACACACACACACACACACACACACACACACACACACACACACACACACACATAAATGCATGCGCACACACACTTACTTTATTTGACTTTCATCACGTATACCTGATCTAAGATCAGTAGATTTTCTTTTTATGCATGACAGACAGAGCCTGATTGCTTGTTTAGGCTGTTGTGGAAGGTTGTCTTGTTGATAATATAGAATCACCCACGTTTGAGGTCTCAGTGGAGTTCCTGTCCTCGCCTGCACCCTGACAGGCTTGCTGTGGCACGTGATGGATCTGGACAGACCAGATCATTCACAGTCTTTTTCCCTCTCTCTCTGTGTCTCTCAGCTGCTCACTGTGGAACCATTGCAGGCCTTTAGCGTCACTCTTCCCTTACGTTTTCAAGCTTCAGCATCCATATTTTCTTTGGCAAAATCTAGTCATTGTTGATGGTAACCCAGAGAAGAAGCATTGTCTGCAACAATGTGCACACAGCTGGTCGGCCTGTTCCTCTCTGTCTGTGTGAGTATGTCATGGTGTATTGCAATTTATGTAGGTTTGTGTTTGTGTGTGATATATATGTGTGTGTCTTTGTGTGTGTGTGTGTGTGTTATGTGTTTGTACTTTCCCAGCCTATAACGTGGTTTACCAACTGGTCAAAATCCAGAAAAAAGTTCTATTTTTGTCGTTGGGTTTTTTGTTTGTTTGTTTGTTTTTGTATATAGCATGTTTGTATTATCAGCAATATTCTTTCAATTGCGTAGATCTTCCAAATAGATGATCTATGGGATAAAAATCAACAATTTGCAAGATTTGTGAAAAGCTGAAAATTTTAACCTGTCAAAGTAATTGTTTGAAAAGTCATCGTAGAACGTCCCATTTTGCTTCAATATAAGGATTTAGTGTCTAAACAGCAAAAGTAAACTTTTCATTCTTTATGTAAATTATAAGCTTTTCTAAATTGCATTTGAAAATTCAGTGAACCAGGTTCAGGGGTTATGAATGTGTGTGTGTGTGTGTGTGTGTGTGTGTGTGTATGTGTGTGTGTGTGTGTGTATGTGTGTGTGTGTGTGAGTGGGTGTGTGTGTGTGTGTGTGTGTGCGTATGTGTATGTGTGTGTATGTGTGTGTGTGTGTGTGTGTTGTGTGTGTGTGTGTGTGTGTGTGTGTATGTGTGTGTGTGTGTGTGTTGTGTGTGTGTGTGTGTGTGTGTGTGAGAGTGTGTGTGTGTGTATGTGTGTGTGTCTGTGTGTGTGTGTGTGTGTGTGAATGTGTGTGTGTGTGTGTATATGTGTGTGTGTGTGTGTGTGTGTGAATGTGTGTGTGTGTGTGTGCTTCAACAACATTCAAGATGCAGAATGAGGTCTGTCAATGAGGTGAAAGAAAAGAAAAGACAAAAAAGTTGTGGAAGCTGGGCCTTTTGTCAGCCACGTGCAGGCGGTGATGTGGACAGTCTGCACTCTTAAGACGCTTCTGCTGTGAAGCCATTTTGAGCCGAGTGACGACAGTAAACAACATGCAAGAAAGACAACTTTTTGATCCCAAGGCGAGGGCAGTGTGGCGTTCTGGGCATGCGGTTGTCTCACCATGGGAGATTTGTCTGTGAATAACATATACAAGAAAGACAACTTTTTGATCCCAAGGCGAGGGCAGTGTGGCGTTCTGGGCATGCGGTTGTCTCACCATGGGAGATTTTGTCTGTGAATGACATGTGCAAGAAAGACAACTTTTGCTCCCAAGGCCAGGAAGTGTTCTGGCTCACCATGGCAGAGTTGTCTCTCTTGGGGGTTCCTGTTTGTGTCTCTGCTTCAAGTAAGGTTTCCTTAAAGGATGACTGTTCAGGTAGATTGAAAGTTATAGCCATGACGGGAGAAGGGTCTTTCTATATTGTTTAAAGTGATAGAGACTGTTGCAACCGAAGCCAAGTCCATGTTTGTGGTGTAGATGCACAGAAACAGACATCACTGAAGAAGGACACATGGATTTTTGTATTGTTCGAATAAGGTTGAAAACCAATGCATAATTGATAATGACAGATATTACTGGGAAAAGATTTATTTATACTGGATAGGTCGACAGTGACAGATAATTTAAAGAAAGACACACATATATTTTGTAGCTTTATAGTTACAGATAATTTTTTTTGTAAATCCATTCATACTGTGTGGCTTGACAGTGACACAGATTATTTAAGGAAAGGTTTGTGTATACTGTGTAGTTTAACAGTGACAGATTACTGAAGAAAGATCCATGTATACTGTGTAGTTGAACAGTGACAGATTACTGAAGAAAGGTCCATGTATACTGTGTAGTTTAACAGTGACAGATTACTGAAGAAAGGTCCATGTATACTGTGTAGTTTAACAGTGACAGATTACTGAAGAAAGGTCCATGTATACTGTGTAGTTTAACAGTGACAGATTACTGAAGAAAGGTCCATGTATACTGTGTAGTTTAACAGTGACAGATTACTGAAGAAAGGTCCATGTATACTGTGTAGTTTAACAGTGACAGATTACTGAAGAAAGGTCCATGTATACTGTGTAGTTTAACAGTGACAGATTACTGAAGAAAGGTCCATGTATACTGTGTAGTTTAACAGTGACGGATTACCGGTACTGAAGAAAGATCCATGTATACTGTGTAGTTTAACAGTGACAGATTACTGAAGAAAGGTCCATGTGTACTTTGTGATTTAACAATGAGACACAGATTATCAAAGAAGGATTCATTTATACTATGTGGTTTAACAGTGTCATATTATTCAAGAAAGGTCCATGTATAATTTGTGATTTAACAGTGACATAGATTACTGAAGAAAGATTTGTTTATATTGTGTGGTTTAAACAGTGGTAGATTACTCAAGGAAAGTCCATGTATATTTTGTGATTTAACAAGGACACAGACTACTGAACAAAGATTTGTGTGCATACTATGTGGGTTAACAGTGACATATTACTCAAGAAAGGTCCATATATAATTTATGATTAAACACTGATGTAGATTACCGAAGACAGATTCATGTATACTATATGGTTTAACAATGACAGATTACTCAGGAAAGGTCCATGTATACTTTGTGTTTTAACAGTGACATATTACAGAAGAAAGATCCATGTACACTGTGTGTCTTAAGAGTGAAAGACAACTAAAGATACTCAAGGATGATCCATGCATGCTGTGTGGTTTAACAGTGACACAGATTACCGAAGATAGATCCATGTATACTGTGTGGTTTAACAGTGACACAGATTACCGAAGATAGATCCATGTATACTGTGTGGTTTAACAGTGACACAGATTACCGAAGATAGATCCATGTATACCGAATGGGGGCGAACTTACCAGAAGGATAGTAAAAAAATTATGGAGGACTTTCCGGAATGACCATCAGAGGACATTTTTTTTAAAGCAGATTTTATCAGAAGGTTGGCAAATGAATGTTTCAGAGTGAAAATTATTTTGTTATGATAATTTTCCTTTGTTTTTTTACCATGAGCTTGCTTACAGGACGTTAAGAGAATCTTGAATTGTGAATTGTTATGATAATTTTCCTTTTTTTTACCATGAGCTTGTTTACAGGATGGTTAAGAGAATCTTGATATTGTGAATTTACAGGAAAGACCATTGAAGCATGTTGGCCCATGGAAGGGGATCAAGACGTTGCATTTTGAAAGTTGTCGTGGACTGGTACATGTTAAGTAGAATTATGGATGGAATGTTAAATAATAGTAAATACCATGGACGAAGTGTTAAGTCTGTGTGATTCTGTAACTTGGACATTCACGTGTATGACACGGAGGGAAATCAACAGGAACAATAGAAACACAGCGAAATGTCAGAGAGTAAGAAGTTATATCAGTGTAATGAAATGGACATGTGGGATAGGGTTAAAACTGTTCCACCAACCTGATTTGTCAGGGTTTACGTCATGCATCAAGCTAACTGAACAAGGAACATGGAGAAATAGGATGAAGGTGGGAATGTGCCTGAATTAGTCATAGGTTGCTTGACAAATCTTTTTCTTATTTTCTTTTCTTTCTTTCTTGGTTTTGGTTGTTGTTGTTTTTCTGTTTTTTAATGAAAATTTTGTATCCAGAATGAGTTTTAGACAGTCTGTTGAATTTGTGTCATGGTAATGTCAGGGGGGGGGGGGGGGGGGGGGGGGGCAGTGTAGGTGTGACAGGATGCGAGATGAGGGAAAGGTGAAAGGAGGGAGGGAGGGTAATAAACCCAAGTCATGAAGAACTCTGCAGACAGCCGGATGGGAATTGAATGCAATAACATCTGCCCTCAAAGAAAGCAGAAAAAATGACCAATTATCTTCGCTTCAGATGTGAATAGGTGCTTAGGAACCAAGAAATTCACTGTGTTTGTTTGCTTGTTATTGCTGAGAGGAGGGATGACTGACAACACACAAGAAGGAACAAACATTATAAATAGTCTTGACACTGCAATATCACAACTGCTTTTTAAGTATTGTGTATCAGTGCATGGGAACTAGAGGTGAACATTGCTGATGTGTCACTGGATGGGAACTAGAGGTGAACATTGCTGATGTGTCCCTGGATGGGAACTAGAGGTGAACATTGCTAATGTGTCACTGGATGGGAAACTAGAGGTGAACATTGCTGATGTGTCACTGGATGGGAACTAGAGGTGAACATTGCTGATGTGTCACTGGATGGGAACTAGAGGTGAACATTGCTGATGTGTCACTGGATGGGAACTAGAGGTGAACATGGCTGATGTGTCACTGGATGGGAAACTAGAGGTGAACATTGCTGATGTGTCACTGGATGGGAACTAGAGGTGAACATTGCTGATGTGTCACTGGATGGGAACTAGAGGTGAACATGGCTGATGTGTCACTGGATGGGAACTAGAGGTGAACATGGCTGATGTGTCACTGGATGGGAACTAGAGGTGAACATTGCTGATGTGTCACTGGATGGGAACTAGAGGTGAACATGGCTGATGTGTCACTGGATGGGAACTAGAGGTGAACATGGCTGATGTGTCACTGGATGGGAACTAGAGGTGAACATGGCTGATGTGTCACTGGAATACGGTCATAGTCAGCCACTAGCACTCTTGTGTTCTTGTGCATAACACTGTTCTCTGGCATCAGAAACAGCAGTTTCTCCCATCCTTTAATCTTTCCGGAACAGCTTCATTGAGAATCGAGGGAAATTTGAAGATTTGGATGTCCAAGAAGGATAGAGACAGTGATCTCAGTTCAACTGGAATTTGAGAGCAGAATATGAGTTTGATATGGTGTGGATGTTTTTAATTTTGAGCCTGATGCCCGACAGGCATCATTGATGGACTTGAAGCAAGGCCATTGCATGTGTGTGTGTGTGTGTGTGTGTGTGTGTGTGTGTGTGTGTGTGTGTGTGTGTGTGTGTGTCTACGCATGTATGTGTGTGCGTATATATATAAATATATATATATAAATATAACTTTCTCTCTCTCTCTCTCTCTCTCTCTCTCTCTCTCTCTCTCTCTCTCTCTCTCTCTGTGTGTGTGTGTGTGTGTAAACAAACATATTTGTCAACAGTATGTGTCATTGTGTTTTTTGTTTTCTACTTGAGCTTTTGAAGCATGTATGATTGCTTATGGTTAGGGTACATATCCTTTTGGTCATTCTGTTTTTCCACTTCTAAACTTTTTTTTGCTCCAGTTGTGAAAGTATCCTTAATCAGGAATGCATGTTGTATTTTTTTTTTAAATTGACATTACAACCAAGACACAGCATTGCCTATTTATATTTCCGGAACTGAGATGTCACAATAGGTGATCTGAGAGAGAAATAGCGAGTGGAAAAGAGTGAATGAGAGAGAGAGAGAGAGGAGAGAGAGAGAGAGAGAGAATCCAGAAAAAAAAAACGAACACCTTTCTTCTTTATCAGAGAATGTTGGGCCACAATCAATAGCGGGAGAAAACGTTATTCATGTTATGTCATGCCCAAGCGGCCAAATCAAGTTCTCATTAAAATCTGCCAACACTCTGCAAATATATTACTCCCCTACCCCAACCCTCCCTCTTCCCACTGCTTCCCGTCCTCTCTGCAATCTTCTTGTCTTTGTAGTACATACATCTCCCAGTTCAGACTCCTTTTATGTGAGGACCTGGATGATTTGGGTTTGTCTTTCTTCTGTTACATTCTTGACTTTGTACCACATTCACTCCCCAATAAAGACTTTTCCATTAAAGATTGTGTTTTGAATATTTTTATGCTACATTTATGTGATAACAAAGACTGCCTCCCTCTAAATTTTTCCTCTGGAAGATTCTTGTCTGTTCCCTATGTCTGTTGTCTGTGCCTTTTCCCCTCCCGGTGAAGACCCCACCACCCTCTCTTCTGTCCTTCTTTCAGAGACTTTGTCCTATCTTTTTGAATTTGGTTGTCTTTGTTCTTCATTTACCTCCAATAAAGACTTTCCTCCTTTTCACGATTTGATTTTTCTTGGAACATCTGTGTCTTTTTATGGCATTTCCCTCCCAATTAAAAACAAAAATCTCCCACGCTGTACACCCATTTTAAAGACTTTATTTTCATGGAACACTTTTGTCTATATACTATGTTTACCTCCCAATAAAAGACTTTCTTCCTATCAGGACTTCTTTCGTTTTCTTTTCTGGAACACTGTTTTCTTTCTACTACATTTTCCTCCAGTTCAAAAGTCCCCTGCCCCACACTCCTTTTGAAAGGTTTGTTTTCCTGAAACATCTTATATTTGTACCGGTTACCTCCCTGTAACAGCCCTCATACGGCCGTTTGTTGTGGTTGGCTGGGCTATAATAAACTACATGAATTGAATTACCTCCAGTAAACGCTCTCTTACTATGAAGACCATTTTGTGAGTCACTCAACCCCCAGTTCCCTTTATGACTGAGGTGGAGGGTTTATTTATTTATTTTTTTTAACTTGGAATTTTTTTTTTTTTTTTTTTTTTTTTGGTGGTGCTTTTATCCAAGCAGACCTGCATACATCCTGCTTTAACCGTCACCAGGCGGCGCTCTTGACTTGACATGGTCCGGATGTTGTGGATCCCCCCCCCCCCGTACCACACAAATCTTACATAGGCGATACTGACTGTAAATTTATTTTTTTTTATCCCTATTCAGACGTTGCGGGTCGTAATGGATCTAGAATCCTCCACAGTCCCAAAAGTTTATAAAATTAAAAAACAAACAAACAAACAAAAAAAACGAAGGCTCACTTACACCCAAACTCGCAGTGCGTTTCGGTATAGATTACGCTCTTGAATTGATACGGGTTCATAGGACCAACGCTTCATCGGAAGTTTTTGTTTGAATGATGTAACTGATTCTCTCCCTTCTGATGGTTGCACAGACACCATGGATTTGCTGACATAAATTACGGTTTTGAAAGACGCCAGAAATTTCATAACCGTAGCTCTAATGATTCCACTAGAGATGTTGGACTTTCAGGTGTGTATCGGTACAGGGAAACCAGAGAACACGGTGAAGATTAAAGACTTTTTTTCTCTCTTTCTACACCCCCCCCCCCCCCCCCCCCCTCCCTTATCCCCATTTTTGTCTTTATACTACGTTTAACTCGCAATAGAGCCCCCTCCCTTTATAGACTTTTTTTTAGGGAGCATTCTTGCCTTTCTGCTACATTTACCTGCTAATAAAGGCTGTGCTCATTAAAAAGAAAAAAAAATCTTCTGGAATATTCTTATCTTTGTACGACATTTACTTGCTAATAGAGACTTTCTTTTGTCAAGACTTCTTTTTGCTAGAACCTTTTTTTTTTCGTCTCTGTCTCCCAATAAAGAGTTTCCTCCCTTTAATCCACTTTTTTTCTTTCTTTTTTTTTATTTGAGTGGTTACACTGGTATATGTAACACATAACTGTGCCAATTAGCTGCCTAGTTTTAAACATGGGGATTAAAACTTCGCGATGCTTTCTACATAATATAGTTGTGCCATTATTTTCTAGCAGTTGGGGGCATCAGTTTTAGGTGGATGTCTCACTTTATCTGCCAGTATCACGATTTGCGTGCCACTGGAATCGTTCTGTGCCTGACTTGTGTGAGAAAAACTTGGCGTGTTGTGTTTTATGGGACGTTCATTCTGCAGTTTTTAATTTTAGTATTTTATGCTTGAATAATTAAAAAAGGAGAGAAATACTACTGTTTTTGTTGTTGGGCTGTGGCGAATGACTTGTGAGTTGATTTTAACGTGGTGACAGCCCTGATACGTCCCCTTTTCGGTCGGCTGGGCTATGCAACATCACCTTGCCTTGAGGAGGCAAACAGAGAGTCTTGCCCTCAACCTGATTCAAGTATGATATCAAACCAAATGAAGTGTGATATTTCAAAGTGTGTGTTTGTGTGTGTGTGTGTGTGTGTGTGTGTGTGCGCGCGCTGTCGGATAATACAAAGACGGGATGGTCTGTCGGATAATACAAAGATGGGACAGTGCGTGTCGGATAATACAAAGATGGGACAGTGCGTGTCGGATAATACAAAGATGGGACAGTGTGTGCCGGATAATACAAAGATGGGACAGTGTGTGTTGGTTAATACAAAGATGGGACAGTGCGTGTCGGATAATACAAAGATGGGACAGTGCGTGTCGGATAATACAAAGATGGGACAGTGCGTGTCGGATAATACAAAGATGGGACAGTGTGTGCCGGATAATACAAAGATGGGACAGTGTGTGTTGGTTAATACAAAGATGGGACAGTGCGTGTCGGATAATACAAAGATGGGACAGTGCGTGTCGGATAATACAAAGATGGGACAGTGTGTGCCGGATAATACAAAGATGGGACAGTGTGTGTTGGTTAATACAAAGATGGGACAGTGTGTGTTGGATAATACAAAGATGGGACAGTGTGTGCCGGATAATACAAAGATGGGACAGTGCGTGTCGGATAATACAAAGATGGGACAGTGCGTATCAGATAAGACAAAGATGGGACAGTGTGTATCAGATAAGACAAAGATGGGACAGTGTGTGTCGGATAATACAAAGATGGGACAGTGTGTATCAGATAAGACAAAGATGGGACAGTGTGTATCAGATAAGACAAAGATGGGACAGTGTGTGTCGGATAATACAAAGATGGGACAGTGTGTATCAGATAAGACAAAGATGGGACAGTGCGTGTCGGATAATACAAAGATGGGACAGTGTGTATCAGATAAGACAAAGATGGGACAGTGTGTATCAGATAAGACAAAGATGGGGACAGTGTGTGTCGGATAAGACAAAGATGGGACAGTGTGTGTCAGATAATACAAATACATAACAGTGTGCGGATAATGCAAAGATGGGACAGTGCGTGTCGGATAAGACAAAGATGGGACAGTGTGTATCAGATAAGACAAAGATGGGACAGTGTGTGTCAGATAAGACAAAGATGGGACAGTGTGTGTCAGATAAGACAAAGATGGGACAGTGTGTGTCAGATAAGACAAAGATGGGACAGTGTGTGTCAGATAAGACAAAGATGGGACAGTGTGTGTCGGATAATACAAAGACATAACAGTGTGCCGGATAATACAAAGATGGGACAGTGTGTGTCAGATAATACAAAGACATAACAGTGTGCCGGATAATACAAAGACGGGATGGTGTGCCGGATAATACAAAGATGGGACAGTGTGTGTCGGATAATACAAAGACGGAACAGTGTGCCGGATAATACAAAGATGGGACAGTGTGTGTTGGATAATACAAAGATGGGACAGTGTGTGCCGGATAATACAAAGATGGGACAGTGTGTGTTGGATAATACAAAGACGGAACAGTGTGCCGGATATACAAAGACGGAACAGTGTGCCCGGGTAATTACAAAGATGGGACAGTGTGTGTCAGATAAAACAAAGACATAACAGTGTGCCGGATAATACAAAGATGGGACAGTGTGTGTTGGATAATACAAAGATGGGACAGTGTGTGTCGGATAAGACAAAGATGGGACAGTGTGTGTCGGATAAGACAAAGATGGGACAGTGTGTGTTGGACAATACAAAGATGGGACAGTGTGTGTCGGATGATACAAAGATGGGACAGTGTGTGCCGGATAATACAAAGATGGGACAGTGCGTGTCGGATAATACAAAGATGGGACAGTGCGTGCCGGATAATACAAAGATGGGACAGTGCGTGTGGGATAATACAAAGATGGGACAGTGCGTGTCGGATAATACAAAGATGGGACAGTGCGTGTCGGATAAGACAAAGATGGGACAGTATGTGTCAGATAAGACAAAGATGGGACAGTGCGTGTCGGATAATACAAAGACGGGATGGTCTGCGGGTAATACAAAGATGGGACAGTGCGTGTCGGATAATACAAAGATGGGACAGTGTGTGTCGGATAATACAAAGACGGAACAGTGTGCCGGATAATACAAAGATGGGACGGTGTGCCGGGTATACAAAAACGGGACAGTGTGTGTCGGATAATACAAAGACGGAACAGTGTGCCGGATAATACTAAGACGGGACTGTGTGTGCCGAATAATATAAAGATGGGACAGTGTGTACCGGATAATACAAAGATGGGACAGTGTGTTGGATAATACAAAGATTGGACAGTGTGTGCCGGATAATACAAAGACGGGACAGTGTGCCGGATAGTACAACGATGGGACAGTGTGTTGGATAATACAAAGATGGGACAGGGTGTATCGGATAATACAGAGACGGGACAGTGTGCCGGATAATACAAATTCGGGACAGTGTTCCGGATAATACATAGACGAGACAGTAATTGCTGGTGGTGTATTTTGAAAGAATGAAGGCTTTTCCCGTAACTGATGTATTCAATGATTTTCTCAACCAATCATGCATTTATGCCCCCCTCACACACACACACACACACACACACACACACACACACACACACACACTCTCTTACACACACACACACACACACACACACACACACACACACACACACACACACACACACTGTACACTGTAAAAGGGAAACAATCACATACTCACAAGCACACACACGCGTGCGCGCGTGCGCGCATGCAACATGGAGGTCGCGAAAAACTCACA
>CM031615.1:3563794-3573794 GCA_018398815.1 Conus ventricosus
TTTCTACGTACTAAGTGTCGCTCTTTCCAAAGTATACATTGTCAGCAAAGTAAGAAACAGAAAATGTCAAATCGATAGGAAGACCGTGACGCTTTATATATAGTTGCCTGTTTACGATAAACCTGACTGCGATATTATGAAAGAGTACGCAGGTTGCACTAAGTATACTGCCCACTTGATAACACGATGTTTGGAAATGTGCAAGGGAGGTAATATGTGTTAGTGCTCACGCTAGGCGAAAGTTACCCCGCTGTTTTCACAGAACAAATGGCACGCCCGAAGCAGTTTAACCCCTTCAGTCAGCTAAAAAGTTTAATTAATTAAAGAGAAAATGCCGAAACATGGGTGTGGAACTGTGCGCCTGTTAAAAAAAAAAAAAGACAGTCGATGTTTCGATCGATACCCTGGCGTACGCTTCAAATCAAATATTTGATACTGGATTCATTAATTTGCTTCGTCCATCAACTGTGAAAAGACAACTCTATCTATAATAGAAAGACATGCATTATCTTCCCCTGAATTTTTTTCCCCCGGAACAGGTCTTTTCTCCACAGCTCATGGTCTCTATTTTTGTGCTTATTTTTCAATTGTCTTCATGTTGCTTCTGATTATAAACAGTGGATACATTTTGTATACTTGTCCTGTATTATGATTTCTCAATTGATCAGACAGAGCCATTCTGATGCCGAAATGAGTGTCAATGTTGAACGTGGGTTATTCCAGTAGCCATCATTAGCAGTTCGTAAGGATTATCACCACTTTGAAAGGCCTCTTCAACAGCACAACCTTTACATTCATTTAGATTATTTCACACAAAATATTTGAACGTGAAGTTCTACAAAGATATAAATGGTTTGAGCGAGTGTCCATGATAAAGGAAAGGTCAGGGGTTGTGGTAGAAACTAATATATATTGCACATGTGGACTGAAGTCTGCTATCAAAATGAGAGAGAGAGAGAGAGAGAGAGAGAGAGAGAGGAGAGAGAGAGAGAGAGAGAGAGAGAGAGAGAGGAGGGAGGAATGGGTTGACAAAAAAGGGGATGGGAGCTACTAGAAGTGTGAGGATAGACGCAGGAGGGGAAGGGGAAGAAACAGGAGGAAGACAGTGAGACGAAGGCCAATGTCTGAATATCATGAGCAGTAGAGTGACACCAGGTCTTCAGCAGATCAAACGGGAAGACAGTCGGACCTAAATGTTCAAACACTACATCTGTTAAAAGTAAACGACGTGCAACACTAACGCAGATCGTTCCTTTTCCATCACACTCATTCCCAAATTTACAGCATGTATGAAAACTAGGGGATCGTAGACACGAGGTTGGCCTTGACCGTGTCATTGTCCGCCGTCTTCAAGGTCTCTGGAAAGCTGTCTAGAATCACTGAGTTCTGCTTCACCAGGGTAGAGGTAATGTCACAGACTGCCAGCCCCGCCCGAAAGAGCTGGAACATCATCAAAATGGCCAGTACATCGAAAGGCATCATGGAATTAGCATCGAGGCCCTAGATATAAACCATCAGCACTCTCACGCCATTGCCTGTGACAATCAATAAACCATCAGCACTCTCACGCCATTGCCTGTGACAATCAATAAACCATCAGCACTCTCACGCCATTGCCTGTGACAATCAATAAACCATCAGCACTCTCACGCCATTGCCTGTGACAATCAATAAACCATCAGCACTCTCACGCCATTGCCTGTGACAATCAATAAACCATCAGCACTCTCACGCCATTGCCTGTGACAATTAATGTCTGCGAGTCTAATGTGTGCTTTGTTCTTTCCCCCGGTGCCCGCTGTAACACTATCGTCTGCAAAGCCATCGGTCATGACTTGCTCCAAGGTGATGTGGTACAGCATAAGGGAGAGGAGGCAACCCTGATATATGCATGCCAAGGGGTAGGACCATTCCAGCAAAGTGCTATCGGCGAGTAGTGAGCTGACTGTCTTGGCTATCGGCGAGTAGTGAGCTGACTGTCTTGGCTATCGGCGAGTAGTGAGCTGACTGTCTTGGCTATCGGCGAGTAGTGAGCTGACTGTCTTGGCTATCGGCGAGTAGTGAGCTGACTGTCTTGGCTATCGGCGAGTAGTGAGCTGACTGTCTTGGCTATCGGCGAGTAGTGAGCTGACTGTCTTGGCTATCGGCGAGTAGCGAGCTGACTGTTTTGGCTATCGGCGAGTAGCGAGCTGACTGTTTTGGCTATCGGCGAGTAGTGAGCTGACTGTTTTGGCTATCGGCGAGTAGTGAGCTGACTGTTTTGGCTATCGGCGAGTAGTGAGCTGACTGTCTTGGAGTAGAGCCACTAAATGGTTTTATGGTGTGATTCTGCTTCTGACCCATGGTTAAAAACATCATAGCAGTCTACATTCATTTATGCCACACTCTGTCAAAGGCCAAAGCAGTGTCTGCTTCAGATGTCTTCTACTTGCCTGACTGGTCAACAGTGGTGCGGACGTCGATGAAGAAGCGCTGGCCAGGACCAACGGCAGTTCTGGCAGCAACGAAGACTCGGTAGAGGGTGTCAGGTTCCAGACCTTGCAGTAGGAATCTCACCTGGTGCACTGGGAGGAAGTCCTTCGCAATTACCACTTCTCCAACCGAGAGACCCTCCACTGACGCCGCAATGCAAACACAGAGGAACCTTTCAATAAAGACATCTTGATACACACACACATATATATAATATATTATATATATATATATTATATATGTTAAGATAAGTATTAAAAAGGAATATTTATACTTATTTTAACAAATGTTGCTCCCCAAGGGGTTGAGCGCTTTTAGAATCGTTTTAGGCTGTGCAGCTACATTGATCTCTCTCTCTCTCTCTCTCTCTCTCTCTCTCTATATATATATATATATATATATTGAATTATAAACAAAGCTTGCTCTTATGTCTTAGATTGAAGAAATAGGGGGAGATACGCATTCATACCTGCAGTGGCAGATGATTCTGCCTAACTAACAGTATGTGCTTGAGTGGGTGGATGGGGAAAAAAGAAAATAAATGCTTCTCAAAATGAGCCTTCAGTATGCTTATATTCTCCAAGGGGGAGAGACATCCTCCAATAGGGAGGAAAACTCACTAACATATAACTCCTGGTCATATACCGATATTTCGAAACTTGGTGGTTTCTCCTCAGTGACCGCGGAAAGTGGTAATTTGACTCCTCTGCCTTTTCAGTTTTAAGAAGAATGCAATCCCAGAAAAGGCTGGTGTGCAATACTGTAGTATGTTTGTTGAGTTTTCAAAAAACCAACCAAAGGTGCCATCTAAGAAGCAAAAGAAAATCATGAAAGAGCAAAACAAGCTACATTTTCTTGTGAAAAGTAGAAAATATAAAAGATATCCTCTAAGACACAAGTGCTGAGGGCCAGTTCTTGGAATGAATCCGCAAGGGACTAAAATACAACAAACTAATAAATTCCAAGGATAAGTACCGAGCACCGTTCCAGCAACTTACAGAGCAGCTTGGTGTTGCAATGACTGCAAGAAATATTGAATTATAAACAAAGCTTGCTCTTATGTCTTAGATTGAAGAAATAGGGGGAGTACGCATTCATACCTGGAGTGGCAGATGATTCTGCCTAACTAACAGTATGTGCTTGAGTGGGTGGATGGGGAAAAAAAGAAAATAAATGCTTTTCAAAATGAGCCTTCAGTATGCTTATATTCTCCAAGGGGGAGAGACATCCTCCAATAGGGAGGGAAACTCACTAACATATAACTCCTGGTCATATACCGATATTTCGAAACTTGGTGGTTTCTCCTCAGTGACCGCGGAAAGTGGTAATTTGACTCCTCTGCCTTTTCATGCACATACTGTTAGTTAGGCAGAATCATCTGCCACTGCAGGTATGAATGCGTATCTCCCCTATTTCTTCAATCTAAGACATAAGAGCAAGCTTTGTTTATAATTCAATATTTCTTGCGTCATTGCAACACCAAGCTGCTCTGTAAGTTGCTGAACGGTGCTCGGTACTTATCCTTGGAATTTATTAGTTTGTTGTATATATATATATATATATATATATATATTATATATATATATTATATATATATATATATATATATATTTCATTTTAAAGGGAATTTAAAGTAAATCGGCCAATTAACATGGACAAACACATTTGCAAGACAAAACACGAGGCGTTTCGACCTCTTGGGTCTTCTTTAGGCAAGATAGACAACATTCAACGCCCATCTTGCGCCGAAATTTGAGAAGATTAACGATCGCTCGTTCGTCGCTTTCGTTGTCCTGATTTATGTTTATCTTGCTTTGAAAAAAGAGGTCAAAACGCGTCGTGTTTTGTCTTGTAATTTGTCCATATTAACTGGCGGATTTCCTTTACATACCTTTTCACATTTGTTTCAATTTTCTGCCCGCAGTGACCTCACTGTGAAACCTACTTTTTTAATGTTTTAAACAGGTTAAATAATGATTAAAAAACAACAACAACAACAACAACAAACAAACAAACAAAAACCGCACCTTCCTAGCCTAATGGCCATACGAGCAGCGAACGGTTAGAGAGGTTGGTAGTGTGTGGGGCACGGCATGTAGAGTCCTTTCTCTCTTTCTTCCGCATTACATGCCCTGATCTGAATCAGGAATCCATTTGCTGCCGGGTGTACAGCAACAGATTCCCAAGTCGCAGAAATATCACTCCACGAGTGGGTAGTTCGAGATCCTTAAACTAAGGGAAAAAGGATGGTTTTGGGTACATTAAGGGATTTTTTTTTTACCGGGAAAGCAAGTTGTTCCCACAATCCATGGCCGTAATCTAAAACCTGTGGTCAGAACATGGCTACCTACATGACTAGGCCAATTATGAAACTAAGAGAAAGAAAGAAGAGCGTGTGCGGATTCAGTTCTTGTGCGTGCGTGAAAGAATGTGTTGAGTGAGCGTGCGTGTACCTTACCTGTTTCTCCCGCTCACAGCACATGCATTGTCTTGTTTGTACACGAACTTCTTATCACAAGAGAACGCAGGCCACAGAATAATTCATCTATCTATCTATCTGTCTATCTATCTATTTATCTGTCTATCTGAACACACAAAAATATTGAAGCAAAAAAAAAAGAGCAGTGACTGTCATTAAAGAATTGGTCACACGTTTTCTACTTCAAGTCCCCTCTCACAATTACCAAACGTCTTTAACAGCGTACGCATGATTTCCATCTGTTTGAACAATATATATATATATATATATATATATATATATATATTATATATATATATTATGAACAATATAAAAGTGTTCTTTAAAAATCTGAAGGTGCTCAACCCTTGGGGAGCAACATCTGTTAAGATATTTGTAAAAAAATGAAGTATTATAATCAACAAGCTTGCTTCGAACCTCTCGCTCTCCTCAGGATATTCTTTTGGGTACGCTATCTGTCTTTTATAGCGTGCGGGACCTGATTCCATTTCTGCACGTGCGAGTCGCTTCACGTGTGGTCTGTGGTTCTTGTTGGGGTCTGTTCAGGTGGCGTGCGCTAACAAAGATTTCCATTTGTGCCTGCAATTGTTTACTATTTCTACTTTTGTATTCAAGGTTGCTGGGTGTGGTTTACATAATATTAACCATTTTTCTGTGGAGCATAGATTGCATCTTTTTGAAATATTGTTGTATGATGTTGGTCTTTTTATGATTTTCCATGATATGTTGTAGTCTATTTTTTTATCTTTGAGTCTCCAAATGTATTTACTCAGCTCTGTTTGATTTTTGTATTTTTCATTTTTGAATGACTGTTTGTGGTTTGCGTATCTGGTTTTGAAAGTGTTTTCTGTGATCCCTATATATGTTTCTTTTTCATTTTCTGAAGTTACCGTAGCTTGGTATACAATGTTGCTGTGAAGGCATTTGTTGCTTAGGGGGCACTGTTCTTTTTTTTAGTGCAGTTGCAAGATGTCCTTTCAGCACCCTTCTCTTTTATGTTGCTTTTCAATTTTGTTAGATGAATCAATTATGTTTTTAAGGTTAGGCATACATGAGTATGATAGTTTGATGGTGTTTTTGTTGAATATTTTGGACAGTTTGTGTTCTTTTGGAAATGAGTTGCCAAGATTTTAAAGAATTCTTTTCCTACATTTGTTTTTACTTGTCCATCGTATGGTGGGTTGTACCATATGATCTTTCTTTTCCTATTTTTCTTATTTATGTTCGTGTTATTGTCTGGACTGTATTGTAGTTTGTAATTGTAACCACTTTTTTGTAATGCTTCTTGATATTCTGTTGCTGCATCATTGAATGCGTTTTCATTGCATGACAGGTTGGATAGTCTCTTGTTTATACCATTGGGTATTGTTTTTAGTATGGGTGGTGGGTGGCTGCTTTTGATATTTACGTAGATTGGTATGTTATTCGTTTTTTTGTATGGTTTGTACACGTGGTCATTGAGGTCTAATGTTATGTCTAGGTAATTCACTACTTTTTTGTTTGCTTCTATTGTGATATTTAAGTTGTGGTTTTTATAGATTTTACATAATTCTTTTTTCTTGTTTTCAATGGTTCTTGGATTATTGTTTAATGCAGCGAGGCCGTCATCTCTGTATAAACCGACCTGTTTTCCAAGTTGTTTTTGGATGTTGGATAGTAGATAGCATGAATAGTCCGACTAGTTCACATGTTTCGGCGCCATCATACGATCCCATGGTTACATCAAATGTGGAGTTTTTGCTTGTTTTTTAATTCCAAGTTTCATTTCTGCTATGGAGTAAGGTTTTCTTGGTGTGGAAAATAATCTCCATTTCTGACTCTGTTATATTTGTGTATTTGTTGGCAAATTTCAAAGCTTTATTGAGTAGTTCTTCATCTATGGATGGATAGAAGTCTACTATGTCAAATGTAATGAACATTGTATTTCTCTGTTTATTGAGTTTCTTAAACCATTGTATGACCTCATAGCTGTTTTTTTAAAGGTTGTATTCAGTGTTTGATTTTACATCTTCTATTGCCTTTTCCAAAATTCTCTTGCTTATTTTGCCCAGTTCGGATTTAGATGGGTTTATAGTCTACATGTTGGGTTGTTTTGGAAGTTAGGCTTGTGGTCTTTGAGTGTTATGAAGGCTTCTTTGTTGCTGTTGCCTCTACCCTGTCACTTAACTCCATGCGGTGTGCAAGCTCTTTTTCTTTTTTTGCGGATGTTGCTGTGTGTAGTTTTGTCAGCTTTCTTGTAGTTTTTCTGGATGTTTTTGTTTAAGAGTTGAGAGTATTCATTTGTTCCATTTTGTAAAAATTGCTAGTTTTGTCAGCCTTTACGAATATCTTTTTTATATTGTTCATAATTATCGCTCCTCACTGTTGAGCACTGTGATCTGACAAAATCTAAAATGGAGAAAATCAACTTTAGGCAATCTACTAAAAACATACCATTTTCAAACCCACAAACTTACACAAAAAAACTGATAGAACAAACCGAGAAATTTGTGCGCAATATGAGATGGAAGGCGTTCTTCTTCCTAAACCCAAATGCAAAGAATGAAGACAAAAATACATATGGATTCAAATCATGGCGATCACCTCCGACAATAGATGAAATGAAGCCTTTCGAAGACAAAATGAAGGCCAATATTAAAATTCAAAAAATCAAATAACAACTTTCAAACATCACTAGCAAAGGATATAAAAACAAATCCAAAATGATAAAAAAATATTCGTAAAGGCTGACAAAAACTAGCAATTTTTACAAAATGAAACCAAATGAATACTCTCAACTCTTAAACAAAAACATCCAGAAAAACTACAAGAGAGCTGACAAAACTACACACAGCAACATCCGCAAAAAAGAAAAAAGAGCTTGCACACCGCATGGACTTAAGCGACAGGGTAGATGCAACAGCAACAAAAGAAGCCTTCATAACACTCAAAGACCACAAGCCTAAACTTCCAAAACAACCCAACATGTAGACTAATAAACCCATCTAAATCCGAACTGGGCAAAACTAAGCAAGAGAATTTTGGAAAAGGCTATAGAAGATGTAAAATCAAACACTGAATACAACCTTTGGAAAAACAGCTATGAGGTCATACAATGGTTTAAGAAACTCAATAAACAGAGAAATACAATGTTCATTACATTTGACATAGTAGACTTCTATCCATCCATAGATGAAGAACTACTCAATAAAGCTTTGAAATTTGCCAACAAATACACAAATATAACAGAGTCAGAAATGGAGATTATTTTCCACACCAAGAAAACCTTACTCCATAGCAGAAATGAAACTTGGAATAAAAAAAACGAGCAAAAACCCACATTTGATGTAACCATGGGATCGTATGATGGCGCCGAAACATGTGAACTAGTCGGATTATTCATGCTATCCAACATCCAAAAACAACTTGGAAAATAGGTCGGTTTATACAGAGATGACGGCCTCGCTGCATTAAACAATAATCCAAGAACCATTGAAAAACAGAAAAAAGAATTATGTAAAATCTTTAAAAACCACAACTTAAAATCACAATAGAAGCAAACAAAAAAGTAGTGAATTACCTAGACATAACATTAGACCTCAATGACCACGTGTACAAACCATACAAAAAACCCAATGACATACCAATCTACGTAAATATCAAAAGCAACCACCCACCACCCATACTAAAAACAATACCCATGGTATAAACAAGAGACTATCCAACCTGTCATGCAATGAAAACGCATTCAATGATGCAGCAACAGAATATCAAGAAGCATTACAAAAAAGTGGTTACAATTACAAACTACAATACAGTCCAGACAATAACACGAACAGAAATAAGAAAAATAGGAAAAGAAAGATCATATGGTACAACCCACCATACGATGGACAAGTAAAAACAAATGTAGGAAAAGAATTCTTTAAAATCTTGGCAACATTATTTCCAAAAGAACACAAACTGTCCAAAATATCAACAAAAACACCATCAAACTATCATACTCATGTATGCCTAACCTTAAAAAACATAATGATTCATCTAACAAAATGAAAGCAACATAAAAGAGAAGGGTGCTGAAAGGACATCTTGCAACGAGTACGGTCCAGTTTGCCGCCGTGCCACCTTGCCGACTTTTATGCGTGCCAGTTTGCCGCGTACCAGATTGCTATCCCTAACCCTAACCCTAACCCTAACCCTAAACCTAACCCTAACCCTAACCCTAAAAGTACTGGCGCTGCGGCACGCGGCAAAGTGGCACGCGGCAATCTGGCACGCGGCTAACTGGCATGTCTCCCTTGCAACTGCACTAAAAAAGAACAGTGCCCCCTAAGCAACAAATTCCTTCACAGCAACATTGTATACCAAGCTACGGTAACTTCAGAAAATGAAAAAGAAACATATATAGGGATCACAGAAAACACTTTCAAAACCAGATACGCAAACCACAAACAGTCATTCAAAAATGAAAAATACAAAATCAAACAGAGCTGAGTAAATACATTTGGAGACTCAAAGATAAAAAAAAAATAGACTACAACATATCATGGAAAATCATAAAAAGACCAACATCATACAACAATATTTCAAAAAGATGCAATCTATGCTCCACAGAAAAATGGTTAATATTATGTAAACCACACCTAGCAACCTTGAATACAAAAGTAGAAATAGTAAACAATTGAAGGCACAAATGGAAATCTTTGTTAGCGCACGCCACCTGAACAGACCCCAACAAGAACCACAGACCACACGTGAAGCGACTCGTACGTGCAGAAATGGAATCAGGTCCCGCACGCTATAAAAGACAGATAGCGTGCCCCAAAAGAATATCCTGAGGAGAACGAGAGGTTCGAAACAAGCTTGTTGATTTTGATACTTCATTTTTTAAAAATATTCTTAACAAATAGAGAGAGAGAGAGAGAGAGAGAGAGAGAGAGAGAAATGCTGAGGATACACAAATGGACGTCACTGACACTGAGCCTAACTACTAAAGTCAGAACAGGATCGCTCGCTGCCAACACAACAAAATCTCACGAGAGGAAGTGTTCAAGGTGAAAGTTCTTTCGT
>CM031615.1:3581671-3619171 GCA_018398815.1 Conus ventricosus
TTGGGCGGATGTGTGATGTATTCACGTTGGGTTGATTTTAATTTATTCACTTTGGGTGGATGTTGATGTATTCACGTCTAGTGGATGTGTGATGTATTCACGTTGGGTGGATGTGTGATGTATTCACCTTTGGTGTAAGTGTGACGTGTGCGCGTGCATGTCTATTGAATGTGTAATGTGCAGATGTATGTTATATTCACTTTTAAGATTGGTCTCTAATTCAGTTATCACAATCAATTATCCCACTAGCTTTTTGTTGTTTGTAAGTGCAAGATTATACAGACCAATGTTGTAGCTGAATGTCATCTATTTCGTCTAGTCATAGAAAAACAATTTTCATGGAACGCATTGTTCAAGTTTTTTAAAGACAATTTTTGTTACCGTTTATCATTAGCATAACTGTTAAAATTCCAAAAAGTACTTTAGTTGTGTTTGGTTTCGAGAAGTATAGAACGTTCAGACTACTTATCTTATCACCGGGAATATTTTCATTGATGTGGACATTTAGGGGGTTTTGGGGGTGTTTTTTTTTTCTCTGTTCTTCCATGAATGACACACATTCGATCACTTTGTTAAATCGGACTGTGCAAAATATTTTTCTTGTACCTCAAGATGTTTAACAGTGAAATCTTCTTCAGAGACCTGGGATAAATCACACTCTTTTTCAACCTTATTTTGAGTTGCAAGGCAAGGCGACTGCAGGGGAAAATATGGACATTTCATTCAAAAACTTATTGATAACTCACCGCCACAAAAAAAAAAACGTAGACAAACGAATCACAAGACTAAACACGATGCGTTTCGACCTCTTAGGTCTACTTCAGGCAAGATACACAACGCTCAGGACAGCGAACATGACCGCGCAATCACTTATCTTCCTCTTCGTTGTCCTCAGTGTTGTTTATCTTGCCTGAAGAAGACCTAAGAGGTCGAAACGCGTCGTGTTTTGTCTGGTGATTCGTTTGTCTACGTTTTTTTTTTTTTGGCGGTGCATTATCAAGAACTTTTCAAACTTCTTTTTTTTAGGTATCTACCGCCCCTTCCTCCTCCTTCTCTTCACCTAAAAATAATCTTAATACGATACTGGTTCCGCTAAACACTTTTCAACGGACAAGCGAAGGCCTGATAAACAATGAACATGGCGTCTGCAGGTAGAGCTCCCACTAGGATCAGTAAACAAAACTGTGGCTCGTGAAATAATATCTGAGAAGGTGGGGGGGGGGGGGGATTTCTCCCAGCTTGTACCGTAATCTTCTGTCTCTGGTTCAACCTTTTGCTGTGTCCAATATGCCATCCATCGGATGGGGACTATAAGCGAGTCAGACCCGTGTGCCTTCCTGGCCCCCTGCACACGTTAAAGAACCACGGCAGTTGAAAATCGAAAAGAGCAAGGGGGAGGTGGGGGGGGGGTGTTCCCTCTGCCCTGGCAAAATTGATGTAGATTGAAGATGGCCCCTTGGTATTTCTTACCAAGCCACAACAAATTGTCACTTACTGTTATCGTGTGCCATCGTGTACCGGTGGAAATGGAGGACACGTATAAACATCGCATGTATCTTATGTGAGAAACTGGCGGAATAAATGAGATAAATGAAAATGGGGTGACTGATATTTGAATGGTACGGGAAACGACTGAATGAGCGCCAGTAGGCTGCTCTTCGGCCGGCTCTACCTGGGTAGGCAGCCCGTTGAGTGAGTGAGGTAGTGTGTTTATTGTAAAGCGCTTAGAGCTTGGTCTGTGACCAAATACCCAATATAATAATAAGACCCAGTGCACTCTAGGCTCAACATCAGGATCTCAGAGCCACGCGTGAGCTAAGCAGTGGGATTTGTAGCGTGATGTGTAGCGGACGCGATGGATTTTGGGTCGGGCCAGGTTTCTCTCTGAGCGCTTGATGGAGCGGGCAGGACTGCAGCAGATGTTCTGTTGTCTGGCTGCCTGTTCTGCAGGGGCACTGCTCTGTGTTGCCGATGCGGAGTTTGGTAAAAAGGTGGTGTTTCAGGTCGTTTCTCGACAAGTCAGCAGATAGTACGGGTCTGCTCTGTTGTGGCGTGGATGCTGTTGCTTCCACTTATTCTGCAGCTTGGCCTTTATGATGGTCCTGGATTCAGAATAGCTGGTAGATCTGTCCATCTGCTCCTTCGTAGTGCCCTCCTTTGCCAGGGAGTCAGCAGTCTCATTGCCAAGCACGTTGCAGTGGGAGGGAATCCACTGCAGGGTGACTGTGTGACTTGTGCAGAGGGAGGCGAGAGAGAAGGACAGGTCGTTGAATTGTGGATCTCTGTTGGACTGAAGGGCCTGCAAGATGGACAGGGCGTCGATCAGGAAGACAACGTTGTGGCTGGCGTAGGGGCTGACCTCGATGTGAGCTGCTGCTGTTTTCAGGGCTTCTGCTTCAGCTCTGTAATTTGTGGAGTACAGGCCGGTAGCGAGGCAGATCTTTTCTTCTCTGCCTCCTGGATATTGATTTATATCCTTGATACTGCAGGTTTTTCCACTAATAGTTCATGATCAACTTGGATCCATAGACAGAAACTGCTGCTGAAGCACCAAGAGACAGTAACATACCCAACTTCACGTGACATTTGCCTTTAATTCTTGTTATGATAAAGCACCTGTAGAGCTCTTCATTGTGATTACAGTAGAACGTGTGTTGTAGAAACTGTATCCCATTTTGACTTGCAAGTACTTGCCAAATAAATCATAACAGACGATGCCACACAAGCCATCCTTAGCTAACAGTTTAAATATTTACTTGAAGACTTTAGCAACGTTTTAACTTCAAAATAGTGAGAACGTTAAAATGTGTTTTAAGCCTGAACGTAAAACAAGTAGTCGCCAACCCAGAGGTGGTGACTAATAATAAACAGGACCATTCGTGTGTCTTAGAGCGCAATGGGGACATCCAAGACAGCAGCCATATTCCTGATGACGATGCAAATTCTCGTCACGATCACGAGTGTTCACGCCAATGACGAGATGTCCCTTAAAAGTGCCAACTCCGTTCGATACAGCGTGGCTGATGCTTGGGGCTCTCTCATCTGGAACCGGTTTCCTGGAGAGTTCTTCCCACTATTTGTCTCTCCTCTGCTAGAGAAGGGGAGAATAGAGGAAGGTGAGTTTTTCTTTGCTGGCTGTTGATATATATATAATATATAATATATATATATATATATTATATCAAACTAATAAATTCCAAGGATAAGTACCGAGCACCGTTCCAGCAACTTATAGAGCAGCTTGGTGTTGCAATGACTGCAAGAAATATTGAATTATAAACAAAGCTTGCCCTTATGTCTTAGATTGAAGAAATTGGGGGAGATAAGCATTCATATCTGCAGTGGTAGATGATTCTGCCTAACAGTATGCGCTTGAGTGGGTAAATGGGGGGGGGGGGGGGGAATGCTTCTCACAATGAACCTTCAGCAAGCTTATAGTCTCCAAGAGGGAGACATCCTCCAATAGGGAGGGGAAACTCACTAACATATAACTCCTGGTCATATACCGATATTTCGAAACTTGGTGGTTTCTCCTTAGTGACCACGGAAAGTGGTAATTTGATTCTTCTGCCTTTTCAGTTTTAAGAAGAATGCAATCCCAGAAAAGGCTGGTGTGCAATACCGTAGTATGTTTGTTGAGTTTTCAAAAAACCAACCAAAGGTGCCCCTAAGAAGCAAAAGAAAATGATGAAAGAGCAAAACAAGCTATATATTCTTGTGAAAAGTAGAAAATATAAAAGATATCCTCTTAAGACACAAGTGCTGAGGGCCAGTTCTTGGAATGAATCCGCAAGGACTAAAATACAACAAACTAATAAATTCCAAGGATAAGTACCGAGCACCGTTCCAGCAACTTACAGAGCAGCTTGGTGTTGCAATGACTGCAAGAAATATTGAATTATAAACAAGCTTGCCCTTATGTCTTAGATTGAAGAAATAGGGGGAGATAAGCATTCATATCTGCAGTGGTAGATGATTCTGCCTAACTAACAGTATGCGCTTGAGTGGGGAAAAATTGGGGGGGGGGGGGGGGATGCTTCTCACAATGAACCTTCAGCAAGCTTATAGTCTCCAAGGGGAGCCACCCTCCAATAGGGAGGGGAAACTCACTAACATATAACTCCTGGTCATATACCGATATTTCGAAACTTGGTGGTTTCTCCTCAGTGACCACGGAAAGTGGTAATTTGATTCTTCTGCCTTTTCAGTTTTATATATATATATATAATATATAATATATATATATATATATGTAATATATATATATATATATATATATATATATATATATATATGTATATATATATATATATGCTAAGTGGGGGTCTGCTCCTACGGAGATATATATATAACATATATATATATATATATAAATATATATATATATATATATATATATATATATATATATATATATAAAATATATATATATATATATATATATATATATGTTGTGTGTGTGTGTGTGTGTGTGTGTGTGTGTTGTGGAGTTCTGTAGTGATTGAGATGTAGATGTATATGTTTAATGAAATACTACAAGCACCAGAAGAACGGAGAGAGTGTCACGGTTTTTTGCAGTGCGGTACGAAGTGTGGTGAGGGTTATGTGGATTGGGGTTGACAAGAAGTAGTGAATGTGGGTGTAGAAAAGGAGGGCAGGGGGAGAGAATATAGTTTGAAAGGAAATAAAGAAAAAGGTAAAAAAAAAATAGATAGATGAATAGCAAATGACTACAAAAGAACATAAGGAAAATTTAAGAAGAAAAACAACAAAGCAGCAAACGAACAGAACGAAGGATTATGAAAAAAAAAAAAAAAGAATTAACAGTATACAAATATTTGATCAGTGAGCCAAAATTTGAAAAAGATACGTAACTTGTAAATAACAAATAATGAATGAATAGAAGTTAAAGGAATACTGAATAAAATGAAAGACTGCAATGCAATAAATGCCGATGTGAAGGGAGATAGAGACGATTGTGGAGTTGTGTGTATTTGAGTGAGTGAGGGAGTGTGGTGCGCGTGTGTGTGTGTGTGTGTGTGTGTGTGTGTGTGTGTGCGTGCGTGCGTGCGTGTGTGTATGTGTGTGTGTGTGTGTGTGTGTGTGGTGTGTGTGTGTGTGTGTGTGTGTGTGGGGATATTTTCAGCACAGAACAGATCCCGTGTGTGGAACGTGAGCAAGGAGGACGTGGAGAGTTATTCAGGTTACGTCACTGTCAACAAGACGTATAACAGCAACATGTTCTTCTGGTTCTTTCCTGCAGAGGTAGGTTACGTCACTGTCAACAAGACGTAGAACAGCAGCATGTTCTTAATCATCCTCATTCTCATCGATCAGCATAAAAAAAGTGTCTCAAATTCTGTGACCCTTCATGCCCTGCTCTCATGGTGACCTGTTTCGATGTCCTCTCCACGTCTGTGGCCTTGGTTTGGTTTCCGTCGGGGTCACCGGTATCGGCGGGTCCATGGGGATGTCGTTGGATGGACGTGGTGGCGCCCTCCGGAGGAGAGCTCACTCACGTCGGCTCCGCGACTAAGCAATTATTGTCGTCAGTAGGGGGCTTAGTAGGTGGTGTCCTGCGTAGTTAGATCAGAACAGGCGCCACTGAACACCACCGAAGTGACTCGGCAGCAGTGCAGTGTCCTCCTCCGGTGGGTTGTTTCTTGACGACTTGACATTGGCTGCGCCCTGTGGATTGCCGGTGCCGGGGCTGCGGCGGGGCCGACCGGACTGTGGCTGTAGACAGGGTGTCGGAATGAGCGGCGTGGGTGCACTGCCTCTGAGGTGGCGCAGAGGTTGGGACAGCAAAAAAAAAAAAAAAAAAAAAAAAATGTTCTTCTGGTTCTTTCCTGAAGAGGTAGGTTACATTAGTGTCAACCAGACTTATAACAGCTACATGTTTTTTTTCTGGTTCTTTTTCTATAGAGGTGTGAGACACCACCGTCAATAAAACCTTTACCAGCAGCACGTTCTTCTTGGTTCTTTCTAACAGTGGTAGTTGCATCACTGCCAATAAGACTTATAGCAGCGACATGTTCTTCTAGCCCTTCCGTACAAATATCAGTTCTTTCATTGTCAACAAGACTTACGACAGCAACATGTTCTGTTTCTTCCCTACAGAGCTACGCTGTGTCAATAAGATAATAACATGTTGTTCTGTGTTGTACATGTTGTACTGTGGGTTTCAGACCAAACAGGACAGAGGCACCAGTGATGTACATGTACTGTGGGTTTCAGACCAACAAGACAGAGGCACCAGTGATGTACATGTTGTACTGTGGGTTTCAGACCAACAAGACAGAGGCACCAGTGATGTACATGTTGTACAGTGGGTTTCAGACCAACAGGACAGGCACCAGTGATGTACATGTTGTACTTTGGGTTCAGACCAACAAGACAGAGGCACCAGTGATGTACATGTTGAAACTGTGGGTTTCAGACCAACAAGACAGAGGCACCAGTGATGTACATGTTGTACTGTGGGTTTCAGACCAACAGGACAGAGGCACCAGTGAGAAACATGTTGTACTGTGGGTTTCAGACCAACAAGACAGAGGCACCAGGATGTACATGTTGTACTGTGGGTTCAGACCAACAAGACAGAGGCACCAGTGATGTACATGTACTGTGGTTAACAAACCAACAAGACAAGCACCAGTGATGTACATGTTGTACTGTGGTTTTTTCAGACCAACAAGACAGAGGCACCAGTGATGTACAGTTGTACTGTGGGTTTCAGACCAACAAGACAGAGGCACCAGTGATGTACATGTTGTACTGTGGGTTTCAGACCAACAAGACAGAGGCACCAGTGGTGTACATGTTTTAACTGTGGGTTTCAAACCAACAAGACAGAGGCACCAGTGATGTACATGTTGTACTGTGGTTTCAGACCAACAAGACAGAGGCACCAGTGATGTACATGTTGTACTGTGGGTTTCAGACCAACAAGACAGAAGGCACCAGTGATGTACATGTTGTACTGTGGTTTCAGACCAACAAGACAGAGGCACTAGTGATGTATATGTTGTACTGTGGGTTTCAGACCAACAAGACAGAGGCACCAGTGATGTACATGTTGTACTGTGGGTTTCAGACCAACAAGACAGAGGCACCAGTGATGTACATGTTGTACTGTGGGTTTCAGACCAACAGGACAGAGGCACCAGTGATGTACATGTTGTACTGTGGTTAACAAACCAACAAGACAGAGGCACCAGTGATGTACATGTTGTACTGTGGGTAAGATAAGATAAGATAATGTTGCTTATAGCCCAGCCGACCGCAAAGGGCCACATCAGGGCTGTCACCACGTTAAAATCAACTCACCAGTCATTTAAAAAAAAAAAAAAAAAAAAAAAAAAAACTTTCACACATCTCGTTAAATTACATCGTCTAGAAACGCACCAGAAACTTTGTTAAAAATCTTTCTGCCGTAAAATCTTATATCAGATGAAAAATGTTAATCTCTCTCAAAAACTCAAGGATCACATCAGGCGTGACATCCCTGAACAGGATCTTCATGGACTCCGCTGTAAAATGTTTGTGTCTCACATCGTGCAAGTCCCAACACTCTAAAAGAACATGTTTCATTGTGAGTGGCGCATGACATGGAAATGCACCACGGAGCTTCTTCACTCTTTAAAAGGTAAGCATGGGTAAAATACGAATGGCCGGTGTGCAGCCGGCACAGAACCGTTTCCTCTTTACGACCTCCCGACGGAGATGGGAGGAAGTCCTTAAGGTTTGGACGGATCTGAAAGAGTTTGTTATTCGTCTGTGTGTTCCAATCCTCCTGCCAGAGGTCTCTCATATAATCGTTAATTTTGGGTTTCACATCTGAGCAGGGGATATAAATGTGGACAGTTTCTCTCTTGTGGCGTTCTTGGCTAAACGATCAACCATTTCGTTCCCGCCGATGCCAACATGACCAGGAACCCAAGCAAGAGTAATGTTGTAACCATCCGCCTTCAACTTGCTAAAAAGTTTTTTAAAAAAGTAAAAGTTCTGGATGCTGAAGGTTGCGGCCAGCTATGGCCTCCAAAGCTGACAGTGAATCCGACAGAACCAGAAAGTCGCTCTTCGAAGATTGTGAGATTATCTTCAAAGCCAGAACCAGAGCAGTAATTTCAGCAGAATAGACAGAAGCATCTGAATGAATATGTTCCAACAGTATCTGAGAAGGAGCCCCAGGGCAGTAGGCTGCACAGGCCACTCCATCTTCAACTTGGAACCGTCAGTGAAAACTTTTGACAGGATGGGAATTTGGAACAGAGCTCAGCATACAAAGCCTTGTACGCCAGAGAGCTGGTAGACTCTTTGCGAAAAGCTGCAAGATCGAAACGAATCTCTGGTGTGAAAAAGGTCCATGGAGGTTGATCCGGAAACTTGGAAAAATCCGACACAACTCCTAGTCTAGACCTGCATTCCGCACGTGAGGCCGCATACAGAGACCAAACGCGGAATACATTTCGGGTTGTTTTCAACTTACTTTGGAACGGAGGGTCAAAGACTGTCATAGGCAGGATTCTGCGGTTATGAGAACAGTCGGATATAATAATTCAAAGACAGTTTCAGCCTGCGGTTGGACAATGAAGGTTCACCCGCCTCTGTGTACAGGCTGTACACAAGGGTGGTGCGGAACGCTCCAAGACAGAGACGAAGCCCTTGATGGTGGATAGGGTCCAAGAGTTTGAGGTAAGACGATCTTGCGGAGCCGTAGACAGCACAACCGTAGTCCAGTTTGGAACGGACCAAGGCTCTGTAGAGGTGCAGCAAAGTTTTCTTATCAGCGCCCCAGTCGGTGTGCGCTACGACCCGCAGAATATTCAGTGCTTTCTGGCAAGCAGTTTTGAGGTGTTTGATGTGGCTGAGAAAGTTCAGTTTCTGGTCAAAAATGACTCCCAGAAATTTGGCCTCTTTAACAGCTGGAATGGGGGATTTCCCAACTTGAAGTTCAGGATCTGGGAAAAACTGAACGAAATTATGGAATGAATACAAATGCGTCTTTGTTGGAGAAAAGGTGAAACCGTTTTCATCCGCCCACCGATGGATTTTATCTACGCAAAAGCTGGAGCCTGCGCTGGACACTCGGGTACAGGCTTCCCGTTGCGTAGACAGCGAAATCATCCACAAACAATGAGCAGTCTGAACACTGCTGAACTGATTGAACAATGTTGTTGATTTTAATACTAAAGAGGGCAGGAGACAGTATGCTCCCCTGTGGAACACCCAACTCCTGCTCGTGGACATCAGAGAGAGTGGTGCCAACCCGGACCTGAAACTGTCGTTCTGCCAAAAAATTTGAATAAAAAGCGGAAGATGACCTCGAAAACCCAGATCGTGGAGATCATGAAGTATCCCCGACTTCCAGGTAGTATCGTAGGCCTTCTCCAAGTCAAAGAAAATTGCCACTGTATGCTGTCTGTTCAAAAAAGCGTTCCGAAGTGTAGATTCCAGACGAATCAAATGGTCAACAGTAGTCCGATGTTTGCGGAAACACACACTGTCTTTCGCCAAAAGGCCATCGGTTTCGAGTTTCCACATGAGTCTAGCATTGACCATTTTCTCCATCAATTTGCAGACACAGCTGGTCAAAGCTATGGGACGGTAGTTTGATGGGTTAGAAAGATCTTTCCAGGTTTGGAATTGGAATAATGAGGCTTTTCGCCAGAAGGCGGAAAGAAACCAGTATTCCACACATGCTTGTATACCTGTAGCAGGATGTTCAGACCTATTTGCGGAAGATGTTTCAACAGTTGATAATGGATTTCATCTATACCTGGAGAGGAATCGCTGCAAGAAAGTAAGGCAGATTTTAGTTCGTTTAACGTGAAAGGAAGATTGTAGTCTTCCATGTGTCAGACGAAAAGTTGCAGGGTGATTTTCTTTAGGGCTTTGTTTTTGACAAAAGAGGCTGATTTGGTAGAAGAGGAGGAATTCTTTTCAATGGTTGAAGCCAGCAGATAGCAACTGCTTTCTTCTCTGTTATTAAAGAATCCGAAAACTTGAGATGGTTCACAGTGGGACAGGTGTTCTTCCCTTTGATTTTCTTAATGATGTTCCACACTTTTTTCTTGAAGTTTTTGATGTCAGCCTGGAGCAGAAGCTTCTCCAGGACCGACGTTTACTGATTTTAAAAGTGTATCTCGATTTAGCACGGAGTTTTCTGATGGCTCGAGCGTTGGGACCCGAAGGTCGTTGGTACACCTGACGCTGAGCCCGCTTTCGAACTTTGGAAATTGTTGGCAGTCTGAATCAACCAGGGTGTTTTTGGCATTTGAAGTTTATCGGAAGACACTGGAATACAAGCTTTAGCACACTTGATCACAGTGTTAGTCAGTGATTCTGCTGGGTCCGGACTCTGCAGAAAATCAGTGTCCTGGAATTCCTCAGAAATAGTAGCTGCAAATAGATCCCAGTTTGCTTTCTTATAATTTAGATGCTGAGAGACAGAGACGTGTTCAGTTATTACAGGTTGTAGAAGGACAGGGAAATGGTCACTTCGTGCAGATCGTCATGGACAGACCACTCATAGTCCAGGACCAGCGAGGGTCACAAACCGACAAATCTAAACACGAAAGTGAACCTGTGGAAGGTGGAGGTAAGTTGCAGATCCGACGTTCAGACAACACAAATCCAAATCCGAAAGGACATCTCAATTAGCAGACCTCTGGATGACGTACTGACACTACCCAAAGAGGATTGTGACCGTTTAAAGTCACCCAACAGCAAAAAAGGTCGAGGGAAGTTCTTTCTATCAGACTGACAAGGTCCTGACGACAAACGGGACAGAAGGTGGGAGATAAAGGGAACAGATTGTCACAGTCTTGTGGAGAGTGACTCTCGCAGCGACAGCCTGAAGGGAGGTAGACAGAGCGACAGGACTATACAACAAAGTTTTGTGTAGAGAAGGCAACACCGCCCGACAGTCCCAACGTGGATGGTTGTGCAGGTTTGAAAGAATATTAAAGCCAGAAAGAGTAAAGGTCTTCTGGCTTTGAATTTGAGTTTCCTGAAGAGCCACGACGGAAGGTTTTAGAGATTGACACAGAAGCTGCAGCTCCTCGAAGTTGGATTTTAGTCCACGGATATTCCAATGGAATATTGTACTACCATGGTGCAGAGGGTGAAAAGGAGAGAGATCAGGTCATCTCCTCCTCAACTTCTGCTTCCAGTGGAGTGAATTTGTTATTTAGTTTCACTGGAGTGTGTTGGTCTATAGACCTGCTGGCAACTTGCCAACAGGCGAAGAAGGTCTGGATTTGGGAGATGGTGGAGGTTTTCTTCCTCATCTCCACCATCTCCACACTGGGTTGAACTCGCTTGCCCGCACGGCACTGGACAGAGGAGTTCGAGGTAGGGGTGCTGGTTTTTTAATCTGCCCAGCAGCAGATGATGTAGACTGCTGGGCAGTCTGAGGGGTGGCGGATTTTTTGCCTCCACCAGGGGCATTCATTTTGTGTTGGAAGGTGGTGGACCTGCTACCACCAGAACTGACAGGTCTTACTTGCAATGTCTTCGAAAACATGAATTCATCAGTCTGGCAGCAGACTGACCGAGTAGGGACTGTGGGAACTTTCTTTACAGCCGAAGCATAGGAAGAAGCTGTCGGCGTCTGACTGCCCACAACCTGTTTCCGGGCTTCAAAAAACGAGTATCTTCTTTTCCGTTTTGATGCGTTGTATAGCAGATTCTTGAATCCAAAGAGGACAGTTTCGTGAAGAGGAGGGATGGTCGCCACCGCAGTTAGCACAATGTGCCGGATCATGACACGGCCCATCATGGGTTGCCTTGCAGCAAATACCACACACCTCCTGCCCAGAACAGCGGTCCCTGACATGGCCAAACCTCTGGCACCTGAAGCACCTCAACGGGGACGGCACATACAGCTGAACACGAACATTCAGGTAGCCTACTTGATGACCGAAAGCAGCACAGGGTGCAGAATGTCAGAAAGAGGGTGTTGGTGCCACTCTTTCTGCACCCTTCTTTACTGTCACCCTGCGCACCTCCGTCACACCCGGGACGCCAGCTCCGATTTGACTCTCTGCTCTGAGACACAGATAAATCCCGGCAGCGAATCACGCCTTTCGATGAATTCAATTGTTTGTGGGGAGTCACCTTGATCTCCCTGTCCACTAGTTTTGTTGCCTTTAGCAGCTGTTCAGATTGTTTTTGTGATTTACATTGAATAGAAACGAGCCATTCCTCAACCTCTTGATGGACCGAGGGTCACCTGCTATACCTTGAAAGCCCTTTTGTATGGTCAAAAGGGCTCAGAGCTGAAAGGGGTCTTTCCTGCTCCATCCCCTCCATCACGAGCCAGGAAGCCCAGAAACCTGTCTTCTGTCTAACTTCTGTATCGGAATCACTGTCTGTTTGACAATCCCCTGAAATAGGGGATGCTGCCTTCCTCTTCCTTTTGGGGGGAATGTTTTTGGAAAAAGCCATATTGTGTTTATTATGCTTCATCTCTCCTTACCCACCCACCTTGGAGTCCAACTAAAGGGCCAGGGCCAAGAAACCAATGTCTTGACCCCTTCCAGGCTTCGGGAGAGATATACAACAAACAGAAACTACCAACCCTATCCCCCTGATCATGCTCAACTCCCGGGAACAGAGAGCTGAGCACTGCAGGGGTTTACTTGGCCAGCAGGGAAACTGCCTGTCTTGACCCAGCCCCAAAAAGGGGAGCCGATTAGTACACCCGGGCCAAAGTGTACTTCCTGTCTAGGAGAGGTCCGAAGCCAAAGTGATTGTGTTGAGAGCGCTGGCCCTCTCAATCACCAGGATCTCATCCCCCTCCGACACAGGTCGCACCGCACGCAACGCGGCGGATCTTAAGGAGACCACAGAGAGAAAAGGGGTGATGGAAAAGAAGACTTGAAGGGGAGACGAAGATAGAAAAGGGCCAAATAAGGAAGGCAGAAAACAAGAAAAGGAGAAAGGCGGGTTACTCTTAGTCAGGATCCTCACCCTTAGCCTATCTGACATGGGAAGCCCTACCAGGGGCATCAACTCCTTACCACGTTATGTTTAGGCCAGACAGCATCTTGGCTTTTCGGACCTAGAAGCAGTTTTTAAAAAAAAAACCCAGCCTATCTAAAGTATGATGCCCCCGCCAGCAAAGCCTAAGGGATCACTGGACCGCGCAAGCCCTCCGACCACGACAAGGTCGCAACCCCCGGAGGGGTACTGTGGTTTCAGACCAACAAGACAGAGGCACCAGTGATGTACATGTTGTACTGTGGGTTTCAGACCAACAGGACAGAGGCACCAGTGATGTACATGTTTTACTGTGGGTTTTCAGACCAACAAGACAGAGGCACCAGTGATGTACATGTATGTACTGTGGGTTTCAGACCAACAGAACAGAGGCACCAGTGATGTACATGTTTGTACTGTGGGTTTTAGACCAACAGGACAGAGGCACCAGTGATGTACATGTTGTACACTGGGTTTTCAGACCAACAGGACAGAGGCACCAGTGATGTACATGTTGCACTGTGGGTTTCAGACCAACAAGCAGAGGCACCAGTGATGTACATGTTGTACTGTGGTTAACAAACCAACAAGACAGAGGCACCAGTGATGTACATGTTGTACTGTGGGTTTCAGACCAACAAGACAAGGGCACCAGTGATGTACATGTTGTACTGTGGTTAACAAACCAACAAGCAGAGGCACCAGTGATGTACATGTTGTACTATGGGTTTCAGACCAACAAGACAGAGGCACCAGTGATGTACATGTTGTACTGTGGGTTTCAGACCAACAAGACAGAGGCACCAGTGATGTACATGCTGTACTAGTGGTTAACAAACCAACAAGACAGAGGCACCAGTGATGTACATGTTGTACTGTGGGTTTCAGACCAACAAGACAGAGGCACCAGTGATGTACATGTTGTACTGTGGGTTTCAGACCAACAAGACAGAGGCACCAGTGATGTACATGTTGTACTGTGGGTTCGGACCAACAAGACAGAGGCACCAGTGATGTACATAGTGTACTGTGGGTTTCAGACCAACAAGACAGAGGCACCAGTGATGTACATGTTGTACTGTGGGTTTCAGACCAACAAGACAGAGGCACCAGTGCTGCTGTGGTTGAATGGAGGACCAGGGCGATCCTCAATAGTGGGTGCTCTGATAGAAAACGGACCCCTGGAGGTGACACAGAAAGGAACACAATGTTCGTATGACCTGCTCGCTCTGTGCATTGCCATAACTGTTGTCATTGACATTAGCACTGCCATAACTGTTGTCACTGACATTAGTACTGTCATAACTGTTGTCACTGACATTAGCACTGTCATAACTGTTGTCACTGACATTAGCACTGCCATAACTGTTGTCATTGACATTAGCACTGTCATAACTGTTGTCACTGACATTAGCACTGTCGTAACTGTTGTCACTGACATTAGCACTGTCATAACTGTTGTCACTGACATTACCACTGTCATAACTGTTGTCACTGACATTAGCACTGCCATAACTGTTGTCACTGACATTAGCACTGCCATAACTGTTGTCATTGACATTAGCACTGTCATAACTGTTGTCACTGACATTAGCACTGCCATAACTGTTGTCATTGACATTAGCACCGTCCATAACTGTTGTCACTGACATTAGCACTATCATAACTGTTGTCATTGACATTAGCACTGCCATATCTCGTTTCACTGACATTAGCACTGTCATAACTGTTGTCATTGACATTAGCACTGTCACATCTGGTTTCACTGACATTAGCACTGTCATAACTGTTGTCACTGACATTTGCACTGTCATAACTTTTGTCATTGACATTAGCACTGTCATAACTGTTGTCACTGACATTAGCACTGTCATAACTGTTGTCATTGACATTAGCACTGTCATAACTGTTGTCATTGACATTAGCACTTTCATAACTGTTGTCACTGACATTAGCACTGTCATAACTGTTGTTGTCACTGACATTAGCACTGTCATAACTGTTGTCACTGACATTAGCACTGTCATAACTGTTGTTGTCATTGACATTAGCACTGTCATAACTGTTATTGACATTAGCACTGCCATAACTGTTGTCACTGACATTAGCACTGTCCATAACTGTTGTCACTGACATTAGCACTGTCATAACTGTTGTCACTGACATTAGCACTGTCATAACTGTTGTCATTGACATTAGCACTGCCATAACTGTTGTCATTGACATCAGCACTGCCATAACTGTTGTCACTGACATTAGTACTGTCATAACTGTTGTCACTGACATTAGCACTGTCATAACTGTTGTCACTGACATTGGCACTGTCATAACTGTTGTCACTGACATTAGCACTGCCATAACTGTTGTCATTGACATTAGCACTGTCATAACTGTTGTCACTGACATTAGCACTGTCATAACTGTTGTCACTGACATTAGCACTGTCATAACTGTTGTCACTGACATTAGCACTGTCATAACTGTTGTCATTGACATTAGCACTGCCATAACTGTTGTCATTGACATTAGCACTGCCAAAACTGTTGTCATTGACATTAGCACTGTCATAACTGTTGTCACTGACATTAGCACTGTCATATCTCTTGTCACTGACATTAGCACTGCCATAACTTTTGTCATTGACATTAGCATTGCCATAACTGTTGTCATTGACATTAGCACTGTCATAACTGTTTTCATTGACATTAGCAGTGTCATAACCGTTGTCACTGACATTAGCACTGTCACAACTGTTGTTGTCATTGACATTAGCACTATCATAACTGTTGTCATTGACATTAGCACTGTCATAACTGTTGTCACTGACATTAGCACTGTCATAACTGTTGTCATTGACATTAGCACTGTCATAACTGTTGTCACTGACATTAGCACTGTCATAACTGTTGTCACTGACATTAGCACTGTCATAACTCTTGTCATTGACATTAGCACTGTCATAACTGTTGTCACTGACATTGCACTGTCATAACTGTTGTCACTGACATTAGCACTATCATAACTGTTGTCATTGACATTAACACTGCCATAACTGTTGTCATTGACATTAGCACTGCCATAACTGTTGTCACTGACATTAGCACTGTCATAACTTTGTCACTGACATTAGCACTGTCATAACTGTTGTCAGTGACATAGACTGTCATAACTGTTGTCACTGACATTAGCACTTCATAACTGTTGTCATTGACATTAACACTGCCATAACTGTTGTCATTGACATTAGCACTGCCATAACTGTTGTCACTGACATTAGCACTGTCATAACTGTTGTCATTGACATTAGCACTGCCGTAGCTGTTGTTATTGACATTAGAACTGTCATAACTGCTGTTGTGGTTAACATTAGCACTGTCATACCTGTTGTCATTGACATTAGCACTGTCATAACTGTTGTCAGTAATTGTCTTTTTTTACAGGAATCATGAAGAACAGCAAACACTGTTACAAAGGTCATTATCAAAGATGCGAATTCTTTAAGTTGCTCATCCATCGAGTCAACTTGATTTAATTTTCAGTTTCAGGAAGATATCTTTCTGAATGGGATTACAGAAAACTCTTTAGTCTGTATGTCGTGACAGAAAGAAGACATTACTTTTCTAAAGTAAATTAAATGACTGTTTTAATTGGCTCCCTTATGATGAGTTAATGTCTTTCCCGCCGAGCGTTTTAGTTGGTTACCTTATGATGAGTTAATGTCTTTCCCGCCGAGCGTTTTAGTTAGCTACCTTATGATGAGTTAATGTCTTTCCCGCCAAGCGTTTTAGTTGGCAACGTTATGATGAATTAATGTCTTTCCCGCCAAGCGTTTTAGTTGGCAACGTTATGATGAATTAATGTCTTTCCCGCCAAGCGTTTTAGTTGGCAACGTTATGATGAATTAATGTCTTTCCCGCCACGTGCATTGTTCTAAGCGGTCACGTCTTGTGTCCACGATGGCTCACGGACTAGCTCTTTAGTGGACTCCGTACAGAAGAACTCTCCACTCCCCCAAACAGAACCAAGCTGTTGCGATGAAGCCAGTCACTCCCGCTGCATAATTATCTCCCCACCAAAATTGTCTTTTGATATGAATTCTTTTTAAGTTGTTTTTTTTTTCATTTAAAAAGAAAAACTGAAATCTTTTAACTTTTACATCCCGCGTTGAAATCACCACCAAACGATCACCTTTGTCGTGACATGTTCTTCATTGACCTCACTGAAAGTACTTTCTTAACGGTAATAGATTACCTCACACAGAATTTTGTACCACTACGTCTCCCTCGCTTCGTGGGGATGCCTTCTTTTTTTTTTTTTTTTTTTTTTTTTTTTTTTTTGTGGCATCAGTTATCGGATCAAAGGAGCACCTAAGGTGGTGACTTTTTTTTTTTTTTTTTTTTTTTTCCCTAAGGCCGAAATCCACCTCTTCATTTTTTGGGTGCTTCACATTGTCCTCTTCATCTGCCAAAAAAAACAAAAGCGAAAAAAAATGAAAACAATTTCCACTACTTTCTTTTTTTTTTCTTTCTTTTTTTTTTTTTTTTTTTTTTTTTTTTCTCCAACCAGTCTCTTACACACCATGCAATGTCTGTATGTTCTCTCAAATGGACATATTTTTGCTGATTTAAGTGTATTGGCGTTTGATACAAAGTGTCTGGGTTTGTTAAGGTTCTAATGTGTGGTGTATTGGCACTTTCACTCTGTTAATGTGCTGCTTATGTAAATAGAACAATATACATAAAACAAATCAAAACGAATTATTTTCTTTTCTTTCAGTTTAGCCAGAGAGAGAGAGAGAGAGAGAGAGAGAGAGAGAGAGAGAGAGAGAGAGAGAGAGAACTCGGAATTTTATGTACGTCGGCCTTTGGCCACTCCACATGGAGGTGCCAAATGGAAATGGGAGTGGTGGGGCTGGGGAAGGGAGTCAAGGAGATGGGGGCGAGCAAGGAATGAGGAGGGTGGGGGTGGAAGGAGAAGAGCGAGAGAGAGAGAGAGAGAGAGACAGACAGACAGACAGACAGACAGACAGACAGACAATGGGAAAAAAGACGAAGAAAATGCTAATAGACGCTTCAGAAATGTACATCAAACGTTCAGAAGTCTGGCGGGTAAGGAATGTAGTTGGGGTTATTAGAAAAGAATTCAAGTTACAGCACCCGTAGCTGTGACTCCCGAACCTGTAGACACTCCCGGTAGTCATCCCTGAAGAATACAGGCGAAAAGGACTGCAAGGACGACCCCAGGAGAGGTGACAAACATGCACAGGAGACCAAGACTAGGGTCACCTAAGATCTCGGAAATTGGCTATTCCCCAAAGATGCTACCCTTATAGCGAAAAGGGGGTCTACAAGGGAGACATGAGGAAAGCCAAGAAGCCAGATAATAAGTGTGTGTGTGTGTGTGTGTGTGTGTGTGTGTGTGTGCGTGCGTGCGAGTGTGTGAGAAACGCGCCTACGTGTGTGTGTGTGTGTGTGTGTGTGTGTGTGTGTGTGTGTGTGTGTGTGTGTGTGTGTGTGTGTGTGAGCTTGGGTGTGCTAGAGCATGTGTGTGCTTACGTGCATGCGTGAGTGTGCGTTGTGTATACATGTATACAATGGTTGTCAGCCATACAGCTCTAGGAATGAACAGGTATTAGCAAGGACCTGTGTTATTAAGAGCAAGTTTATACATGTACATACAGGACTAATAGGCAAAACAAACGGATAAACACTAAACCAGTGCCTGAGCGCATACTGATGGTTACCTAGTGGTTCTTTTATTCTTTTTTTTTCTTCATTTTTTTTTTCTCTCGGGAGAATTACATCTCCAGGTTCCGATGTTGTACAAACGCAGGTTTCTGAACTCTGTCACTTTTTACTTATGCAGTTTATAAAATGATATAACGCTTTCTCAGTTCTACGTGTTGATCGAAAATCATTTGTAATGCCATCAATTGTTTAGTTTTACGTGCAATGCTAATGGACATTTTCCCTACTAATATAATGTGGTTAATCGATTTTGTTACCTGTTTACCTATATCGTCTCTGTGGACTCCAAGAGAACGTCAGTTAACGACAGTTTTAGAGATTTATCGATTCTCGATGAAATTAATATTTCTATTATTTTTCCACAATTTGTTGACTGGAGGACAGTAGAAAAAGAAATGTTCAATAAAATCAATTTCATCTGTACAGTTATCACACTTATTAGTTTCTGATACTTTCATTTTTTGCAAAAGAATATTAGTCGGGTAAATGTTGTGGTTTATTTTCCATTGCAGTTCATACAGCCTAACCTCTTTTGTAGATGTTCTTGGTGTTAGCCATATGTGTTCGTCTACTTCAAAGTCGAGTTTTCTACGCCAAAAGTCCTTGCCGTTTGCAATAACGTTACTCAAATTCCTTTGCTCCAGCAACTTTTTTATTTCTTTTGGTTTTGTATTAAACAGACGGGCTTCGCAGTCAGCAGAGTAAACATTGTCAAGAATAATATTGTTTTCATAAATCCACTCCAGCCATGATGATGGCAGAGCGTTTCGCAGTGCGTTGTATTCAAAAACTGTATTTGCAATACGATCTCCTAAAACTGTCTCCACTTCATTGAGATTAAGCAATCTATTTTCAGTAATGTGTACAATGTCTCTGACAAACTGTATTCCCTTTTCTTTCCATTCTTGAAAATATAATATATTGCCTTTATATTTTATCAAGTCATTATAAAATAACATTTGATCTAAAAAGTTACTTGGTGTTATTTCTTCTATCTTGGTTTTCCTCTTATTATTCAAATAAATGGTAACTACATTTCTCCAAAATTCATTGTCTATTCGTTCAATTTGCTGCAACTGCATTGCATTACAGTTAAGCTTAAATATGCTATCATTACTAATTATTTTGTTTAAATGCCACTTCGGAATCTTACTCCAATTTTCGTCTGTCGCAGAAAATTTCCCTGCCCATTGCAAATACATACAGTTTTGCAGTTCCATGACGTTAACCATTTTTAAACCTCCCGAGTTATAGTCTGCTTCCATTACTTTCCTTTTCACTTTTTCGAAAGCTTTCCGATTACTGTGTTTCTTTTGCCAAACAAATTTATATAACATCGTATTTATCTTCTGCAAGACTTCATATGGAATACCAATTGACTGCATTACAAAGACTAGTTGACTAACCAAAAAAGATTTAATAACTGTTATTTTGCCATGAATGCTGATATCTCGTTTGCTCCAGGTCTTTATTAGTTTTTCTATGGTATCAACTCTGCCTTTCCAGTTTTCTTCAATGTTTTTGGCCATTTTATTCTTTTTCAAAATAAATTCCTAGTATTTTTATTCTTTCAACTATAGAGAAAGGCAGATTGTTTTCATTTATTCTCCTGCCCATTCTTATAGCTTTGGTTTTATTTATATTTAGCTTAAGACCAGAGAACTTTTCGAATGCTTTCAGAATATTCAAACATACAATCATGTCATTTTTGTTATCTAAGAATAGGGTGGTGTCATCAGCGAGTTGTTTTATTTTAATATACTGCTCATTTGTACGGTGCCTTGTTGGCACTTGGATACCCGTTACTTCACTTTTTCTAATCTTTGCAGCCAAGAGCTCCACAGCTAAAACAAACGCTAAAGGGGAAAAGGGACAGCCTTGCCTTATTCCACAACTTACATTAAATGGCTCAGACAACCAGCCTCCATGGTTGATTACTACTTTGGTTACCATTTGTTAAAATGTGCACCCATCTTTGGAAATCGGTCCCAAATCCCATAACTTTGAATACATGTAAAAGATATTTTTTTGATATGGAGTCAAAGGCCTTTTCATAATCTATAGCTAATAAGTACCCTGCCTTTCCGGTTTTATTTAAATAGTTGATGACATCATCGATGGTTCTTAGCACTGTTGCTATATTTCTTCCCTTTATGTATCCAACTTGATCTTCGTTAACTAAATTATGGATGACTTTGCCTAGTCTTTCTGAGAGTACTTTTGCCAAATTTTATAATCAGAATTTGTAAGAGTGATGGGTCTCCAGTTGTTAAGTTTATCTCTATCTAAGTCTTTACCTTTGTGAAAAAGAGTTATTATGCCTTGCCGTTGTGTAAATGAGAGGCTTCCACTGTTAAAGGATTCAATAAAGGAGTTAGTGACAACACTGCCTAATTTTGACCAAAAAAACTTGTAAAACTCGGTTGTTAAGCCATCGCTTCCTGGAGCAGAGCCATTTTTCATCTTCTTGAGAGCAGATGTCGTCTCTTCTAATGACACTATACCTTCACATATTATTGCGTCGTTTTCTTCTAACTGTCTTATTTCTGTATTTTCAATAAAAAATATCGGCAGCTTCTTCTACATTCGATGCTTCTGTATTCTGGGCATATAGCTGTTTATAAAATGCAATTTGTTCTTGCAATATTTCTCTTTGGTCAATAATAATGTTACCTGTCTCTGTACACAGTCTTGTAATAATCCTATTTCTACTTCGTGCCTTTTCTAAACTACAAAAATATTTTGTATTCTTTTCTCCTTCTTCTATCCATTTAAGTCTGCATCTTACTTGAGCGCCTCTAGCTTTATAAGCCTGCAAAATCTCTAAGTTCTGTTTTACTGTCATAAAGCGTTTATTAATATTTTCGTTTTGGGGATCGTTGGCGAGCTCTTTTTCTAGACTTTGTAACTTTGACTGTAATATTAAAGATTCATTTCTTTTCTCACAAGCCAGATTTTTCCCGAAATCTATACAAAATTTTCTTATTTCAACCTTACACATTTCCCATTTTTCTACATAATTCAGACCTTCACTGTTTAAAAGAAATGTATGTAACATATCATTCATTTTTTGTACAAACAGAACATTTTTAAGATAACTATTGTTGAATCTCCAGTACCCTGGTCCCCGGATGAAGTCATTCTCATTCAATTCAAGGACAACGACCTTTATGGTCAGAATTCGGAACAAAAAAATGTTCACACAAAGTACAAAAACGCAAAATGTTATTAGAAACGAAACAATAATCTAATCTGCGCGCTATAAATGGGTTAAGACGAATCCATGAGGCATCTTTTTCTTTTGGATGATGAAGTCTCCAGGTATCTGTTAAATCTAATGTATTAATAACATGCTGAAAACTGACAGTTTCCGATCTGTCGTGGGGTTGACCTGCCACTATGTCGAGGTCACTGTTCAGAGTGCAGTTAAAATCACCAAGAATAATTAAATCTTCGTACTCCATAGAACTGAAAATTTCAATCAATTTTCGATAATATATGATTTTTTCCTTTGTGTTGTTGGGTGCATAAATATTGGCAACCATTATATTATAGTATTCATTTACCACTGAAATGACTAAGATTCTGTCTTGTGCAAGCTCTAGCTTAACATTTCCCTTAAAGTGTTTTGAAATCAAAATAACTTCTCCTCTGCTTTTGTTCGTTCCCTCCTTGAAAAAAATAGTTCCACCCCATTGCTTTTCCCATTCATTTACATCTCTGTCTGTTATGTGACATTCTTGTAAGCAAATAACATCAAAACGTTTTTCTTTGAAATATGCAAACAATGATTTCCTTTTAAACCTGTTTTTTAAACCTCTAACGTTTAGTGAAACAATATTGATTTTATCCATAAAGAGAAAAGTTCAGTTTATTTAATTAATCTATTGGCAATTTCAATCAGATAAACACTGTTCAAACTCATAGTCCATAAAACATTTCCAGGCCATTGTCCGTTGGTAGTCATGAATAGTACACCTGATCTATTTCCCCGATCAGCCGGTGTGGGCTCTGACTCGGAGTCCACTAAATCTGCTGTCAACGAGCCATCCGACCCACGGTCACAGCGCCGGTACTTTTCTGCTCCCTCTCCCGGGCTGTGTCGGTGTCTGGACAGGCGCCGCTTGCTGGGGGTAGCTGACCTGTTGCGGGGAGAGCGGTCCAGGGAGGTCAGGAGGGTGGTTTGACGGGACATAGGACGTCCTCTGTCATTCCCGTCGACAGATTTGCTAGCGGACTGTATTGTTTCACTGGTGCTAAGATTTTCTTTGACACCAGTCTTTTTAACACCATTCTTTTTACCGTTTTCCTGTCTGTCCAAAGTACGTTCGCCAGTCGGTCCATCAATTATTTGTCTGTCCGCTGTCTGTCTGTCTGTTAGCTTACATTCGACGTCACCTCTTTTGTGTCCTGTTTGCCCACACTGTCTACATACAATGTCTCCTGAGCACTGTGAAACATGGTGATCTGGCTTCAGACAACGTGAGCATATGACTTTTTTCTGCTGTTTTTGTTCTCTGTGGAACAACTTAGCTGTAAAAATGCTGACTTTCACAAATTTATCAAGAGGAGTAGAGGGGACAGTTATGAAAACAAACCTGCGACCCGTTACAAATCGAGTCAATTTGTTGTCTGCGTCGCGAGCTCTCTCCATCTTAATCTCTGATCTCAGTTCGCAACCGAGCTTGACAAGTGAATGCTCGATTTCCGAGTCTGCGACCGAGATTGGATGTTGTCAATCCACAGTTTTGTAGAGGGCTTTTCCTCACCTGTATCGCTGTGGAGAACATAGGGTTAGTACTGCATACCTGTAGCATAGTAGGGGATGCCTTCTATACAATGACAATTAAATTCACAGAAAGTACAACACGTTTCCATTCCTTAAAAGAAGGCCCTGCACATGTTTAGAATTACATCTCCCTTGCTTCACGATAACTTTTTTCTTTACAAAGACAGATATAATATAGGATATCGCTATCGCATCACGTTTACTCTTTTAATGTAATATCTTTCCTATGCAACATAAATCATAGGTGTTTATTACCACATTCCCATTATTTACTTGATATGCTGTGTTCACAATGGCACATAAAATGACATGAATGTTTACTGGCAGGCTACACTCTAGGTTCTTCCTGAAATAAAAGTTCAATTCTTTTAGTTTTATAACCCAGCGCATTTTTGTCAGTGAGTTGAAAGTTTATGGTGATGATGATGATAATGCTGTTGATCATAATCTGCGTGCGTGCGTGCGTGCGTGTGCGTGTGCGTGCGTGTGTGTGTGTAACAGTAAACAGACGAGCTGTGGCATGGACCAAATATTTCTCTCTGCTGTACGTGGATAATCCAGTAAGTACATGCATTATATGTTTTTCTCTGCTGTACGTGGATAATCCAGTAAGTACATGCATTATATGTTTTTCTCTGCTGTACGTGGATAATCCAGTAAGTACATGCATTATATGTTTTTCTCCATAGATCCAGAGTTCATAAATCACCTGCTTCCTTCATCCACATAGAAAACTATCATCCAATGACAGATTTCTTAGAAATCTTGTTCATGCTGACTGCGAGATGGGTATTGTTGGTGTTTGTTGTTTGTAACATGTCTTTGTTACATGTCTGTGTTGTAGTGTGTCTTTAATCAGTGTTGATTGGTGCCATGCTTTTGTGTGTCCATTTGTACTTTGCTTTGTATTCGTCTTCATCACGATGAATAGTGCGTGAAATAGCCGATTACGTTCCAGCTATTTACAGACAAACCCCTAAATACCTTATTTCCTTTTCCTGAATGTGTCGGAATCGACTCAACATAGCAGACGATGTTTATACAGATGGCGCTACGTGTAACTTTTCCCGGACATGCGCAGAGCGCCATAACAACAAACGTGCTTCCTCTCAACCGAAAACAGTCCAGTTACGAGGCACAGACAAACCCCTAAATACCTTATTTCCTTTTCCTAAATGTGTCTGGTAACTATCAGAGGAGTGTGAACTTCTTGTTACGTCGTCAATATTTTTGCGTCTGTGTCCCTCGTTTGGAACTGGTCTCCTGTTTTTGGATTCTGTGCTCCTCATTTTGAGTCTTTAGTCCTTAGTTGGAAGAATAGTCCTCTTTTGGACTCAGTCATACGCTTTTAAAGTCCGTCATGTGTGTGTGTGTGTGTGTGTGTGTGTGTGTGTGTGTGTGTGTGTGTGTGTGTGTGGTGATACTGCTTGGAATCGGTATTATTCCATCAGGTTTGTCTTACTCTATTTAAACGTTTCATCCCCTTTCGGGATGTTATACTTTTTTTTTTTGAGTTTGTGGTCCTTTTTTCAAAGACAAGTCTGCGCTGTTCTTTTGGAATCTTTGAAGTCTTTGACCACGCTGACTCAGCTAACATGAACCTGTGCGTATCAAGGCCCAGTTCCGATGTATGGGGCATGTCATCCTCATGAAGAAGCACCGCATGCCGAGAAGCTCTGTTCTGTAGAGAGCTGGCAGGTGGTAAAAGACACCAAGACTTACCAAAGAAACGCTACGAAGACTTCCTCAGCGCGAAACTCCATGACAGCAAGACCAAATCCAAGAACTGAAGGAGTGTGCCAGAGAGGACCAGAGACTCTCAAAGACTATGGTCTCTAAGTGAGGACTACAGACTCTAAAAGAGAACTACAGAGATTAATAAGAACTACAAAGTCCACATGAGGACTACCTATTCCAAAAGAGAACTTTAGTCTCCGAAAGAGAACTATAGACTGTGAAAGGGGACTGTACACTCAACAGCCTTACCGGTGAGCCACAGTCCTTCACCCTTTTGCCTGACAGCCCTGATGTGGCCCTTTGCGGTCGGCTGGGCTATAAGCAACATTATCTTATCTTATCTCTTATCACCCTTTTGCCAGCTAGGAGGAGGCAGGGGTCTCATGGTGACCGCAGTCTTGATGTCCTCTCCATGTCTATGGCCTTGGTTTGATTCTGGCAGGGTCACCTGTGTCGGCAAATTCATGGGGGCTGTCGTTGGCGCCCTCCGGAGGGAGAGCTCACACACGCCGGCTCCGCGACTACGCAATTATTGTCGCCAGTAGGGGGTTTAGTAAGTAATCTTCTGTGTATATTGAATCAGCACAGGCACCACTAAACATCACCGACGTGACTCGGCCGCAGAGCAGTGTTTCCTCCGGTGGGTTGCCTCTTGACGACATGACACCAACTGCTCCCTGTGGATTGCCGGTGTCGGGACTGTGGCGGGCCGGGCCGGGATGTGGCTGTGGATGGGGCGTCGGAATAAGCGGCGATGCTTGCAGTGCCAGTGAGGTGGAGCAGAAGATGGGACAGCAAAAAAAAGTACCCTCTGAAGAGACAGGGTGTTTTCAAAGCACTACTTGTGATCACAGCTACAGACTTCCAGCACCCCCACTGTTCCAGATTTTGCGCCAAGAGATTAGGGCTGCGCCGCCAATCCAAGTTCATCAATTAACTGCAGAAACGGAAAAAAGCCATCTTCGGATTGCCAAACTCCTCTTTTGAATCTTCTTTTGAAGTCTGTAATCTCCACTTGTAGTCTCTAGTTGTTTTTCGAAGGCTGAAGTACTTAGTCTGTGGTCCTTTTGTTGAGTTATAGTCCTCTTTTACAGTCTATAGTTCTCTTTTGGAGACTAAAGTTCTCTTTGGAATCGGTAGTCCTCATTTGGACTTTGTAGTTCTTATTTAGTCTCTGTAGTTCTCTTTTAGAGACGATAGTCCTCATTTAGAGACCATACTGTTTGAGGGTCTGTGGTCCTCGTGTGGCGTCTATAGCCCTCTTTTAGAGTTTGTAGTCCAGTGTTTTAGTATGTAGTCCACTTTTAAGGACTGTAGTCTTTATTTGGAGACTGTAGTCCTTTTTTGGAGTCTGTAGTCCTTTTTTGGAGTCCGTAGTTCCTTTTTTGAATCTGTAGTCCTTTTTTGGAGTCTGTAGTCCTTTTGGAGTCTGTAGTCCTTTTTTGGAGTCTGTAGTCCTTTTTTTGAATCTGTAGTCCTTTTTTGGAGTCTGTAGTCCTTTTTTGGAGTCTGTAGTCTTTTTTGGAATCTGTAGTCCTTTTTTGGAGTCTGTGGTCCTCTTTCAGAGTCCGTAGTCCTTTTTGGAGTCCGTAGTCCTTTTTGGAGTCCGTAGCCCATTTTTGAAGTCTGTGGTCTTTTTTTGGAGTCTGTAGTCCTTTTTGGAGTCCGTAGTCCTTTTTGGAGTCTGTGGTCCTTTTGTGAGTCTGTAGTCCTTTTTGGAGTCGTAGTCCTTTTTTGGAGTCTGTAGTCCTCTTTTGGAGTCTGTAGTCCTTTTGGAGTCTGTAGTCCTCTTTTGGAGTCTGTAGTCCTCTTTTGGAGACTGTAGTCCTCTTTTGAATCTATAGTCCTTTTTGGAGTCTGTAGTGCTTATGTGGAGTCAATAGTCTTGATGTGGAGACTATATTATTCCCCTTTCCGACTCTGTAGTCCTCTCTTGGGAGGGTCTAGTCCTCTCTTGAAGACTTGGTTCTCTATCGTAGACTGCAAGTCCTCGTTTGGAGATTGTAGCAGTCAATTGCAGGGATCTGTAGTTTTCTTTATGGAGTTTTCTCTCTACTTTTGGGAAAATTCGTACTCCTCTTCATGAGGAGGGAGCAGTGGTCCAATGGTCAGGCGTTTAACTGTGGAGATGAAGGTCGGGAGTTCGAACCTTCGTGGGGTCGGATTTTATTTTTTGGGAAGCCTCTCGTCCAGCCAGCAGGAAATGGATACCTGATTCAGTTCATGGAAGGTTAAAGACGCGGAAGGGAAAAGATAGGCCCCGCCTTCCTTCATGCCGTGCACTAAGACATGGTCAACATCTGGTAGTACTCTGCTCCGACGGCCAATGACTCATATGGCCACTTAACTCTTCCTCAGAAGGGTGCACTCAAAATTAAGAGTCTGTGCTCGTTTGGTTTATAGACCCCGTTTTAGTGATGCGTACTCCTCTTTTGGAGTCTTAATTCCATTTATGAGTGTGCACTTTCATTTAAAAGTTGGTGGTCCCCATTTCAGGTACTCTAGAATCTGCTGTTTGTTTTAATCAGCAGTCCTCTTTTAGAATCTGCAGTCTTTTTTTTAATAGCACGCAGGCTTCTTCTGGAGTATAGCATTTTGGACTAATTAGTCTGTTTAGCGATCTGTCGTCTGCCTGTGAACTCTCATCTGTCTAAAATATCTGCTCCTGCTTTGAAATCTGTGTTCCTGTTTTTGGAGTCTGTATTCCTAGTTTTATATCTTTCTTGAAATGAAATCTGCAGTGCTTTTTCTCCCCTGGTTTGTACATCTTTCTTAGCTTGAAATGTGCTGTGTTTTCCCTAGTTTTTTTTTTTTTTTTTTACATCTTAACTGGTTTTGAAACCTGCGGTTATTTGTTGTTTCAGCTATTCTTTTTAGTGAAGTCTGCAGGTTTTTCTTTTTTTAGTTTATGTTGCACATCTCCTTTTGTTTAAACCTGCAGTGCTTTTTTAATGTATTACATCTTTCTTTGTGTTTGAAATCTGCATGTTTTTATTTTTGTTTGTTTATGTGACTCTTCTCTTGTGTTTGAAATCTCTGATTCTTTTGTGTTTGAAACTGCATTATCTTTCTAGTGTTAGTATATCTTGCCTCTTGTTTGACATATGTACCTCTTTCTTGTGTTTGAAATCTGCACCAATTTTTTCTAGTGTTAGTATATCTCTCTTTGTGTATGCAATCCCCAACACATGTTTTTTTCATGTGTATTCACTCTTTCCATGTGTTTCAAATCTGCAGCGGTTTTTTCAGTGTGATACATCTTTCCATGTGTTTCAAATCTGCAGCGTGTTTTTTTTTTCAGTGTGATACATCTTTCCATGTGTTTCAAATCTACAGCGGTTTTTTCAGTGTGATACATCTTTCCATGTGTTTCAAATCTGCAGCGGTTTTTTCAGTGTGATACATCTTTCCATGTGTTTCAAATCTGCAGCGGTTTTTTCAGTGTGATACATCTTTCCGTGTGTTTCAAATCTGCAGTGATTTTTTAGTTTGCTGTGGGTATATCATTCTTGGTGTTTGAAAACTGCATCAATCTTGAAACTTACGCATTTCTTGATTTTTTTCATATTCTTTTGAAGTCGACGCATCTCTTTCTACGAGTAGGAAATTTCATATACTCTTTGGAAGTCTACATCTTTCTTTTTATCTTTTAAATCTGCGATGGTCCTCTGAAATCTGCACGCCACGCCTCTGTCCATGGTTGTTAAAATGCGTGGTGTTCTTTCAAAACATCTCTTTTTTTTTTTTTTTTTCTTTTTAAAGCTGTGCTGTTGTTTTGAAGTCACTTGTCTTTCTTTGAGTTTGAAAATCCCAGACCCCTTTTGAAAATGACCTGGCTCATTTTCGTTGTTTAAATTTGTTGTGCCCTTTTAAAGTCTGCTTAACGTTTTCCAATGAATTTGAACTGTGGAGTGCTCTTTTGAAGTCTGCTTAACGTTTTCCAATGAATTTGAACTGTGGAGTGCTCTTTTGAAGTCTGCTTAACGTTTTCCAATGAATTTAACTGTGGAGTGCTCTTTTGAAGTCTACTCAGCTGTTTCTTTGCGTTTGAACTCTGCTGCGCTCTTCAGAAATCGTCAGTGTCTTACATCACTTCACACTTGTGTGTTGTGTGTGTGTGTGTGTGTGTGTGTGTGTGTGTGTGTGTGTGTGTGTGTGTGTGTGAGTGGTGGGTGGGCGGGGGGGGGTGCATGCGTGCGTGTGTCTGTGTGTGCATGTGTGTGTGAGTGCGTGAGTCTTTGTGTGTTTGTGTATTAGTGTGGGTGCGGGCATGCGTGAGTTTGTATGTATGTGTGCATGTTTGTGTGTGTGTGTGTGTGTGTGTGTGTTGTGTGTTGTGTTTGTGTGTGTGTGTGTGTGTGTGTGGTGTGTGTGTGGGGTTTGTATGTTGTATGTGTGTGTGTGTTTGCTTGTGTATCTGTGTGCATGCAGGTGTGTTTGTGTGTGTATGCGGGTGTGTGTATGCGGGTGTGTGTGTGTGTGTGTGTGTGTGTGTGTGTGTGTGTGTGGTGTGTTGCAAGCATGTACATGTTTGTGTGTCTGTTGGATTATTCCTTTTAAACTTGTGTTAAGATCTCTCTCTTTCTCTGTCTCTGTCTCTCTGTGTGTCTCTGTCTCTGTCTCTCTCTCTCTCTCTCTCTCTCTCTCTCTCTCTCTTCTCTCTCTCTCCTGTTACCCACTTTTGCTGAAGTTGTGAAACAATCTTCATTGTTTCTATTCAAAGCCTTTGAATTTAGAGAAATTGTCTCTTCTTGAGCATGTGACAATGATTTTTTATAATCCATATCGTATTATGATTGGTGATACAAAAAATTGTGCTTTTTATCCTGACATTCCCCTTCATAGGGACCATGGCCTATTATGATTAATTATCGGAATCTCTCTCTCCTCTCTCTCTCTCTCTCTCTTTCTTTTCTCTCTCTCTCTCTCTCTCTCTCGCTCTCTCTCTCTCTCTCTCTCTCTTCTCTCTCTCTGAATGTATCTGTGACTTTGTCATTCCGTGTGTTAGAGTCTGCATAAGCGGGTTTTTTTTGTTTGTTTGTTTGGGTTTTTTGTAATGTGAGTAAGTATGTATTTATGAGTATGTATATGTCTTAGGGCATACATTAGGTGTGTATGTGCCTACAGGTGTATGTGGGGGGATGCGTGTGTGTTGTGTGTGTGTGGGGTGTGTGTGTGTGAAGGTGGGTGTGGGTTACAGTTTCACGAAGAACGATGCCGGACTGTCCAGAACCATGGATGACGTAAAGACCAATCTGTACAGGTGAGAACCAACTAACTTCGCTGGTCATGACGTCTTTCTGTTAATAGCGTAACGTGCAATCATTATGGGCGAGAAGAAAGAATCTCTAAAATTAGACATATATTTGTTTAAAGAAACACAAACTTTTACTGCAGGTTATGAGAGCAGTCTGTTTATAGCATGAAGAACAATCTTTGTATGTAGTGAAGACACACATGTCTATGGCATAATTCTCTTTTACTTATAGTGAGAACTCTTGTCTCCCTCGTATTGCGGCAAAGCATATACCAGACAACAGAACCGCTGCTAAAAAAAATGTTTTGTGTTTCCACTGTCTTTGCATTAACCTGAGATCTGAAAATTGTACTAATCGAAGAAAGTTTGTTCTCCATCGCCGAAGAATATCTCTTTCATCATCGGGGAGAAATATCTCTTTCATCATCGAGGAGAAACTACCTTTTCATCATCGAGGAGATTATCCTTTTCATCATCGAGAGAATATCCTTTTCATCATCGAGAGATTATCCTTTTCATCATCGAGGAGATTATCCTTTTCATCATTGGGAGAACATCTCTTGCCTCATCGAGAGAATATCTCTTCATCATCGAGGAGAACATCCTTTCATCATCGGAGGAGAATATCCTTTTCATCGTCGAAGAGAATATCTCTTTTTATCATCGAGGAGAATAACTACCTTTTCATCATCGAGAGAGATTATACCTTTTCATCATCGGGGAGAGTATATCCTTTTCATCACGAGGAGAATATCCTTTTTCATCGTCGAGGAGAATATCTCTTTCATCATCGAGAGAATATCCTTTTCATCATCGATAAATTATCCTTTTTCATCATCGAGGAGATTATCCTTTTCATCATCGAGGATAATATCCTTTTCATTTATCAAAGAGAATATCTTTTCATCATCGAAGAGAATTTCCTTTTTCATCATCGAGGAGATTGTCCTTTTCATCATCGAGGAGAACATCTCTTGCCTCATCGAGGAGAATACCTTTTCATCATCGAGGAGAATATCCTTTTCATCATCGAGAGAATATCCTTTCATTATCAAGGAGAATGTCCTTTTCATCATCGAGGAGAATATCCTTTTCATCATCGAGGAGATTATCCTTTTCATCATCGAGGAGAACATCTCTTGCATCATCGAGGAGAATATCCTTTTCATCATCGAGGAGAATATCCTTTTCATCATCGAGGAGAATATCCTTTTCATTATCAAGGAGAATATCCTTTTCATCATCGAGGAGAATATCCTTTTCATCATCGAGGAGAATATCCTTTTCATCATCGAGGAGAATATCCTTTTCATCATCGAGGAGATTGTCCTTTACATCATAGAGGAGAACATCTCTTGCCTCATCGAGGAGAATATCCTTTTCATTATCGAGAGAATATCTTTTTCATCATCGAGGAGAATATCTCTTTCATCATCGAGGAGAATATCTCTTTCGTCATCGAGGAGAATATCTCTTTCATCATCGAGGAGAATATCTCTTTCGTCATCGAGGAGAATATCTCTTTCATCATCGACGAGAATATCCCTTTCATCATCAAGGAGAATATCCTTTTCACCATCAAGGAGAATATCCCTTTCATCATCAAGGAGAATATCCCTTTCATCATCAAGGAGAATATCCTTTTTCTTCTTCTTCTTCTTCTGCGTACGCAGGCTGATACTCCTGCGGACACTCCCTGTATAGCCAGGCAGTGGAGTTTTGTGTGTATGACCCTTTTTTATCCTTTTCATCATCAAGGAGAATCTTCTTTTTATCATCAAGGAGATTATCCTTTTCATTATCAAGGAGAGTATCCTTTTCATCATCAAGGAGAATATCCTCTTCATCATCCGGGAGAACATCCTTTCGTCATGGAAGACAAGATCCTCATCATCACGGAAGTCGGTTGCGAGAGACTAAGACATCTTTGACGCCGAAGAGGTGACTACGTTGAAGTCAGGCCAGCAGAGACAGACACGCGTTTTGTATGCTGTTACAGAAACAGAGCAGATGGTGCCGGCGGTACGGTTCATGTTCAGATTCTTTATGCATTGTTCCTCACATGTATGTACATATGAGACAAAGTGCCAGATGCTGTGGTTTGCAGCCAAGGACTCCTGCCAGACATGGGAAATGGCATGCCTTTAGCGATGCCCTCCAGTCATCTGAGAAGCACCTTACCAGATCGCCAGTTTTCTTCTGCCAGATGTCAGCTTAGAGATCATGTTTGGCAGGCGGTTGTCATCCACCTTGACTGCATGTCCGACCCACGGGGAATGGGGGGGGGGGCTGAATCTTTTTCAGGGGATCATCGAATTCAGCACGCCAAAGAATTTCCGTCTCCTGGATTCAGTCCTATCACGTGTCTATGATTTAGCGGAGAGAAAGCAAAAAGAAAAAAAAAAGAAATGGTGCTTCCATCTGCCTCACAGCCACACCTCAAGGAGGTCTGGAGTTCTGTTTTGTGCACGGCACATCTGGTCATGATGGCCAGTTTTTGTTCGCTCAGTCAGGAATCTGTGATATGCCAAAGGATGTGCCAGCTGTTGCACGTGTGTTCAATTCTTCGTGTCAGACAGTTCTCAATGGAAGTGGAACAGTCGACGTACAGCAGTTTCCTGTCTTTGATCGTGATGGGTTGTTCTGACAAGAAAAGAAAACGTACACCCGAAGGGACCCAATAGAAGTGTTGTCTCAACTGCCGAGCTAACCAGCAGGACCAATCCTGCCACCACACTTGGAAGCCTGCACTATGCTGACGAAGGGTGTAGACACGCACGGGCCATTCTGTTATTAAGACGTCAATGGACATAACCGCTCCCTGGCAGTACCATTGTACGACCACCGGAGTGACACATCAGAACCTCCATGGAAGCGTTCCTATGAGCATACCAGCCCGCACTGATACCATTGTACGACCACCGGACGTGACACATCAGAACCTCCATGGAAGCGTTCCTATGAGCATACAGCCCGCACTGATACCATTGTACGACCACCGGACGTGACACATCAGAACCTCCATGGAAGCGTTCCTATGAGCATACCAGCCCGCACTGATACCATTGTACGACCACCGGACGTGGCACATCAGAACCTCCATGGAAGCGTTCCTATGAGCACACCAGCCCGCACTGATACCATTGTACGACCACCGGACGTGACACATCAGAACCTCCATGGAAGCGTTCCTATGAGCACACCAGCCCGCACTGATACCATTGTACACCACCGACGTGGACACATCAGAACCCCATGGAAGCGTTCCTATGAGCAAAACCAGCCCCCACTGATACCATTGTACGACCACCGGCGTGACACATCAAACCTCCATGGAAGGTTCCTTGACAACCAGCCCGCCTGAACCATTGTACACCACCGGGCGTGAACACAGAACCTCCATGGGAAACGTCCATGAGCAACCAGCCCCACTGTACCCTTGTACGCCACCGGGGTGACACATCGAACCCCATGAAGCGTTCCTATAGCAAACCCGCCCCAAATGAACCATTGTACGACCACCGGGGCGTGACACATCAGAACCCCCCTGGGAAACGTTCTATGACACACCAGCCCCTACTGAAAACCCCTTGTACGACCCCGACGTACACCGACCTCCAGGAACGTTCCAGAGACACCCCCGCCCCTTAAATTGTCCCACCGGTACACTCGAACCCCCAGAAGGGGCCATGGGGACCCCCGCACTGATCCATTTTCGCCCCGGGCCGTGAACCTCGAACTCCAAAGGGAACCCACACCCAGCCCGCACTGATACCATTTTACACCCCCGGGCGTGAACATCAGAACCTCCCGGAAGCGTTTTCCATGAGCACACCGCCCCCACTGATACCATGACCCACCGGACTGACACATCGAACCCCATGAACGTTCCTATGAGCCACCAGCCCGCACTGATACCATTGACGACCACCGGGCGTGACACATCAGAACCTCCCGGAAGCGTTTCCCATACAACCGCCCCCACTGATACCCTTTTACGACCACCCGGGGCGTGACACACAGACCTCCATGGAAAACGTTCTATGGCAACCCCCCCGCACTGAAAACCCTTGTCCACCACCGGACGTAACATCAAACCTCCATGGGAAACGTTTTTTATGAGCACCAGCCCCCATGAAACCCCGTAAAGGACTCCCCCAAACCCCGGGGCGTTTTGGGGCAACCCCCTTCCCAAAGGGAACCCCCCCCCCCTCCATGGAAGCCGTCCCCCCCATGAGCACACCAGCCCCACTGATTTCCCCTTGTACACCCCCCCCGGGACGTGACACATCAGAACCTCCATCGAGGAGAATATCCTTTTCATTGTCAGGGAGAATATCCTTTTTCAACATCAAGGAGAATATCCTCTTCATCATCAAGGAGAATATCCTCTTCATCATCGGGAGAACATCCTTTCGTCATGGAAGACAAGATCCTCATCATCACGGAAGTCGGTTGCGAGCGACTAAGACATCTTTGACGCCGAAGATGTGACTACGTTGAAGTCAGGCCAGCAGAGACAGACACGCGTTTTGTATGCTGTTACAGAAACAGAGCAGATGGTGCCGGTGTCGTATATAATACTGTCGCTCATAAAATCGTGTCGCAGCGACAGTATTTCCCGGGAAATACTGCAGCTGGTTCATGAAAAATTATCGCTGCGACCATATTTCACAGGAAATGTTAACTCTAGCAGTAAGATTTTACGTGAAAATGTGTCGCAAGCGACAGTATTCACTGACTACAATATTTCACAGTGTCCTGTCGCAAAAAGCTGTCGCAAAATTACGCTGCGACCATATTTCACAGGAAATGTTAACTCTAGCAGTAAGATTTCACGTGAAAATGTGTCGCAAGCGACAGTATTCACTGACTACAATATTTCACAGTGTCCTGTCGCAAAAAACTGTCGCAAAATTTCGAGCGACAGTATTTTATGGACAGCTACAATATTCTATGGGACATTTTTCGTGAAAAGTTGTCGCGCAACAATTTTTTCCAGCAATATTGTCGCTGCAACAATATTTCACGTGAAATGCTATCGCTGCGATACAATTCCACGGCGACAGTATTATATACGACACCGGCGCTACGGTTCATGTTCAGATTCTTTATGCATTGTTCCTCACATGTATGTACATATGAGACAAAGTGCCAGATGCTGTGGTTTGCAGCCAAGGACTCTGCCAGACATGGGAAATGGCATGCCTTTAGCGATGCCCTCCAGTCATCTGAGAAGCACCTTACCGGATCGCCAGTTTTCTTCTGCCGGATGTCAGCTTAGAGATCATGTTTGGCAGGCGGTTGTCATCCACCTTGACTGCATGTCCGACCCACGGGGAATGGAGTGGGGGGGGGCTGAATCTTTTTCAGGGGATCATCGAATTCAGCACGCCAAAGAATTTCCGTCTCCTGGATTCAGTCCTATCATGTGTCTCTGATTTAGCGGGAGAAAAAGCAAAAAGAAAAAAAAAACCTGGTGCTTCCATCTGCCTCACAACCACACCTCAAGGAGGTCTGGAGTTCTGTGTTGTGCACGGCACATCTGGTCATGATGGCCAGTTTTTGTTCGCTCAGTCAGGAATCTGTGATATGCCAAAGGATGTGCCAGCTGTTGCACGTGTGTTCAATATCTTCCGTGTCAGACAGTTCTCAATGGAAGTGGAACAGTCGACGTGCAGCAGTTTCCTGTCTTTGATCGTGATGGGTGTTCTGACAAGAAAAGAAAGCGTGCACCCCAAGGGACCCAAAGAAGTGTTGTCCTCAACTGCCGAGCTAACCAGCAGGGACCAATCCTGCACCACACTACGTACACCCGAAGGGACCCAAAGAAGTGTTGTCCTCAACTGCCGAGCTAACCAGCAGGGACCAATCCTGCACCACACTTGGAAGCCTGCACTATGCTGACGAAGGGTGTAGACACGCACGGGCCATTCTGTTATTAAGACGTGAAGTGACATAACCGCTCCCTGGCAGATACCATTGTACGACCACCGGACGTGACACATCAGAACCTCCATGGAAGCGTTCCTATGAGCATACCAGCCCGCACTTCATGTCTGCAGAGCTCACCGGTGAAACACGCCACCACCAAGCGAACTGCTGCGCACATCCTGTTGCTCTTACTCGTTGCCGTTTCGTTGACATTTGAAAACAGTACAACTCCCGTCACAGCCAAGCTCTCGCACAAAGCCTTACGTATCGTCTGAATAGGATCCCGGGTTGCACTCTTCCCGCTGTAAACAGGAGCTTCACTGTTGCCTTGTGCAGCCCACAACGCACCACTTTCATCTTCTGAAGGTTGGTAGTCAGACCAGAAGACTGAAGAGCTGAGCACGGGCAGTCGTGAGCTTCTGCTGGTCTGCTTTGCCGCAGTGTGTAAGGGTACGATCATCAGCCACGAAGGAGTCTCTCACCTGACCTCCAAGTCCTTTCACTCTGGCTTTGGTGTGGCGCAGGTCCAAGAAGTGACCATCAGTTCTATTTGTGATGTCACTCCAGTCTCTTTCTGGCTGAGCACAACAAAGTCTTGTACTGAACACGGAAACGAAGAGGACAGGTCCTAGGTGACTGCCTTGCTTAACACCGCTAGTAACAGAGAAAGGGATTGTCCACCATCAGTAACGCTCGGTGCAATGTTTATCGTCAACAGGTTTTTCTAATTTACTCTAAACTAAATGTTCACAGTAGTCTTTTTTTCACAGTAAATTCGAACTCGATGTTTATATTGATGTCAACTTTTCTTGATAATTCTAAGAATATATTTGTATAATATCCTTTTGTCAACAAATCTAAACTCAGTGGGTGTGGTTTGTGTTCTTTTGTTGAACGTGATGCGCAGACTAGCCGTAGATGAAGAACAAAACGTACTGAAAAATGTTGAAAATATGCCTACTGAGATACGTCTTGAAACTGAAATGTAAACAAACTCATCTACAGCATCACTACCTCGTCTGTTAACTGCCAGGGTTGTGACGTTAAAA
>CM031615.1:3624171-3787348 GCA_018398815.1 Conus ventricosus
ACCTAGCTTGGAGACGACTGGTTTGATGACAGTTGACGCGGTATTTCAGAGATCGTTGTTTCTTGTTTACCGTTGTCATCGTTGCCGTTGTCGTCGTCGTCGTCGTCGACGTTATTGCTGTTGTTGTTGTTATTGTGTCACTTCTACGCATTGATAGTGAAGCTAGGTTCTACAATGATAGTAGCAACAACAGCAGCAGAAGCACCGGCAGCGCAGCAGTAGCAATGGTATTAGTAGTGGCAGTAGTAGTAGTGCAGCAGTAGCAACAACAACATCATTGGTAGTAGTAATAGTAGTAGTAGTAGTGCAGCAGTAGCCCAACAACATCATTGGTAGTAGTAATAGTAGTAGTAGTGCAGCAGTAGCAACAACAACATCATTGGTAGTAGTAATAGTAGTAGTAGTGCAGCAGTAGCAACAACAACAGCAGCAGCAATAGTAGTAGTAGTAGTAACAGCGGCAGCAGTAGTAGTAGTAGCAGCAGCGGCGATAGTGGTAATAGTAGTAGGATAGTAGTAGCAGTAGCGGCAGCGGCAGCTGCAAAGTAGCAATAGTAGTAGTAATAGTAGTAGTAGCAGCTGCAGCAGCAGTAGTAGTAGTAGTAATAGTAGTAGTAGCGACAGCAGCAGCAGCAGTAGTTGTAGTAAGTAATAGTATTAGAAGCAACTGCAGCAATAGTAGTAGTAATAGTAGTAGTAGTGAGTAGTCGACAGCAGCAGCAGCAGTAGTTGTAGTAGTAATAAGTATAAGAAGCAACTGCAGCAAAGTAGTATAATAGTAGTAGAAGTAGTAGTAGTAGTAGCGACAGCAGCACAGCAGTAGTGTAGTAATAGTCCTTATAGAGTGGGGGGGGGGGTTGTCCACTTGCTCTCTGTCTCAATGCTTGTCACTACCCCTTCTACATCTCTCGATTCAAATGACTACATGAGAGAACTTCAATTCCAGTTCCTTTATGCCCAAATGTTTTGTGGGGGCATAGGTGATGAGGACATACAATATAAGAACCTACGTCCCTAACTAAATGGGCGAAACCGAAAGATGATGTTAGCCCAATTGACTTTCAAAATTTTCTTCTCAGAAGATTCCTTACCTAAAAAAAAAACCCACCGAGCTATCTGGAACAAAAGACAAAAAACACCATTCTTAGCTTTTAATAATAGTCTTAGGATCATGACAGCATTCATCAAATACAACGTAGGTGAAACACATGAAACACATGAAAACATTACATAACAGGAATACCCGTAAAAATAAAAGTGAAAAGAAAGAAAGAATACCAGCAAAAAGTGACACACACGAACAAAATACATAACAGGAAATACTCCTAAAGAATAAGTGACAAGGAAAAAAGACATTGGTTCACAAATTGATGTCATAGAGGGCTAGGATCTTGAGGCCGCAGGTGGATCTTGAACTCAAACCACACTATTGATTTTCACATCACTGCACTGGCCGCTTATACCTGGTTATTCCCCACCTTACGTAAAGAATTATTGGTATGGACATGTACATAACATTATAAACACAGCCAACGTCCCTAAGAAGCATTGGCGTGCTTATCCTTTAGAGGCTTTAGCACTTCCCACCACAGACTGTGACATCTCAACTCTTACAGTTTTAAGACTACAACAGTCCAACTGTGAAATTCTTCTGTTGCATGGACTTGCCCTATTATTTGGCAGTGTCTCACACACATTTAACTAAGGACCTCAAGAACCATGCATCCTCATCAACCCCGAACAGGCTTTACCCCATTTCAAGGTTTCCACCAAGTTGAGAGAAGATTAAAAAGGAAGGGGTCATCTAGCCTCGGTCTCCTAATTCCACAACTAGGGACTGATCTAGCTCCTTGGAGAAAAGATGGAAATGAAACACAGTGGGAACAGACGTAACAAACCCCACGACAAATTCCAGTGAGCAAGCAAGGCAAAACCGAGATCAAATGTTTTCATTTAACAATATACATACACTTTCTCTAACAATCCACACACACTTTCTCTCATGCAGTACCCCATAATTTTAAAAAAATAATGAAGGGAAGAGGAAAAAATAAACTCACAGAAGAAGAGAAACAGAATAAACCATTCAAAACCAAACCTAAAGGAAACGCACACACAAAAATAAACAAACAGAATATCAGGCAAATAATTCTTTTAGATCAGTCAGTAAGACTGATAGTAGAAGGGAGGTAATCTGGCCTTTTCACAAGACCTGGCAACCGACAAGTTGCACCCAAACTCCTCTACAGTCCAACATAGAAAAAGATCATTTGGTCCATCTCAAAGCATTATCATGACAATCTTTCCAGGGACTATCCTTAGCCTGGCCCGGTTTGAACGTCTGTCTCCACCACACATGCCAGAGCCCAAAACCAAAGAAAACTGTGTAGCCTCACCCAAGGCAACACAAACATTTTTTTTTAAAAAACGCTCCTTAGTAGGCTCAAATTTATTATGACAAGGACAAATGTACACAAAAAAAAGCAAATAAAAAAATTTACCACACAAAAAGAAAACACCGTGTCCAGGAGAATTTCTAGGCTGGGAACGCTCCCAACCCTGATCATTCTGATAATTCTGGCACTACTTTTCCTCAACAGTTGCTGGTTCCAAAACAAAACCCCTAAACTACTCAACACATCTTAACCAAAAATAAAAGTCATTTCAACACCAACCTGGAGGCAGCAGACAGACTGGGATAGGATGTGCGTCTTGATCTGAGGGGGGTCAGGAGCCTTCTGACTCGCGCCAGGCTTCAGGAGACGCGTCTGGCACCGGTGATGTCATTCTCTTGAAGGAGCCAATCGCTAGCAATTCTCAACCAGAATGGTAGCTTCCTTTTAGGTTTTAAATATTTTGCACTTACTCTTTACTTACAGCCCTGCACTACTTTATTATTTGTTATTACTATCAATATCTCTAATAAACTAATAATAAACTACCAAAGGCTAGAACGAAGAGCCCTAACTAGACCCAAACCGAAAGTTGAAAACAAACGGGGTCACTTCCGGAAGGGAAATAACACCCCTGTGTCTAGTTGCCAACTCCAGGAACTAATATGCGACCGCAGATGCCATTGACATGTCGCAATAGTATTAGAAGCAACTGCAGCAATAGTAATAGTAGTAGAAGTAATAGTAGTTGTAGTAGCGACAGCTGCAGCAGCAGTAGTTGTAGTAGTAGTAATAGTAGTGGAAGTAATAGTAGCAGCAGTAGCAACAGCAGCAGCAGTAGTTGTAGTGGTAGTAATAGTAGCGGTATCAGCTGCAGCAGCGGTATTGGCGGCACTAGAGGTAGTAGCAATATCAGCAGAAGCAACTGCAGTAGCTGCAACGACTGAAGGTGACTAATGAGGATGACTGATGATGGTTGTGATGACTGACGATGAAAACTACCGATGAACACGACTGATTATCAACGCTAGTGATGACGACAGGTGATGCTAGATCATGCAAGCGGGAGATGATGATAAGTGACGATGAAGATGAGTTATTATGATTGTCGACGATAACCAATAAATCACATGTGTGATTGACGATAATGACTGATGATGGCCAATGGCAATGACTGATGGGATGATGAGATGATGACGACGGTAAAGACGACGACGACGACGGTAAAGACGACGACGACGACGGTAAAGACGACGACGACGACGGTAAAGACGACGACGACGACGGTAAAGACGAATGATTATGACGACGGCTAGCGACTGTAACGTATGATGATGATAGTGATCATGATGACCACGACGACGACAACGATGACGACGACGACAACAACAATTGATGAAAATGAGGGTAAAGACTAATGATTATGACGACGGCTAGCGACTGTAACTTATGATGATGATGGTGATCATGATGACAACGACAACGATGACGACGACGAACGACGACGATGATGACAACAATAATGATAACCATGCCCCCAGGCCACCAACGCTCACTTGATGAAGGGCCTGAACCGCTTCATGGGGTCTGCGGCAGCACGGATCAAGCTGCACGTGGGTCTGGCGTCCACCTCCCGCAAAATGCTGTGGTCCGAGACAGGGGCCAACAGGCTCAACTCCGACATCCTGGTGGACACCCCAGCGAGAACGCCTTCCTCATGGACCATTACAAGGTGGCACAGCAGCACTGGGCAGCAATCAGACTCTCCTAGCAGAAAGGCGCAGATGTCAGACTCTCCTGGCAGAAAGGCGCAGATGTCAGACTCTCCTAGCAGAAAGGCGCAGATGTCAGGCTGCAAAGTGCCGTGAGACGGCAAAGGAAGGGATGTCATATTCTCCACCGTTCGGATGGAGACGTATATTGAGGTCGGTGGAACAGGTGACGCGGTAGTAGAGGGGGGAAATCACACTCTCCAGCAGACACCTGGGGTCATTTCTGGAGTCCAGTGGCATAAAAGCAGGGCAGGGCGAGGCAGCACGCACTAGAGGGACACGACAGTCTCATTCAGACACTGTAGAAACTGACTTCCACAACTCGACTACACGCTAAGTGAGCGAAATCGATGGTGACGTTACATTCTCTACCAGGTAGGTGCAGACAGTGATCGGGACGGATAGAATACAAGATCGGTGAGGAAAAAATCAACAGTGACTTGACTTTTCATCGCCAGGCAGGTGTAAACCAGACTAGGACAGGCGGAACCGCAGTGGAGCGCGGCAAACCAAAGGTGACGTTACCCCCTCCACCACACAAGTGTAGTCGTTTGACTGGGACTGGTGGACTGAAAGATGAGGCGAAGCACCAGAAGTGGCATTGCACTCGCCGTCATAAAAGTGTTTGGTACTGATTTAGCTAGGTGGACTTTAAGATAGGAGGAGGGCAGCAGCAAGGATGGCACCAGACAGGTATAGACAGTGAGCTGGACCGGTGCTCTACAAGACAGATGGGCGAAAACCAGGGATGACATGACATCTCTTCCAGACCTTCGGGGACAGTGATTAGGACAGAGTGGGTGGAACGGACCCGGGTGACATTATCTCCTTCAGACAGGTGTAGGCGGTGACTGCGACAGGCTGACAACAAGACAGTGAGGAGTGATGCTGTATTTTCTTTCAGACAGGTGTAGACGGTGACTGCGACAGGCTGACAACAAGACAGATGAGGAGTGATGCTGTATTTTCTTCAGACAGGCGTAGATGGTGACTGCGACAGGCTGACTACAAGACAGGTAGGAGTGAGTGCTAGATTTACTTCAGCCCAGGTGTAGACGGTGACTGCGACAGGCTGACAACAAGACAGGTGAGGAGTGATGCTGTTTTTTCTTTCGGACAGGTGTAGACGGTGACTGCGACAGGCTGACAACAAGACAGATGAGATTGATGCTATATTTTCTTTCAGACAGGCGTAGACGGTGATTGCGACAGGCTGACAACAAGACAGGTGAGGAATGATGCTATATTTTCTTTCAGACAGGCGTAGACGGTGACTGCGACAGGCTGACAACAAGACAGGTGAGGCAAAACCAGGAGTGATGCTGTATTTTCTTTCAGACAGGCGTAGACGGTGACTGCGACAGGCTGGACAACAAGACAGGTGAGGAAGAGCTAGGGTGATGCTACATTTTACTTCAGACAGGTGTAGACAGTAACTAGAACAGGATAACTGCAAGGCAGGCGAGGTAAAACCAGAGCGGAAATTACATTCTCCTTCAAACCGGTCTAGGCAATGACCGGGCAGGTGGGCTACAAGACAGGTGAGGCAAAATCAGGATGCCGCCGCCTTCTCCTTCAGACAGCTGTGGACAGTGACTATGGGAGGTTAACCACAAGACAGGTGAGGCAAAATCAGGATGGTGCTACATTCTCCTTCAAACAGGTCTAGAAAGTAACTGGAACAGTGAGAACACAACTTTTGGTGGAGCGAACTAAATGGGACGGAAATAAACTGTGCCTGGAACCTTGTAATGCATTACATCTAGAAAAGAATATCAAAGCAAGGATTCAGGGAGAGAGTTAGAAGTGAGGTAGAGGTACTTACAAAGATTCATCCATCATCTCCCCGACCCTCCACCACCAACCAACCAAACCAACAACACTAACAACAACAACAACAACAACAACAAACGTGTAAACAAAAATGGCGTGATGCTTGAGACTATGTTAGAAATCACCAGATTGTTGGTTTGCTCTGCCATATTTTTTTTTTAGTGGTACATGCGAACCGAAACCCCAACCCCCTGCCCACTGTCAAACGAATCACACTGGGTTTGGTTCATGGAAGTGCTGAGATGTTTTTCTCCTTGGTGCTAGTGTTGCAGGGGTAGGGAAAGTTGGTCAGACATTTTCTCCACACTGTGGGTTCAGGAAGGTGTCTGAGATCAATGGAAGAAAGATAAAGAAAAAGAACCGTCGGTGGGGATCCTGGTCTGCGCATGCCTCAACGAAGAGGATGTTAATACCTTTCGGATGACGTAAAAAGGTTTATTGGGTTTCTTTGTTGGTGGTGGTGGTGGTTTTTGATGTTGTTGTTGGGGTTTTGTTTGTTGAGGGGGGGGGGGGTTAGGGTTTTTTTTTGTTTTCTTTTTTTTTTGGGGGGGGTGTGTTTGGGTTTTTTTTTTTTGTTTTTTTTTGCAGCAGCAGGCTTCTTTATAAAGCTGAAACTTGTTCAATGGAAGAAAATGGTGCAGCCTCCATATGTAGAGTGTTTTGATTTTTCGAACAGAAATTGACCACACAAAGAAATAAAGAGCTATGCCCGGTCTGGCAGTAACTGCCAGAGGTCTAGCAGTCTTTTCAGAGGTCTAGCAATCACTGTCGCAAGTGTAGCTGTCAACCACAAAAGTCTGCAGTGATGGTCAGAAGTCTAGCAGTCTTTTCAGAGGTCTAGCAATCACTGTCGCAAGTGTAGCTGTCGACCACAAAAGTCTGGCAGTGATGGTCAGAAGTCTAGCAGTCTTTTCAGAGGTCTAGCAATCACTGTCGCAAGTGTAGCTGTCAACCACAAAAGTCTGGCAGTGATGGTCAGAAGTCTAGCAGTCTTTTCAGAGGTCTAGCAATCACTGTCGCAAGTGTAGCTGTCAACCACAAAAGTCTGGCAGTGATGGTCAGAAGTCTAGCAGTCTTTTCAGAGGTCTAGCAATCACTGTCGCAAGTGTAGCTGTCAACCACAAAAGTCTGGCAGTGATGGTCAGAAGTCTAGCAGTCTTTTCAGAGGTCTAGCAATCACTGTCGCAAGTGTAGCTGTCAACACAAAAGTCTGGCAGTGATGGTCAGAAGTCTAGCAGTCTTTTTCAGAGGTCTAGCAATCACCGTCGCAAGAGTAGCTGTCAACCACAAAAGTCTGGCAGTGATGGTCAGAAGTCTATGCAGTCTTTTCAGAGGTCTAGCAATCACTGTCGCAAGTGTAGCTGTCAACCACAAAGTCTGGCAGTTTATGGTCAGAAGTCTAGCAGTCTTTTCAGAGGTCTAGCAATCACTGTCGCAAGGTGTAGCTGTCAACACAATAGTCTGGCAGTGATGGTCAGAAGTCTAGCAGTCTTTTCAGAGGTCTAGCAATCACTGTCGCAAGTGTAGCTGTCAACCACAAAAGTCTGGCAGTGATGGTCAAAGTCTAGCAGTCTTTTCAGAGGTCTAGCAATCACTGTCGCAAGTGTAGCTGTCAACCACAAAAGTCTGGCAGTGATGGTCAGAAGTCTAGCAGTCTTTTCAGAGGTCTAGCAATCACTGTCGCAAGTGTAGCTGTCAACCACAAAAGTCTGGCAGTGATGGTCAGAAGTCTAGCAGTCTTTTTCAGAGGTCTAGCAATCACTGTCGCAAGTGTAGCTGTCAACCACAAAAGTCTGGCAGTGATGGTCAGAAGTCTAGCAGTCTTTTCAGAGGTCTAGCAATCACTGTCGCAAGTGTAGCTGTCGACCACAAAAGTCTGGCAGTGATGGTCAGAAGTCTAGCAATCTTTTCAGAGGTCCCAGCAATCACTGTCGCAAGTGTAGCTGTCAACCACAAAAGTCTGGCAGTGATGGTCAGAAGTCTAGCAGTCTTTTCAGAGGTCTAGCAATCACTGTCGCAAGTGTAGCTGTCAACCACAAAAGTCTGGCAGTGATGGTCAGAAGTCTAGCAGTCTTTTCAGAGGTCTAGCAATCACTGTCGCAAGTGTAGCTGTCGACCACAAAAGTCTGGCAGTGATGGTCAGAAGTCTAGCAGTCTTTTCAGAGGTCTAGCAATCACTGTCGCAAGAGTAGCTGATCGACCACAAAGTCTGGCAGTGATGGTCAGAAGTCTAGCACTTGACATGATAAGCTGTGCTCAGTGTAGTGGGCACCGTCAGAAGCCTGACATCTCAGTGCCAAAAGTCTGGCAGTGATGGTCAGAAGTTCTAGCAGTCTTTTCAGAGGGCTAGCAATCACTGTCGCAAGTGTAGCTGTCCAACCACAAAAGTCTGGCAGTGATGGTCAGAAGTCTAGCAGTCTTTTCAGAGGTCTAGCAATCACTGTCGCAAGTGTAGCTGTCAACCACAAAAGTCTGGCAGTGATGGTCAGAAGTCTAGCAGTCTTTCAGAGGTCTAAGCAATCACTGTCGCAAGTGTAGCTGTCGACCACAAAAGTCTGGCAGTGATGGTCAGAAGTCTAGCAGTCTTTTCAGAGGTCTAGCAATCACTGTCGCAAGTGTAGCTGTCGACCACAAAAGTCTGGCAGTGATGGTCAGAAGTCTAGCACTTGACATGATAAGCTGTGCTCAGTGTAGTGGGCACCGTCAGAAGCCTGACATCTCAGTGCCAAATGTCTGGCAGTGATGGTCAGAAGTCTAGCACTTGACATCATAAGCTGTGCTCAGTGTAGTGGTCACCGTCAGAAGCCTGACATCTCAGTGCCAAATGTCTGGCAGTGATGGTCAGAAGTCTAGCACTTGACATCATAAGCTGTGCTCAGTGTAGTGGGCACCGTCAGAAGCCTGACATCTCAGTGCCAAATGTCTGGCAGTCAGTGTCAGAAACTGTTACTCAAGCTAGCATTCAACGTCCGAAGTGCGGCTGTCAGTTTCCGATGTCTGGCAGTGTCACATGTCAAGCAGGCAGTGTCTGAACGGTTTGCAGAAACGGTCCGAATTATATGGAGGGAACCGTTTCCTGAAAGTGCCAGGTTAAAACTGTGGATTGGAGATCCGTTACATCCCACAACGACATCCCGTTGTAACGTGGTGAAACTGCCCCCCTTCCCAGTTTAACTCCCGGAGTCAGTCTCGGACTGTCCCAGATTAACTCCCGGGAGTTAATCTGGGTTTGCGCCAAAATCACCCCCAACAGGATTAGAACAGCCCCCCCCCAGCGAGTTAATTTGGCATTGACCCAAAACAGCCCCTCCCCTTGAGGAGTTAAACTGGACCTGGCCCAGAACAGCCCCCTAAGACATCTGGGGAATTAATCTGGCACCGGACTGGAACAGCCACCCACTGGAGAGTTGAACTAAACTGGCCCAGAACAGCCTGCTCCCCCTCCTGGAGAGTTAAACTGGCCCTGGCACAAAACAGCCCCCCCCCCCCCCCCCCCCCCCGTCCCTCCCCTTTCCTGGGGAGTTAATCTGGCACCAGCCCATAACATCCCCTCTGGAGAGTTAAACTACACCTGTCCTAGAACAGCCTCCTTCCAGGGGAGTTAAACTGGCACCGTTATGGAACAGCCCCCCCCCCCCCCCCCCCCGCCAGGAGAGTTAAACTAGACAAGTCCCAGAACAGCCCCCTCCACCTCCTGGGGAGTTAAAACTGGCACCGGCCCAAAACAGCCCCCCTAGAGAGTTACACTGGATCTGGCCTACAACAGCCCCCCACACCCCCACCCCCTCACCTGGGGAGTTAATCTGGCTCCAGCCTGGTACAGGCCTCCCTGGAGAGTTAAACTGGCCCTGGCACAAAACAGCCCCCTCCCCCCTCTCCTGGGAGTTAATCTGGCACCAGCCCAGAACAGCCCCTCTGGAGAGTTAAACTGCACCTGTCCTTGAACAGCTCCCCCCCCCCTCCAGGGGAGTTAATCTGGCACCGTCATGGAACAGCCCCCTCCCCTTCCCCCCCCCTCCCCCCCCCCCCCCCCCCCCCCCCCCCCGGGGGAGTTAATCTGGCACTGGCCCAAAACAGCCCCCATAGAGAGCTAAACTGGACCTGGCCTAGAGCAGCGGCCCCCCCCCCCCCTTTCTCTTGGGAACTTAATCTGGCTCCGGCCTGGTACAGCCCCTCCTCCCCCCCCTCCCCTGGAGAGTTAAACTGGCCCTGGTACAAAACAGCCCCCTTCCCCCCTCCCCCCCCCCTCTCCTGGAGAGTTAAACTGCACCTGTCCCAGAACAGCTCCCTCCAAGGGAATTAAACTGGCACCGTCATGGAACAGCCCCCCCCCCCCCCCCCTCCCCGAAGAGTTAAACTAGACAAGGCTCAGAACAGCCCCCTCCCCCTCCTGGGGTGTTAATCTGGCACTAGCCCAAAACAGTCCCCCTAGAGAGTTAAATTGGACTTGGCCTAGAACAACCCCCCCCCCCCCTCTCCTGGGGAGTTAATCTGGCTCCAGCCTGTACAGGCCTCCCTTGGGGTAAACTGGCCCTGGCACAAAACAGGATCCCCCCCCCCCTCCCTTCCTGGGATTAATCTGGCACCAGCCCAGAACACTCCCTCTGGAGAGTTAAACTGGACCTGTCCTAGAACACCCCCCCTCCAGGGGAGTTAATCTGGCACCGTCATGGACCCCCCCCCCCCCCCCCCCCCCACTGGAGAGTTAAACTAGACAAGGCCCAGAACAGCCCCCTCCCCCTCCTTGGGAGTTAATCTGGCACCGGCCCAAAACAGGCCCCCTGGAGCGTTTAAATGGACCTGGCCTAGAGCAGTCCCCCCACCCCTCGCCTGGAGATTCAACTGGCCCAGAAGTACTCCCCCTAAATTTGATTCAGACTGGTTTTCAATGTTGATTCAGATAGAATGTCCATGTGTGAGTTTATGACCAGTAAATAACAACCCTGAACACATTAATAAAGGAGATATGCGAGGGGGTACTTCTGGGACAGGCCCAGAAGTACTCCCCCTAAAGTTGATTCAGACTCGTTTTCAATGTTGATTCAGGTAGAATGTCCATGTGTGAGCTTATGACCATTAAATAACAACCCTGAACTCATTGATAAAGGAAATATGCAAGGGGGGTACTTTTGGGACTGGCCCAGAACAACTCCCCCTAAAGTTGATTCAGACTATATTTCAATGTTGATTAAGGTAGAATGTCCATGTGTGAGCTTATAACCAGTAAATAACAACCCTGAACACATTAATAAAGGAGATACGCAAGGGGGGCACTTCTGGGACCGGCCCAGTAGTACTCCCCCTAAAGTTGGTTCAGACTCGTTTTCAATGTTGATTCAGATAGAATGTCCATGTATGAGTTTATAACCAGTCAAAAAACAACCCTGAACACATTAATAAAGGAAACGTGCAAGGGGCTACTTCGGGACCGCCCAGAAGTACTCTCCCTAAAGTTGATCCAGACTGGTTGTCACGAGTTTGTCACGAGGCCTACGACGTTTGACCCATCTAGGGTGGCGGAATTATTCATTTGTTTATTGTCGTTGCTGTTGTCGTGTATCCGTCCCTTAATGTGGCTTGTGGTGCGGTTGCACCTTGTGTAGTTCAGCTCAACCTTCGGTTTGCTTTCTCTCTCTCTCTCTCTCTAATTCCACTGCCCGTGCTATTCACCTGCAGGTTCACGGTGGCTGGTACCTTTCTCTCGAACTTGCTGTCTATCGGCCTCTCGCTTGTCTTTTTACCTGTCGCACGTGCTTCATTTCTTTTAGTTTGAGGTATGCTCACTCTGTGACGTAGGTGCATGTTGGCCGCCATCGCTGAGGGAGGTTAGCTCTTCACTCGAGCGGAAGATGTCTCTGGGAGCGCCTGCTCCGGTCTTGGTTCTTCACCGTATCATCGAGGGTACAGTCGGTATCTTCAATTCCTACAGTCGGCCTGTAGGAGAGGGACATCACTTCTTCTTTTTTCCGCACCTGTGCCTCTGTCCTCTCGACTGGACAGAGGGCAGGGAGAGTCGTTGACCCGCCTCTTCTGGGTCACCCACGGTAGCTGGTAAGCATCAGTTTCGTGTGTTTGTTTGTTTTGGGTTTGTTGTTGTTAGCCGGCTTATTCTTCTCTTTGCGCAATTTTCTTTTGTTTTCAAAATTGTAAAAGAAATATTGTTTGAGACCTTTTCTCTGGTTAATTCAATCTTTAACCTGGCCATTCTAAATTATATCCAAAATTCTTTTCTCCTGTTATGCATCTGGTGATGCGGTAGTCGGTGGGATGGGAGAGAACCTGGTGATTCAGGGTTGGAACTGCTTGGTCTCGCTCGTCCGCCCCTGTCACATTCGCCGGACTCTTATTCTTCGCCACCGTCTTTTTGTGTGTGAAAGGGAGAACGAGTTTTATGTTCGCGAGTGTGCGTACGCATGATTTGTCGTTGGGATGCGTGGTTGGAGATTTGTGTTATTTTGAAATGTGGCAATAAAATGTGACAATTATGCCATTGAATTATTATTTGCAAATGTGGTGGCAGTTATTAAGCATGGGCGCTGTTTGTTTATTTCCTAAAAAGGAATTTGTTAAACCGGTATTAAAGGAAGGGAAGATAATTCATATTTTTTTATGCCTGTTAAATTTAATGCAGTCCCTTACTCTTCATGTGAAGACTTTAACGATTTGATCGTTTACTGTTTATGCTCAGGTCTGTGTTGAGCTGGGGCTGTTGGTGCTTTGATAGACTTCCCCTCGCCCATCATGCGAGTGGCTGTTAAGAATTTAGCAGCATGGGTCAGACTGTACTGACGGCGGGGTCCAGTACCCTTCCTTCTTTCTTCCCTTTCTTCCTTCCTCCCTTTCTTTTTCTCCTCCCAGCTACGTTTTCCCCCCCCCCCCCCCCCCGGGGCTTCACCCGGATCTGACTGGTTGGTGCCACGTGCTGGTTGAGGGCCCCGCTCTGGCTGGACCCGCGGACTGGATGGGGCCAAAGTGCTGGTTGAGGCCACGCTCTGGCTGGAAAGGCGACTGGATGGGCCACGTGCTGTTGAGGCCACGCTCTGCTGGGGCCCGCGGACTGGATGGTGCCACGTGCTGGTTGAGGCCACGCTCTGGCTGAGACCGCGGACTGGATGGTGCCACGTGCTGGTTGAGGCCACGCCCCTGGCTGAGACCGCGGCCCGGGAAGGGTGCCACGTCCCGGGTTGAGGCCACGCTCGGGCTGGGACCGGGGACTGGAAAAAAGCCCCCCGGGCTCGACGGGCCCGCCCCTGATCCCGTCCAGGCCCTTTCCATAACAACGCCACGTTTTTTCCCCCCCCCCCCCCCCCCCACCCCGGGGAGGGCGCTTTTCCACTCCCCTGCTTGTTGCCCGGGGGTGCCCGGGCTGTGACAACTCCCTTAAAAAACCGCCCCTTTTGGGAAGCACCAGTGCGACGGGGTCCCCCGGTGCCCATGACAGAGGCGGGGGTTTGAGGGGCCCCCAAATGGTGGGGGGAAAGGGATGGATGCGGGAAATTTTTCCCTTTAAATTGTTATAGTCATATGTCTGGAATGCTGTAATTTTTATTGTGAAACTTTCTTTTTCATGAAATTTTTTAATTTTTTAATTTGAAAGTTGTGGGTTGGAGGGGTTATTGGATTGTGCATTTTTTGTGCTTTGGGAATGCTTGATTGTGAGGTGCATTTTTGGTGTATTGGAATTTTTATTTATGACTGTTTTGTTTTTGGTATGAATAAAGGGGGTGTTGTATCGTAATCTTTCCGGGGTGGGCTTTTGGGCGAGGCGTGTGGGGTCAGGCACCCCCTTCACTCCAATTTTGGACCGAACCCTTTGGGGGCAGACCCCCCGGGGGTCGGTCGTGAAAATTTGGGGGGGCTCGTCCGGGATGTAAAGGGGCTCGGGCCCGTCTCACCTTTTTCGGGGAGTACCTTTTTAGTTTTGTTTTTTTTTGGGGAAATATGTTTAGCGGGTTTCTGTTTGTTCGTGGGGGGGTTGGCGGGGACCAAGGGGAAAGGGGAGTTTTTTGGTGGCCTAAAGGGAATATCCGTGTGCCCGGGGGTCAGGGACCAGGGGATCGACCGCGTCCAGCCCTTTCCTTCCCCCGGGGGAAACCTCCCCCGGGTAGGGGCCGAAAGCCCTTGCCTTTCTTTTGCCGCTCATTTTCCCCCCCATTCCTGTTGTGAAATTTACCCATTTTTTTTTTTTTAAGTCCTTGAGAAACGGGGTTTATCGACTTTAGTGCTTTTTTTTTTTCCTCTCTCCTCTCCCGTTTCCCGGGCTCCCTTTTTTTTTTCCCCACCCCCACCGCACTGTTTCTCGTGTTGTAGAGCGGGGTTTTTTGCCAAGGGGAGCACCCGGGAACTTGTCCGCAAAACACCACACACATACATACACACTATACACACACCCCTAAAAAAATTTGTTTTTAAAGGGGAAATTTGTCTTTCCCCTGTATTTGATAACTTAGGATATATTTGTCAGGGCAACGCCCGGTCTGGGGTATGGCTACTCGGCGCCCGAAGAAAAGGGGTCTTCTAAATGTAGTCCCCCTTTTAAGTCCCAAACACTTCGAACAGTGATTTCCATTTATTCCATGCTGGCCGAACCCCAAGCGAGTATTTTAACTTCTTCTTCGCAAGGGATTTTCCTCTGGGGCCCCCCGACTGGCACTTCCGTTTGGGAAAGGGCGTAGAGTATACCCGAAGAAAACGTGGCTTCTGTTGATCCCCAAAAAACCAAAAAAACCCCCTACCCCCCCCTCCATTTTTCCCCCGAAAGGGATATGCCCCGGGGACTTTCCCAGGGGAAAAGGTCGAAACCCAAGGGGGGGTCAGAGGGGTCATCCCCCCAAAGTGGGGATGGTGAACCCCTCCAAAACATCCCCCTCTGCCCTGAGTTCCTAGAGAAAGCACGTAAAAAGGGGCGCCCTTCTGGGGAAAAGAAGCTGCCCGACGGGAGGCCCCTTCGAAGGGAAAAAGGCGCTAAACCAAAGGGAAAAGGTTTCCCTTCGGGGGAAGAGGTTTGGGCTCAGCGTAGGGAAGAGCGGATGGGAGTGGGCCCCGGGGCAGAGGGGAACTGACAGACGGGAAATTTCTCCCATGGGGAAGACTATGCTGCGCAGAAAAGGCTGCCAAAACCGGGGGATCACGTAGGGGGGGAAAGCTGCCAGGCGGGAAAAGCCCTCCGTGGGGAAAGAACTAACGGGATGGAGGCTCGCGTAGAGGAGATGGAACAACTTTTTTTCGGGGGTCTCCCCCCCTCTGTAATCGGGGGTTTAACACCACCCGGGTATAGAGTTAGCCCCCCAAAAGTTAAACTTCCAAAGTTAAAACCCTAGTGGGGGACTTTTGAAAATGTTCCTAGAGTTTTTTGAAAAGGGTTTGCTATTTCCCATATTTTTTTGCCCCTGGGGAAAAAAAGGCTATGCCCCCTTTTTTTTCCTGGTTTAACGGGGTGCTGCACGGAGGGGTGTGCTCACTCAAAATAAAAGGTGCGTCTTATCTTTTTTCATTTTGGCTCTCAAAAGCGTTTCCACCTTACCCCAAGCCCGTCGGGAAAGGAAGTTCGGGCCCTTAAAGAAGAATAACACGAACCTTCTTTCATTTGGGGATAGCGCCAAACGCTGGGTTTACTGGCTCATTTGGGCCAATTTGGGAGCGGGATTTTCCCCTCATTGAACGCTCACCAACACTGGGGCCCCCCAGATTTGAGACCCGGGATGGGCAGACAGCACCTCAGGTTTTCGCGACTGCGTTTTCCACACCGCGAGGTTTTGAAAGCTCGCGGGCTTAGGGGCAACGCCCAATACGGGGGAAGCCCCCCCACAGGTTTTTAGTGGCAATAAGGCGCCGAAAAAACGCTAGGGGGGTGAACAACGGGAAAGTATCGGGACCTCGGCACCCCCCATTTTTTTTTTCTTTTTTGGGGCTCCCGGACAAATTAGGAAAGATTGCCCTAAAGCCGCGGGAAATCATGGGGGTATTCCCTTTCCCCGCATCCCGCGCCTTTGGCAAAAATGGGGGCCATCCAAGCTTCTGGGGTACAGTGCCCAGTGTTTTTTCTTTTGTTGGGTTTGGTTTATCCTTGGCACACCATAGGGGTTCGGGCACAACCCCTCTTTTTGGGGGTAAGGGTTTAAATTTTCCCCCAAGGGCCCCCCGGGCCTAGTTTGATTGTGCGGGTTTTGGGGGCTGGGTTTTTTTCCCCCACCCTCCTTTTGTAATTTTTTCCTATCTCCACCCCCTAATTCTTTGGGGAAGTTTTGGGCCCTCCGTGGAAACCCACCTCTGTATTCCCCTTTTCGTAGGGAAAAACTAACACCTTCGCAAAGGACCAATCAGTCCCTTCTACGGATTTGCCCGAAAAGTCGTGTGGGGAGTCCCCCAACGCCCAAACAAAAGCAGGGAAAAAGGGAATTTCGTCCCGTTTTTCCCGCCGATTCCGACAAGTTCTGGGCCCGGGGCGACCCTGCTCCAATGGCCCCTCTTTAGGGCCCGGGAAATTGGATGTCCAACGCCCGCGACAACTTGTAGGTCGTCCTGCTCAAATCGGGCCCCCAAAACGCAAGGGGAGCTTCAACTCCACAAGGGACCCCTTTTGGGTTTTTACTCAGCAGATCGTGTGGCCAAGCACTTGTCATTCCCCAAAGTTTTAAGAATTTTTTCTCCCAGGGGCCCCCGAATTTCCCCCCTGGCAGGTAAAATTGGGGTCCAACCGGGGCCCCTCGAGCGAGTAAGACAAGACTTTTTGGCCAGGGAAAGAAATCACAGGGAAAGGGAGTACGCCGCAGTTTCGATGTCTCCACCGGGCAACGCCCCAGGGCGCTTGAAAAACGTGTTTTTCCCCTAGGGGCAGTGCCACGGGTTGGGGGGCCCTTCAGCAAGGTGGGGTCGACCCGGTGGGACCCAATTTAAACCACCCCTCCAATTTGGTCACCGCTACAATTTTTGGGACGGGTTTTTAAATCTGGGGCTCGATCCCAGAGCTGCCCCGCTTAGGGGCTATCGATACCCCTAAATATTTCCGAGGGTCTCCGGCAGATTTTGGGCACGCACTGGCCCCAAAAGAAGTACGGCCGAAGTTTTTTCGGAGAGCGATCATCACCCTCCAGTGCTTGGACCGGGTCCGGCCATTTCCGTCCCTCGACTCATGAGTTTAAGGGATGGAACTGCAAAATCATGCGTTCAAATTTCCCTCATATCAAAGGTTTCCTTTTAATACGGGGGCTGACTAAATTAGGGCCCACTCCGTATCAGCACATTGGGAAAAATCGGTCAGAGGGGGGGACTTTCCCCCCAACCAGGGTTTTAAAATCCCCTTTAGTCTCTGATCATGTATGACAGTTTTTTACTTCAGTGATGTTAAAAGGGAGTGAATCAAAAACCAATGGTTTGGGTTGTTTTCTTTTTATGGTTGGGAAAGGGTTTGCTTTGTTGTTTTTATAAAAGTAGTAAAAATGAAATTTTTCGGGGTACAAACGGGGAATTTTTGGTTTTTGGATTTTTTCGTACTCTGTCCTTTACAGAGATTGGGTTTGGGCCCCTTGTTGTGAATTTGGGACATGCGTCAATTCAAAAGGGGCACTGTATCTCAGAAAACAGAAGCTTTTAGAAAGGGGGGTTTTTCACGAGTTGTCACAGGGCCCCCACGTTTGACCCATCTTGGGGGGCGAAAATTTTTCCTTTTTTTAATTTTTCGTTGCTGTTGTCGTGTATCCGCCCTTAAGGGGGGGGGGCGGTTCACCTTGGTGTATTTTAAACTCAACTTTGGTTTTCTTTCTCTCTCTCTCTCTCTAATTCCCCTGCCCGTGCTATTCATCCTGCGGGTTCATGAGGGGCTGGTACCTTCTCTCGAACTTGCTGCTATCGGCCTCTCGCTTGTCTTTTTACCTGTCGCAAGTGCTTCATTTCTTTAGTTTGAGGTATGCTCACTCTGTAAAGTAGGGGGCATGTTGGCCGCCATCGCTGAGGGAGGTTAGCTCTTCACTCGAGCGGAAGATGTCTCTGGGCGCGCCTGCTCCAGTCTTGGTTTTTTCACCGTATCATCGGGGGAAACAGTCGGTATCTTAAATTTCCCTACAGTGGGTCTGTAGGAGAGGGACATCACTTCTTTTTTTCCGCACCTGTGCCTCTGTCCTCTCGACGGGACAGAGGGCAGGGAGAGTTGTTTGACCCGCCTCTTCGGGGTCACCCCCGGTAGCTGGTAAGCATCAGTTTCGTGGTTTGTTTGTTTTGGGTTTGTTGTTGTTAGCCGGCTTATTCTTCTCTTTTGGCGCAATTTTCTTTTGTTTTCAAAATTGTAAAAGAAATTTTGTTTGAGACCTTTTCTCTGGTTAATTCAATCTTTAACCTGGCCATTCTAAATTATATCCAAATTCTTTCTCCTGTTTTGCATCTGGTGATGCGGTAGTCGGTGGGGAGGGGAGAGAACCTGGTGATTCAGGGTTGGAACTTGTTTGGGTCTCGCTCGTCCCCCCCTGTCACATTCGCCGGACTCTTATTCTTGGGCCACCGTCTGTTTGTGTGTGCAAGGAGAAACGAGTTTTATGTTCGCGAGTGTGCGTACGCATGATTTGGGCGTTCGGATGCGTGGTTGGAGATTTGTGTTATTTTTAAATGTGGCCCATAAAATGTGACAATTATGCCATTGAATTATTATTTTTCAAATGTGGTGGCAGTTATTAAGCGATGGCGCTGTGTTGGTTTATTTCCCAAGAAAGGAATTGTTAAACGTGAGTGAAAAGGGAAAGGGGGAAGATAAATTTATATTTGTTTTTTGGCCGTTGATTTAATGCAGTCTTACCTGCTTCATGTGAGAAGACTTTAACGATTTGATCGGTTTACGTGTTATGCTCAGGGGCTGTGTTGAGCTGGGGCTGTTGGTGCGTTTGATAGACTTCCCCTCGCCCATCTGCGAGTGGCTGTTAAAATTTAGCAGCATGGGTCAGACTGTACTGACGGCGGGGTTCCAGTACCCTTCCTTCTTTCTTCCTTCTTCCTTCCCTCCCTTTTTTCTCTCCTCCCAGCTACGTTTCCCCCCCCCCCCCCCCCCTCCCGGGGGCTTCACCCGGAGTCTGGACTGGTTGGTGCCACGTGCTGGTTGAGGCCACGCTCTGGCTGGGACCGCGGACTGGATGGTGCCACGTGCTGGTTGAGGCCACGCTCTGGCTGGGACCAGCGGACTGGATGGTGCCACGTGCTGGTTGAGGCCACGCTCTGGCTGGGACCGCGGACTGGATGGTGCCACGTGCTGGTTGAGGCCACGCTCTGGCTGAGACCGCGGACTGGATGGTGCCACGTGCTGGTTGAGGCCACGCTCTGGCTGAGACCGCGGACTGGATGGTGCCACGTGCTGGTTGAGGCCACGCTCTGGCTGGGACCGCGGACTGGAAGAAAAGCCCGCCGGCTCGACTGGCCGACCCTGATCCCCGTCCAGGACCTCCAGTAACAACGCCACGTTTCTCCCCCCCCCCCCCCCCCCCACTCCGGGACGCGCTCTTCACTGCCTGCTTGTGTGTCGAGGGTGTCGGCTGTGAGCAACTCCCTTAAAGAACCGACCCGGTTCGAGCACCTAGTGCGACAGGGTGCTCCCAGTAGACTTGACAGAGGCAGGGGTGTGGAGGCACTCCATGGTGTAGGGAAGGGATGGATGCTGGAAATGTTTCTTTATAATTGTGTATATGTCATATGTGCTGGAATGCTGTAATTGTGATTGTGTACGTCGTATGATGAAATGTTTATTTATAATTGTGCATGTTGTGTGTGTTGGAGTGCTTGATTGTGATTGTGCATGTTGTGTGCGTTGGAATGCTTGATTGTGATTGTGCATGTTGTGTGTATTGGAATGCTTATTTATGACTGTGTGTGTTGGTATGAATAAATGGGGTGTTGTATCGTAATCTTTCTCGTGTGGGCTCTTGCGAGGCGTGTGAGGTCAGGCACTCCTTCACTCCCATCTAGACCGATCCTGTCAGGGCAGACCTCCAGGGGTCGGTCGTGACACTGGTTTTCAATGTTGATTCAGATAGAATGTCCATGTGTGAGTTTTATGACCAGTAAATAACAACCCTGAACACATTAATATAGGAGATATGCGAGGGGGTACTTCTGGGACCGGCCCAGAAGTACTCCCCCTGAAGTTGATTCAGACTCGTTTTCAATGTTGATTCAGGTAGAATGTCCATGTGTGAACTTATGATCATTAAATAACAACCCTGAGCACATTGATAAAGGAGATATGCAAGGGGGGGGGGGGGTACTTTTGGGACTGTCCAAGAACAACACTCCCCTAAAGTTAATTCAGACTATATTTCAATGTTGATTCAGGTAGAATGTCCATGTATGAGTTTATAACCAGTTAATAACAACCCTGAACACATTAATAAAGGAAATATGCAAGGGGGGCACTTCTGGGACCGGCCCAGTAGTACTCCCCCTAAAGTTGATTCAGACTGGTTTTCAATGTTGATTCAGATAGAATGTCCATGTGTGAGTTTATGACCAGTAAATAACAACCCTGAACACATTAATAAAGGAGATATGCAAGGGGGGTACTTTTGGGACCGGCCCAGAAGTACTCCCCCTCAAGTTGATTCAGACTATATTTAAATGTTGATTCAGATAGAATGTGCATGTATGACTTTATGACTAATAAATAACAACCCTCAACACCTTAACGAAGATATGCCGAGGGGGGGGGGGGGATACTTCTGGGACCGGCCCAGAATGACTCCCGGGAGTACTTTATGAAAACAGGGGTCCATTTTTTACCCGACCCAGATGTACTCTTGGGAGTCATTCAGGCGCGGCCCCAGTAGTACCCCCCGGGAGCACTTCTGGACTGAGTACTTTTGGGTTGTTACACCGTAAACCGCTATTTTGTCGCACGTCCGCCGTTTTGTCGCACAGAGACAAAACGGTGGACCTATCAGCCGCTGTTTTGTCGCTATCCCGCCGTTTAGTCGCATGTGTGACAAAACGGTAGGGTGCGATAAAACAGCGGTCTACAGGGGGTGCTGTTCTGGACCAGGTCCAGTTTAACTTTCCGACTTTCCGGGAGTGGGGGGGGGGGAGGCTGTTCAATGCCAGATTAGCTCCCCAGGAAGGGGGCAGTTTCGAACCAGGTCCACTTTAACTCTCCGGTGGGGGAGGGGGGGGGGGGGGGTCTGTTCAGGGCCAGTGCCAGATTAGCTCCCTAGGAAGGGGGCAGTTTTCGAATCGGTTTAACTCTCTGGGGGGTGGAGAGGTGCCACATAAGCTTTCGCTTGTTGTGCTCCGTGTTGTGATGTTCGCTGCAAAAATGTTTCGGTTGAATAATGTTTATTTAAAGCAAAGTCTCCCCATAAGGGGGGCTGTTTCTGGGCTAGGTCCAATTTAACTCTCTTGGTGGGTTGTTCTGGGCCGGTGGCAGATTAACTTCCCGGTGGGGCTGCATCGGGGCAGATCCAATTTAACTCTCTAGGAGTCTGTTCTGGGCCAGGTCCAGTTTAACTCTCGGGGGGGGGGGGGGGGGGGGGACGCTCTGGGCTAGTACTAGATTAATCCTCAGGAAGGAGGCTGCTTTCGGCCAGGTCCAGTTTAACTCTCTAGGGGGCTGTTTTGGGGCAGGTCCAGTTTAACTCTCTAGGGGGGACTGTTCCGGGCCGGTGCTAGATTAACTCCCCAGGAGGAGGTGGAGGGGATGTTCTGGGCCAGGTCCAGTTTAAACTCTTTATACTGGCGGCTGTTTTGGGCTAGTAACTCTCGGGGGGGGGGGGGGGGGGGGGGGGGTCAGTTCTGGGCAGGTGCCGGATTAACTCCCCATATAAGCTTTCGCTTGTTGAGCTCCATGTTCTGGTGTTCGAAGCACAATGTTCCTGGTTGAATATTGTTTGTTTAAAGCAAAGTCTCTCCACAAGGGGGGCTGTTCTGGGCCAGGTCCCAATTTAACTCCTGGTGGGTTGTTCTTGGCCGGTGCTAGATTAACTCTCCACTGGAGCGCTTAATGGCCATTTCTTCATTAATTGAGGCAGAGGGGAGGGGTTGGGGGGGGGCTATTCTGGGCCTAGCGCCTGCGTCAGTCTAACTCCTGGGGGGGCCTTTCCAGGCCTGTCCTGGAATGACTCTCCACTTGTGGTAGTTTAACTCCCAGGAAGTCATTTTGGTGTCAAAGTTTGGGCCCAGAGAACTCCCGGGAATTGTTTGGAACAGCACCAGTTTAACTCTCCAAGGGGGTGGGGGCTGATTTGGCACTGCCCCATATGAACTCCCGGGAGTTAGTTTAGAGTCAAATTTTTTTCGGTTCAAAACAACTCCGGGAGTTATTCTGAGACTGGTAGGGTTCATTTTGAAACAGGCCTAATAAACAGAAAGAAGAGATAGGGGGGCCGTTCTGAACCTGTTGGGGGCTGCTTTGATGCAGACCCAAATTAACTCCCGGGAGTTAATCTGAGACAGTGCCATACTGACTCCCGGGAGTTAAACTGGGAGGGGGCGGTTTCACCACGTTACACCGTCTATAAGTCCCTCTCTTCCGGGCCTTCTTTGGTGTTTTCTACAAGAACATCTCTCCTATAGATTCTTCTCGTACAGTCCTTTGGTGTTCTCTACAAGGACATCTCATCTATAGGTTCTTCTCTTAAAAGCCCATTGTGTTCTCTACAAGGACATCTCATCTATAGGTTCTTCTCTTACAGCCCATTGGTGTTCTCTACAAGGACAGACATTTATAGTTCCCTCACTTCCAGTCAATCCTTGTTGTTCTCTACATGGATGTTTCTTCTATAAATTCCTCTCTCGTGCCATTCCCTGTTGTTTTCTACGAGGACAATTCTCTGTTAGTCCCTAACTTCCAGTCATTCTCTGTTGCTCTCTAAAAGGACACACCATTTCCATATTCATCTCTTACAGTCATTGCTTGTTGTTCTCTAAAAGGACACCTCATCTACACATCCATCTCTTATAGTCCTTTCCTGTTGTCTCTAAAAGGACACCCCATCTATACATCCATCTCGTATAGTCCTTTCCTGTTGTTCTCTAAAAGGACACCTCAGTCCTACATCCATCTCTTACAGTCATTCCGTGCTGTTCTCTAAAAGGACGCCCCATCTATAAACCTTTCTCTTATGTCATTCCCTTTAGTTCTCTAAAAGGACACCCCATCTATAAATCCTTCCTTCTGTTAGAGTCATTCCCTGTTCTCCTCTAAAAGGACATCCCATCTATAAATCCTTCTCTTAGAGTCATTCCCTGTTCTCTTCTAAAAGGACTCCCCATCTATAAATCCATCTCTTACAGTCCTTCCCAGTTCTTCTCCAATGGATTCCCGTCCATACACCCCTCACATACAGTCCTTTCCTTACGTTCCCAATGAGGATTCCCTACCTACACATGCCCCATACTGGTCATTCTCATCTGCTCCCCCACAAAAAAAAACACCCAATCTACAGATCCCATGCTTGCAGTCAATCCCTGGGTGAATCATCACATCCATTCCTTTATTGTTGTTCTTTACATTGTGTTACAGTCATTCCCTCGTGATTTCTACAAGGCCATCTCGTCCCCCAAATTCTCCACGTCCTGTCACTCCCTCGTGTTCTCTGAGAGAACATCCCTTTATAATTCCCCTACTTCTACTCGTTCCTCTTGTGGTTCTGAACAAGGAAACGCCATCTATGAACTCCCCACGTCCACTCTTTCCCAGTGTTCTCTACAAGACTCCCCATCTGTACACCCCTCACTTCTATTCATTTTGTGATGGTTTTTTTTCTACGAAGACACCCGATCTCTAAACCGCTCACTTCTACTCATTCTCTGGTGTCCTATGCGAAGACGCCCCATCTAAAACTCCCACACCTCCACTCATCCCCTGGTACTTTCTACAAAGACGTCCCCCTATAAATCCCTCATTCTCACTCATCTTGTGCTGTTCTCTACAAAACACCCCGTCTCTAAATCCCCCACTTCACTCATTGCCTGGCGTTCTCTACAAGAATATCCACATGTACATCTCCCACTTCACTCATTGCCTGGTGTTCTCTACAAGAATATCCCACATGTACATCTCCCACTTCACTCATTGCCTGGTGTTCTCTACAAGAATATCCTTCATGTACATCTCCCACTTCACTCATTGGCTGGTGTTCTCTACAAGAATATCCTACATGTACATCTCCCACTTCACTCATTGCCTGGTGTTCTCTACAAGAATATCCCACATGTACATCTCCCACTTCACTCATTGTCTGGTGTTCTCTACAAGAATATCCCACATGTACATCTCCCACTTCACTCATTCCCTGGTGTTCTCTACAAGAATATCCTTCATGTACATCTCCCACTTCACTCATTCCCTGGTGTTCTCTACAAGAATATCCTTCATGTACATCTCCCACTTCACTCATTGCCTGGTGTTCTCTACAAGAATATCCCACATGTACATCTCCCACTTCACTCATTGCCTGGTGTTCTCTACAAGAATATCCTTCATGTACATCTCCCACTTCACTCATTGCCTGGTGTTCTCTACAAGAATATCCTTCATGTACATCTCCCACTTCACTCATTGCCTGGTGTTCTCTACAAGAATATCCTTCATGTACATCTCCCACTTCACTCATTCCCTGGTGTTCTCTACAAGAATATCCTTCATGTACATCTCCCACTTTGCTCATTGCCTGGTGTTCTCTACAAGAATATCCTTCATGTACATCTCCCACTTCACTCATTCCCTTGTGTTCTCTACAAGAATATCCTTCATGTACATCTCCCACTTCACTCATTGCCTGGTGTTCTCTACAAGAATATCCCACATATACATCTCCCACTTCACTCATTGCCTGGTGTTCTCTACAAGAATATCCTTCATGTACATCTCCCACTTCACTCATTGCCTGGTGTTCTCTACAAGAATATCCTTCATGTACATCTCCCACTTCACTCATTGCCTGGTGTTCTCTACAAGAATATCCTTCATGTACATCTCCCACTTCACTCATTCCCTGGTGTTCTCTACAAGAATATCCTTCATGTACATCTCCCACTTCACTCATTGCCTGGTGTTCTCTACAAGAATATCCTTGATGTACATCTCCCACTTCACTCATTCCCTTGTGTTCTCTACAAGAATATCCTTCATGTACATCTCCCACTTCACTCATTGCCTGGTGTTCTCTACAAGAATATCCCACATGTACATCTCCCACTTCAATCATTGCCTGGTGTTCTCTACAAGAATATCCTTCATGTACATCTCCCACTTCACTCATTGCCTGGTGTTCTCTACAAGAATATCCTTCATGTACATCTCCCACTTCACTCATTCCCTGGTGTTCTCTACAAGAATATCCCACATGTACATCTCCCACTTCACTCATTGCCTGGTGTTCTCTACAAGAATATCCTTCATGTACATCTCCCACTTCACTCATTCCCTGGTGTTCTCTACAAGAATATCCCACATGTACATCTCCCACTTCACTCATTCCCTGGTTCTCTACAAGAATATCCTTCATGTACATCTCCCACTTCACTCATTGCCTGGTGTTCTCTACAAGAATATCCTACATGTACATCTCCCACTTCACTCATTCCCTGGTGTTCTCTGCAAGAATATCCTTCATGTACATCTCCCACTTCACTCATTGCCTGGTGTTCTCTACAAGAATATCCTACATGTACATCTCCCACTTCACTCATTGCCTGCTGTTCTCTACAAGAATATCCCACATGTACACATCCCACTTCACTCATTCCCTGGTGTTCTCTACAAAAGACACCTCTAAATCCCGTGCTTCACTCATTTTCTGGTGCTCCCATCTCCTTCTTCCAGTCACAATGTGGTCTGACGTCACGAAGATCATGTCGTTGCTCCGTGTACCGAGATGGTGCATGTGGTTTGGTGAAGGTGCCCATGACAGAATGACCTCCCTCTCCAGTCTATCAATCCCTCATACCCACTCCTTCCCTGGTGTTCTCCCACAAGAATGCCCCACCTTTAAATCCACTGCTTACAATCACTTCTGCAGTGGCGTCACAAACGTCGTGTGATTGCTTTATCTGTCCTGACCGGCTCCAACCCAGAGTTGAGTTTGCTACGGGTTCAGTTGGGAAGACTGGGACCAAACAGTCGAGTTTCATCCACTAGATAGATGCGTCTCTACCAGTGTTGGCTCAAATTTTCTGACTTACACTGCAGGTGTCTGTATCTCTCGGGCCTGGTTGATGCTGGGATATATTATAAAAGTAAGCGCAGAGTACAACCTTGTCATGCAGTCTCAGACTGGAATAGAAATCCGTAACACCATCTTCATCGTCTTCAGTTTCATCGTTCGGCATTTTTTCTTTTTAAAGTCTCAAATTCTGTGGTCCTTCAAGCCCTGCTATCATGGTGACCTCAGTTCCTCTCCGCGTCTTTGGCCTTGGTTTGATTCCATCGGGGTCACCGGTATCGGCCAATTCTTGACGGCTGTCGTTGGACGGACGTGGTGGCGCCCTCTGGAGGGATGGCTCACTCACACCGGCTCTGCTACTAAGCAATTAGTGTCGTCAGTAGGGGGCTTAGTAGGTGATGTCCTCAGTATGTTGGATCAGAACAGGAACCACTGAACACCACCGAAGTGCCTCGGCGGCAGTGCAGTGTCTCCTCCGGTGGGTTGCCTCATGACGACTTGACATTGACTGCGCCCTGTGGATTGTCGATGCCGGGGACGCGGTGGGACGGGTCGGGGTGTGGCTGTGGACCGGGGGGGTTGGGGGTGGGCGGGGGGGTGGGCGTCGGAATCACCGGCGTGGGTGCACTGCTACTGATGTGGCACAGAAGATGGGACAGGAAGAAAATAAACTCGTGTGATTGCTCTGTGCGCCCAGGTGCTGCATTACTCGGGCAATCTGGACGTGGTGGTCAGCGTGCCCATGACAGAAGCCTTCCTGGAGCACGTGCAGTGGGCGGGGCGAGAGGAGTACCAGCTCAAGCACAGGCGGCCGTGGCACGTGGATGGACAGCTGGGGGGCTGGTTTGTCCGGGTCAGGAATTTCACCCGAGTAAGGAAGTTTTGTGCGTGTGGTGTGTGTGTGTGTGTGTGTGTGTGTGTGTGTGTGTGTGTGTGTGTGAGTGAGTGTGTGTGTGTGTGTGAGTGTGTGTGTGAGTGTGTGTGTGTGTGTGTGTGTGTGTGTGCGTGTGCGTGCCTGCGTGCGTGTGTGCGTGCGTGTGTGTGTGTGTGAAAAGCGCATCATAAAATTATGATTGACATCAGTAGAATTTCACACTTTTGTGTTTTTTAAAGATACGTTTACATGTTACAGGAGATACGTTGAATATACGTCGACATATTACAGAAGATATGTTGACATGTTACAGAACTTCGATCATGTGCATTAACAAGTTTGACAAGTGGGTTTTAATATGAACTATTCACCAAAACATTCATGGAATCACCCGGGCGGTCCAAGACGATGCAAGTTCCTGAACTTTTTTTTTTTTACGTGTTCTTATTCTGGCTTCCACACTCAAACTGACCATGCTCTTCCATCATATGTTCTTCGTGTGCAGCCTTGTCCTTCACTGTGTATTTTTTTAATTGGAACTTTGATACACCACTTCAGGCTCACTCTGTTCTAGGTGCATGAGTCCCATGTCTGTCATATGCAAATGACCAACTCAGAACATTGGAACATGGCTATAAAATTCCAACTTAAGAATTAAGTTCCATTTGAGAAAGCTGCTTTGTAGTGGTGAATGTGAGTTTTGGATCAGGCATTCGAATCATGGAGCAAGGTCATGGAATCCGTACAATGAAGATACAGCGACTTAAATGAACCAGAACCCTTTGCGGTGTTGGAAAAAAAAAATAGAGAAAGGATGTGTGCAATAGACAATGTTAGAAAAATGTTTGTGACAGTGTGATAAACTATCTTTAAGAAATGCACGCCACAGAAATCGAAGACAACAGTGCTCATGATTTGATGTACATGTTTTACAGCCAGCCACCACACGCGCATATTCATGTACGTGTAGGTGTCCACTTCAATTAAAGATCAGCCACAGCTTTTTTGTTTGTCCCAGCATCACAGTTTTCCGGCTTGCGCCAGATAAAGACTAGTTCATCTGTGTAGACCGACTAGCGCACACACACACACACACACGCACGCACGCACGCACGCACGCACGCACACACACACACACACAAGGGGAAAAGAGAGAAGGGGAGAGAAAGAATGCTTACTATCATTCAGGTACTGTCTGTTGCATGGCAGGTGATTGTACGAAACAGTGGTCACATGGTACCCTACGACCAACCAGGAGGGGCTTACAAATGATGAAGAATTTCATCTTTGACCAACCCTTCAAAGGAAGGCGAGGCGCTGAGTGACGACAGAAGGCGAGAACTCCGTTTGTAACGTGTGCCCCGTCACGTGACCGTCGTCCCTACTTTCATCAGGTCACCTCTGTGACAAAGTATATAGTCAATCATGGAGGTGTGCCACTAAACGGCAGTCATAAACAGTTACAGTCGACCAGTAGTGTTCCTGCATACTTTCAAGAAGAACTCTTACATCATGGCGGGCCATGAAATGCACGTGAAGCCGACATTTGTATCTACCAATCGGAAAGAACATTTGTATCTCCCAATGGGAAAAAGAGGATTATAGAGTTCTCGACGTATCACGTTGCTCGACAAATGCATTAACGTTTATAAATAACCGAGAGAGGGGGAAAAACAAAGTTTAAGCAGTTTGACTTCTAATCCGCTTCTTTCCGTGTAAGATCCGTTTCATTTTCAAACAGAAAGAGGATCAACGTTGTCTTTGGCTATAAAAAAAATTCTAATTATGTTTACCCATTAGTTTTCCATGATGTACCCTAGAAAACTTTCCCCTGATGGCGGGGGGGGGGAGGGGGGGCTGTGGATTGTTAGTGTGGAACCAGTCCATCACAGCCCATGTACGGGACACCGAACCTCCATCCAAGAAAACGTCACATCAGTTCCAGACAGAGCTTCATGTTTTCAGCTGGCTGACAGATGACCACGATATTATAAAGACACATGGAACTTATATTGTAATGAGGAAGGAAACATAACGGTGATCTATCATGAGAAGACACACGTAGGTAACTTATGATGATAAAGACACATTTTAGGTGACATATGATGAAAAAGCCCACCTTAAGGTGAATTTGAAGATAAAGACACATTTAGGTGACATATGATGATAAGAAAATGTAGGTGACATATGATGATAAAGACACATGTAGGTGACATATGATAAATAAAGACACATTTAGGTGCATATGATGATGAAGACACATGTAGGTAACATATGATGATAAAAACCCCTTTAGGTGACATTGATGATAACGACACATTTAGGTGACATATGATGATAAAGACACATTTAGATGACATATGATGTTTAAAGACACCTTTAGGTGACATATGATGATGAAGCCCACATTTAGGTGACATATGATCATGAAGACACATTTAGATGATATATGATGATGAAGACACATTTAGGTGACATATGATGATGAAGAGACATTTGGGTGACATTGATGATGAAGACACATTTGGGTGACATATGATGATAAGGACACATTTAGGTGACATATGATGATGAAGACCATTTAGGTGACATATGTGATGAAGACACATTTAGATGACATATGATGATGACACATTTAGGTGACTTTATGATGACGAAGACACATTTAGATGACATGATGATAAAGACACTTTTAGGTGAATATAGTAATGAAGACGAACGTGAGTGATTTATAGATACAAGACACACGAAACTGACATGATGATAAAGATACATGCAGGTAACATACGATTACGAAGACATGTGTAGGTGACATATGATGATAAAGACGCATGTAGGTGACTATGATGATAAAGACACATATAGGTGACATATGACGATAAAGAAACATATAGGTGACGTATGATGATAAAGATGCTTTGCAGGTGACATATGATTATAAAGGGACATGTGTAGGTGACTTATGATGATGAAGACACAGGTGACATATGATGATGAAGACACAGGTGAGTATGATGATAAGACACACAAAGGTGACATATGATGATGAAGACACAGGTGCATATGTGATAAAGATACAGTAGGTGCCATATGATCATAAAGAACATGTAGGTGACATATGATGACGAAGACACAGGTGACTTATGATAAGCCCACATGGAGGTGACATATGATGATGAAGACACAGGTGACATTATGATGATAAAGATACATATAGGTGACATATGATGATAAGAACATGTAGGTGAATATGATGATAAGACACATGTGGGTTTGACATATGATGTAAAGACACATGGGGGGTGACATATGATGATAAAGAAGCATGTAGGTGAATATGATGATAAAGACACATTTAGGTGACATTGATGATAAGACACATGGAGTTGACATATGATGATAAAGACACATGGAGGTGAATATGATGATAAAGACACATTGAGGTGACATATGATGATAAAGACACATGTAGATGACATATGATGATAAAGACACATGGAGGTGACATATGATGATAAAGACACATATATGAATATGATGATAAAGACATATAGAGGTGATAATGATGATAAAGACATGGAGGTGACATATTTGAAAAAGACACATGGAGGTGACATTATGATGATAAGACACATGTAGTGACATACGATGATAAAGACACAGTTACGTGAATATGATGATAGACACTGTAGGTGAATATGATGAAAAAGACACATTTAGGTGACATATGTGATAAAGACAATGTAGGTGACATATGTGATAAAAGACAATTTAGGTGACATATGAGATGAAGACACAGGTGACTTATGATGATAAAGATACATGTAGGTGATATATGTTTGATAAAGACACATACAGGTGGCATATGATGATAAAAGACACATTTGGGTGACATATCCCAAATAAAGGGACACGTAGGTGACATATGATGATGAAGACACATGGAGGTAACATATGCCAGTGAAGACACGTAGGTGACATATGATGATAAAGACACATGTAGGTGCATGTGATGTAAAGAACATGTTGGTGACTGTGATGATAAAGACAATGTAGGTGACTATGATGTAAAGACACATGTAGTGAATACATATAAAGACACATGTGGGTGACATATGATGATAAAGACACATGTAGGTGACATATAATGATGAAGACACATGGAGGTGACTATGATGATAAAGACACTTGTAGGTGACATGTGATGACAAAGATACATGTAGATGACATATGTGATGAAGACATATGTAGGTGACATATGATGATAAAGACACGTGTAGGTGACATATGATGATAAAAAACACATATAGGTGACATATGATGATAAAGACACATGAGGTGACATATGATGATAAAGACACATGGAGGTGACATATGATGAAAAAGACACATGCAGATGGCCTTTGATGATAAAGACAATGTAGAGGGACATTCATGATAAAGACCCATGTAGATAAACATATTGCCCATGAAGACACATGTAGGAAAACAATTGCCAATTGGAAGTAAGTGAGATATGATGATGAAGGCACGTAGGTGACAAATGTGATAAAGACACATGTAGGTGACATATGATAAAGACACATGTAGGTGACATATGTGATAAAGACACATGGAGGTGACATATGATGATAAGGACACATGTAGGCGACATATGATGATAAAGACACGTGTAGGTGACATATGATGACAAAGAACATGGAGGTGACATATCTGATAAGACACATGTAGTTGACATATGATGATAAGACACATGTAGATGACTTTATGATGATAAAGACACATGTAGATGACATATGATGTTAAAAAGACACATGTAGGTGACATATGATGATAAAAGACGCATGTAGGTGAATATGACGATAAAAGACCATGGAGGTGACATATGATGATAAAGACACATGTAGGTGACATATAATGATGAAGACACATGTAGGTGACATGTGATGATAAAGCCCACATGTAGGTGACAAATGATGATAAAGACACATGTAGAAGACATATGATGATAAAGACACATAGATGTGATATATGATAATAAAGACACATGTAGATGACATAGGGATGAAAAAGACACATAGAGGTGACATATGATGATAAAGACACAAGTAGGTGACATATGATGATAAAGCACATGGAGGTGATATATGATGATAAGGACACATGTAGGTGACATGTGATGATGAAGACGCATATAGGTGACATATAATGAAAAAAGACACATGGAGGTGACATATGATGATAAAGACACATGTAGGTGACTTATGATGATAAAGACAATGTAGGTGACTTGTGATGATGAAGACCATATAGGTGACTTATGATTAAAAGACACATGTGACTTTGATGATAAAGGACACATGTAGGTGACATGTGATGATGAAGACACATATAGGTGACTTATGATGATAAAAGACACATGTGACTTATGATGATAAAGAAAATGTAGGGGGACAAATGATCATAAAGAACACATGTAGGTGACATATGATGATAAAGACACATGAAAAATGACATATGATGATAAAGACACATGTAGAAGACATATGATGATAAAGGACACATAGAGGTGATATATGTAATAAAGACACATGTAGATGACATATGATGAAAAAGGGACAATAGAGGTGACATATGATGATAAAGACACAAGTTGGTGACATATGATGATAAAGACACATGGAGGTGATATATGATGATAAGGACACATGTAGGTGACATGTGATGATGAAGACGCATATAGGTGAATTATAATGATAACGACACATGGAGGTGACATTGATGATAAAGACACATGTAGGTGACTTATGATGATAAAGAACATTTTAGGTGACATGTGTTTGATGAAGACACATATAGGTGACTTATGATGATAAAGACACATGTGACTTATGATGATAAAGAACATGTAGGTGACATATGAGGGATGAAGAACATATAGGTGAATATGATGATGAAGACACATTAGGTGACATATAATGATAAAGACACATTTAGGTGACTATTATGATGAAGACACATGAAAGGTAACACATGCCAATGAAGACACGCAGGTGACACATGATGATGAAGACACATGGAAGGGGACATATGATGATGAAGACACATGTAGGGGGACATTGTGACAAAGACACATGTAAGTGACATAAGATGATAAAGAACATGTAGGTCACATATGATGATAAAGACGCGTGATAAAGACACATGTAGGTGACATATGAGAAAAAGGGACACGTGTAGGTGAGAGAATTGGGAAAACACGGATTCAAGCCCCGCTCTCAACCGGTCTTAACCGGTTCGAGCGGCCAACCTTGAATCGTGTTTTTCCCGTTCTCTGACAAGTAAACCCTACAAACATACATACTGTGGGAGGATTATCCGTTTTTAATACTAATTTACTAAACTTTTTAGATTTTAGTTTTTGCTTAATCCTATGTTTTTCCTGATTTTTTTTCAATAAATCATTTTCATGCAGACATTCATCAAAAGAGTTTCTGTCTTTATAAATCTTATAAAACGAAGTAGACAGACAGACAGACAGGTAGACAGACAGACAAACGCTAGGTAATGGTGGGGGTGGGTAACACACCATGGCTTTAGTCATCTTATCGGCCTACTTAAGGATAACTGCACAGACATGGAAATACAGAGACCCGTTATTAGGCAAACACCTGATCGCTTAATTTAAGACAAACACCGCGTGACCGGACATGACGATCTAAACCCCAAAGCCACCTAGCGCCTCTTAGTTTAGCAATGGCTCTCAATGCAGGCGGTCGTGTTTGTTCACAGAGGAACAGATTCTTGCTATAGATGATTATGTGTTTTATTACAAGTGTATGACGGAGTATCTAAACAAAAGAAAATCAGGGGCGGCCCAGTTCTTTACTTTCTAAGCTAAAGAGAAGTGTTGCTTTTTTGGAAGGTGAGGAGAAAGAAAAACAAGAACCTACTATTGATAAACTACACAAGCGCCTTGAAGCTTGTTGATTCAAGACAGAGATTTAGCTGATATATTTGAAAGAGATGTTGTTAACCCTTTGAAAAGCTTTTTTAACTTTTTAAGAAATGATTCTATTTTAAAAAATGGCGCTGTTTTATTTAAAAAGCTGGAGCCCAAAAAGGGAAATTTTTTATTCGCCCACCCCAAAAACCCGGACCTATTTGGCGCCACAAGCAGTTGCGCGACCTGCTTTATTTTTTGGACTTGTGAAGCCTAAATATGGTAACATATGATTGGTTTTAAAGAAGACGGCGCGGTCTGCCAAAACCCGGTAAATAAATACAGACGATAGCAAATTTACAAATTGCTGAACGGGGAGGGGCAAAGGTCATCTCCCACCCATCGATGAAGGGTTTATTTTGGGGTTCACTCAAAAGGAACGGTATTTTGCCAACCCAGCGCTTCCGCAACCAATTGCCCCAAAAAGGGGTCCTTTATTTCCCACTTTTTTGGCAACCTTTCACTTTCAAACACTTGACCCCTTCCCCAATCCCCCCAAGTCACCCCAATCCTTAATTAAGTTCTTGATCAAGTCCCCCCAAGTCCTTTTAAATTTTTTAATCAAGCCCACCCCAGTTTTTAAATTAAGTTTAATTAATCCCCTCAATTTCTTAAAATTCTTGATCAAGTCACCTCAAGTTTTTCCCAAAATCCCTCAAGACTGAAATTAAGTCATCCTTTAAATACAACCAAGTTTATTCAAGTTATTTTTTAAAATTATAAAAAAAAACAAACAATCTATTTTTGTCTTAAATAGTAGATGTCTAATATATCACAACCCTCAAAAACGCTCATCGCGGGGTTTTCTTGTCACCCCTTTTTCGCGAAATCGGCGCATAAATTTAAGAAGTTCAACATTGTAAGCGCCGCTTTGATTACAATTTGGTTATGGAAATGTCTTTTATAATCCATTTTTTTTTATTTTTTGACTCCTTTTTTTTTAAAAAAAAAAATAACCGCCGATCATTTTTATCAAAAAAAAAAAAAAATTTTTAAATTAATTCTTAAATATTATTGCTTTTAAAATGTATAAAAAATGACTTTTGTTGTTGGGTCGGGCATGCTTTTTTTTTTCATTTTAAATTTTTAGGGGTTGAGTTTTTTTGACGCTTCGGTTTTCGCTGTTTTTGTTTTTATATTTATAACCGAAAAACCCCCCCCCCCAGCGCAAAATGCCCCCAAAAATGACAATTGTTTTAAGAAAATTTCCGTGAAAAACTTTGGGGCCTTAAAAAAACCCTGGGTTGCGTAGGATCAACTTGTTCTGTGTTTTTTATCCCGCTTAAAACAACGGGCCTGCGGCTCGGCAATTTTTCATTCTGTGTTTGTAACTGTAATTTTTTTTGTTTTTTCCACCTGCTACTCTTTTTCCCGCTGAACGGTCCAGGTTTTTTAACGGGTTTACTTTTTCACCTTTTTCAATGTTTTTGTTTCTGTTCGGATTTTCTGGCTGGGTCATTTTGAAGGGAAATAAAATCTATATATTAAAAGTAATTAACCCGTTAGCGGCGATAAATGTTCCAAACTGTAATATAAAATCACACCCAAGCTTAATGACTTTTTTTAAAACTGGATCCGCTTTAAAACAACATAAAATCTTGTTCAGAATCAAGGGGAGCAAATCATGACTATTTAGTGTACAAACTAAAAACCTTTTGGGCCCGACACTTTTACCAAATCTTGATCCTAGGGCGCTTCATACCTGTTTGATACTTTATAACTTGGGGGCGACATCTGTTAATCTTTTTAAAGCGAATTCTTTTCCGAGGAAACTGTTTTGTTTTTCCGATGCCCAAAGAATACCCCTCCCCTTTTTTGGGGCCTAACAGCTTGGTCATCAACTCCTCATTTGTAAGTCCAAGAGGATTGGGTCGCTCTGTCTGTAGCAGATCGTCGTTTCATGTTTTATTACTAAAAAAATTATTATTTTGTTTTAAAAATGACCCCCGAAAAGCTGTTACCAACTTGTATCCCTTTTGCTTTTTTGGAGGCCAAGAAAAGGGTAACAACGGGTAAAACCCTGTTAAAAATAAAACGGGCCTGTTTTTGGCAAACTAGACTTTAAGATTTTGCAAAGCTGATTCTATTTTGCAGCTTCGTTCGCTACGAAAATTTCTATTTAAAGCAAGGAATAATTCCTGACAGTATAAATATGAAAATTTAAAAAAAAACTTTAAAAAAAATGGCTTCATTCGAAGATGTTAGGGGGTGCAGTAGTGAATGGTTTGTTTTAGGGGAAGTAATTTAAACGCTTTTAGTAACTCGGATGGGGGGAGAGAAAAAGCAAAACAAAGCTAGGGCAACTACGCACACAAAAAAAAATAAAAAGCAGAGAATTGAGCAGTTTTTTTTTTTTTATAACAAACTGAAAAAAAGGGCCTGCGGCTTACAGATTTAAAGTGTTGATAAGCAAAAAAAAGTATTATCTTGTAAAAGGCAAACAATCGAGACCGCCCCCCCAAAATTTGTGACTTTTTTCGCCTCGAAAAACAAAAGAGAAAAATCTGTTTTTTGTCTTTGGCATTCCGCGTTATTTTGTTGCGCATAATATTTGGGTGAAAAAAAAAGAACAAAATCTATTATTCGCCAAAAGGATATTGGAAGGGGAACAGGGAATAAAAAAGCAAGCCAAGCAGGGGGAGCAGCGAACAAACGGGAAAAGGAATGGGTTTTTTTAAAAAAAGCGATTTGGCAAATTTATCTACCTGCACCCAGACGAATACAGAGACCCACTTTGTGAAACAACACCAAACGACCCCATCAAATGTCTTCTATATTTAAACCCCCCCAAAACGATTAGACGAAAAAGAATTTTAAATACGCCTCCTCTTGACATCTTCAAGATACAAAAATCGGAACCATTAACACAAAAAGTGCTTCTTTGGTTTGCTTTGCCATACAACTGATTACCACGAGGCCCCTAACTTATCCTCGCATGATTCAAGTCGAGAGGAAAAAATTTAAAGGCGAGTGAATCAATTATTGTAAAACATCGATTACCAATTAAAAAAAGGGATCCAGGGTTCACGATAAGGCTTTGGTTAAAACTTTAAAAACAGTTATCTGAAGACTTTTTTCCTACCAGAACAGAGAGTGATTGACAATTTCGCAAACAGAATGGGTTAGAAGACTCCCCTCAGTTTTTTCGCGCAATGAAAAAAGAAGAATTTAAAAGGACTAAAACCAGTACAAGCAATCAAAAAAAAAAACAAAAATTTGTTGAAGGAGGTCTTCATCCGGCAAACTATTGCATTTGGTTTAAATAAAGGGACCTTTATTTCCGGGGAACAGAAGGGGGGCATCGCACAGGGGAAACCCATCCGTTTGGAGTGTTGATCCATATGAAAAAAAAAGAATGTAAAAATGAATCCGCCCTTTATAATTTACGAGAAACTGACAAAACCCAAAACAACCAGCCTCAAAGATCTTTTGTGAAGGAAGAACTGCAGATAATCCCACTAGACACAGTTCCGCTTTAATAATTTACGTAAAATATATTTGAGTTAAAAAGGAAGCCCCAACAACGAAGAAGCCTTACGTATTGAGGCACAGAAGAAAGAATTCTTACATGGAAACAAACCGGAAACAAGAATAAATAAATGCAAGAACCTTGGAATTGATGCGGGAATCTTTGATTTGAATTCTGCTTTTTAGGGCAACATTTGCGAGGACTCATCAGGACAGGGCAATGATCCAGATCACCTACAACCCCAAATCCCAAATTTTGATTATCAAAATGGATAAAGAATATCTTGAAATAAAAAAAAAATTCGAGCACATCAACCCAACATGAGAAAAAATTTTGAATGAATGGATATGATGCATTGAGCTTATAGATAAACTTCGGGAAAAATAAAACCCGAACCCGCGGACAAAGAAGTATATAATTATGCTGTTTCCAATTTCCGATTGCATATAAAAACTCTGGATTAACAAATACTCGTTTAGTGTTTGTTCTATCTAATGACTTCTTTGTTACAACAGTTGTTTGATCTCATGTAGATTAGATCGCAGTTTACGTTGTCATAAATGAAAAGTATGTTTTTATTGAACAATGCTTCTTTGTAGTTGTAAATGCGATATGTTTGACTGCACAACACTGCGAGAATTCCCTTTGTTTTCTTAATGGTTTTCTTCTGGCTCGAAAGACTGTACATTTCGACCAAACCAACAAACTCCTTAATCACCCCCCAGATAATTCATCCTTCACTTTCCTAAAACCTTCTGTTAACAGTTGAATCCCAAAGGCAAATTTCTTTAGGATAATCAATGTGTCATACCATCCCCATCCCCTTTAAAGCTACTTCTAATTCCATGTCTTTATAATGTCTTCAGAGGGATATCTATAACAAAACTATCTGTATCTGTGTAAAGTACTCTGGACTCGGGATACGAGGGCTTAAAGTAGTCTAAAGAAATTCTAACATCAAAAGCTTTGATAATTCTAAAACAGTAACCCAATAAAAAACGGGTTTGTCCCAAATTTGACTTTCTTTTTTTTCATCATTATGCCAAAAAGCTGATCATGGAATCTTCTAAATCCTGATAATTTGGTTTTGAAGTCAGCTTATTGCCTCGTTCTCTTTGTGACCAATCTGACATCTTTACGCTTGTGCGGATTTTCCATAGTCTTTCCGAAACAGCTGTTGTTCATCAGCTGAAAAAATCTTTTTCTGAAGCATCTGTGGGATTTAGTTCTAAGATCAGTGTTCTTCATGATGTATGGTTTCATGAACGTTCTTGATCAAAAGCAATTATACGATGAACAGCCGTCAACTTCAAACCATGTCTTAAATAAAATTGTAGAAGTCTGTAATGACAGACATAATTTTTTTTGTCTCGAAGATTAGGCACAAGTTTAGGCGGCTCTGTTTTTGCCATCTTAGACTTTCTGCTGCTAATGGGGAGTAGTCATTAAGCAGGTCATGGAGTTCCTGAGGATATTCTAAGTCAACTTCTAGAATGAAACCACGCTGTTGATCTGGCGTCAAACGTTCAACCACTTTTAATGCCTTTGAATATTTTTCGGATTGTCTTCTGTGTACATTTTAAAATTGCGTAACGGAAGTGATTGCGCCATTGCCCATCCATACAGATTGTTTGCATCTAAATACATGAGATAGTTAGACCTTTTACTTGGATCATAGTCGTCCAAGTATTTGTTGTTTGCTTTACAGTAATGATGCGACGCCATACTAATTCCTCCCCGCAATCCGTTTTCAATCATCTGAATCATTGGTAAATCTGACAATAAATCAATCTGTACTCCAGTATCTTTTAAGAAAGCATCCCAACTCATCCCGGGCGCAGAAATGTAATGCGCAGGATCCAGGCTATAATGTTTCATGCAGGTCTTTCTATAATTTTCAAAGACGTCCGCCAACAAACAGTATCTGCCATCAAGTATGAGTCATGATAGTCTCCCATCGTTTTACACTTAACTTCTGCCAGCATCTTGAGCATGCTGGTAATCAGAATCACTAATGTCCTTTCCTCTAAGACTAGAAAAGAACGCGCCTTTAGGAGGAAGTGTATCTTCGTCAAACCTTTCCCAACTGTTCATGTACTCATAAGGGTAAACGCCCTTTCTAACAAGTGTTGGGTCAAAATATTCTTCCGTTATTGGGCAGGACTTTAAGGACATAGCCAGTGACTCTAATGATCCCATCATGTGCTGCATAGAGTCATAAAAGACATGTTATTTAAAGTGAAACACATGTACTTTTCTGATGACTGTGCAATGCATGTTATCCTGAAGGCGTCGTCTACTGCTTTCATTATAAGATGAGAGTCGTAACCTCGCAAGTTATGAAAGAAGATGGGAAGCTTCCATGTCTTAGGATCAAACTTTAGTTGAAGATTGCATTTACTGTGCGCTGCTCCTCTGAACTTTCCGCTAATGTGATCATGGTCTCTTACTGTGGGGTTTACACTCTTGGGCGTTAGCTCTAAAACCGCAAATCCAACAGTGAGTGGCCGAGGCATACTGTTCTTGGTCTTCAGGCGTCATAATAATGTCTGAGAGATTCAGATTATTAGAACAGGCGTTACGCACTTGCTGCATGCGTTCTAAGAAGTATTCTGCAGCATTAGGCCCTCTATAAATTCTGGTTCCGAATGGACACCATCCGACCTGACAATAACGAAGGCAAATGAACAAATCTGATGATTACTCATTAAGACTGTTTTCGGAGTTTCTGTGGGGTTGGCCCTTCATAAGGAACAATAAGCGACTCGAAGTCTGCGTAAACTACGTATGAACTTGTTTGCAGCCGTTTCCAGTTCTTAAAACTAACTTTAGATCCGGGTGGGGGCGTAATTAGTTCTGTATTACAGTCAACTGGGCTGATACAATGTTTCTTATGTTCACTCACAGCTTGAACAGATGGAATTCTTGTTAAACATTTTCTACAGAATTCTTGTTTATTTTTTTGCTTGAAGTATGCGCCAATAATCTACTCATTGTTCGTATCAATGTGTAATGCGGTAGCCTGTTGGTGAAAACATCAGTAGTAAGTCAACATGGCTTTTGTCTGGTTCGCCAATCGATGGACTGTTTTTGGACACTCTGATGGGTTGCAGATTTGTTTCCTCATCCCATGTGTATACATTAACAGTTATTGGGTTGTTTTGTTCTTCAAACTGATCAATTTTGTCCACGCTAACAGGAAAGGATATTCCACTAAAGTTAAATCATTAATGTAAGGTTCATAGTTAGACACTCTCTCTGCGTTTTTTACGGACGTAATGCAGCCTTGCAAGAAACACACCACATAAAACATTTGTTGTCTGAATCTTTATGTTTAGAACTGCTCTTTTTGCGACTAATGCTGGAGGTAGTGAATGTAAGCCTTGCCAACAATCGGCTCATACTTAGCCTGTTTTAATCTGAATCTCTAAGACTTCGCCCTCTGACCAACCAGAGCCTCTCATTTTGGCTTCTTCAGCGGCCACATCAAACTGTGCAAGCAGTTGGTCTGCCCAACCAGGTGTTAAGTCATTATGAGAAAGAATAACCTGCTGTTTAGTTGAGCCCCAGACTTCTAGATTTTCTTCATTTATTGTTATATAATCGATTAAAACAGCTAACATTACTTAACTGGCGGGTCTATTGTTAGTTTACCTGGAACTTGAGAAATAGCATGTACAACACTTGCCTTACGTTTGTTGGATCAATGACTTCTAGATTAATATCATTTATAAGCTTTTGACAACGCTCTCCCTTAAGCATTCCTTCAAAACAATTCGTCTTGTCCTTCATATATCTCAGCCATGTTGAGTTTCCTTTTCTAACTCAACTATTTATTTAAATTTAAAAAAAAAATACATCGACTCCCCAAAGTCGTCTTAATCAGAATCATATCAACGGTCTTTTTGTGCTTGGACTCATAACTAAAGTATAAACGCCCTTTGATGTTGTTAATGTGAGCTGTTTAGAACAGAGTTTAATGTCTCGATTACTTTTTTTAAACATTCCTTTTTTATCTGCTCTGTGTCTGGCTGTTGAGAAAAACTTGCCCTTGCCTTTTTTTGAAGATCAACTTTTGTCTTTTATAGTCATCAAAATCGGCCTGTAAACGACTAAATTCTTCATCCGTGATGTTTGAGTCAACTAGTGCTTTATTTATGTCAGTTTGAACGAACTAAGTTTAGCTGTTATTAGCTGAACCATAGCTGTGTGCTTTTGGAGTTTAGTTTTTATTTTTGCTTGCAGCACTTATAGCTAATGAACACACACCGAGAGCTAAAGACAAACCTCCTAGTGGTAAAGCTGCGGGTGCACCTACACCTGTTGCTAAGAGGCCCACACTCTTTCCGCTGATGCAGCACTAATAGTCGATGCTCCAGTATTAACATATGTAACAGCATTAAAGGCAGCAGAATACCTTCGTTTGGTTTTGCTGTATTTTGAAAGGTCCTGCTCTAGTTTTTGTTGCATTTGCGTAATGTTTGTTAATCTAAAGGTTTTTAATGTTAGGGGTTTTCTACTATCCCTTCTTTGGGGGCTCTGGTGCTGTAGGCACATTTGGATAAACCTGAACAGACATGCTTTTTTTTTTAAATAAAAATAATTTAGTATGTATATCTTTTAATCTATTATCTTGAATATTCAGCTGTGCATCATATATTAAAAACAAATGTACATTAACTGGTTTATCGCCATCTTTTTCTTATCAATTTGAATGTTTATTCCATCTTTAACAGTTCTCCCACTTCCATGCAACTGATTATCCTCTGTCGATCTTAGGTCAATCCATAAACCGTATTTGTGTTAAATAATCATCAAGCCTAACATTGTGAAGGTGTAGATCTTTAGACACAAGGTCTACTGTTGGATTTCTACACCTCCCAACCCCAAACAATTTCCTTATTTCGTCAAAATGCTGATAAGGTCTAAGTCCGCTAGCGTAGATTTGGTTAGGACTACCCTCAATCGAACATTGTACTTTCGTTATTTTTGGATTAATAAACTTTTCACTTCCTCTTTTGAATGGTTCTTCATCTTCACACAGCAATAAAATACCTTTAAGCGATCTTGCCGCGGCACTAAAACTAAAATTCCATATAGTGTCTGCCCTGCTTCTGGGATATGTTGATAATGAATCACTCTTTCGTAATATATTGCTAATTTTGACTGATATTGTTGCTCAATCAGCCTTGCTAAAATTAGGGTTGCTAACAACGTCAAACTCTAACGAGATGTCAGAAATGCTGTACTTTGCTTCGGTGTCTGATGATCTGATAACACGTTTGTATTCATTAAAAGTTAGTTCATATGACAATGCTCCTTGAAAGTATGGCGCATGCGCTTTAACAACTCAAAATCTAAGGGAATGGAAAAGCGATTTCCATACGCAAAATTTACAGCTACATACTTTTTGCCGTCTTTAACATCTGCGGCACCTATTCTATGTTTTAGTGCTTCTTCATTTTCTATTCTTGAAACGCAAGATCAGCCCTTTCATTCCCGTTAGCCATAGATCATAATAGGTTAAAAATATGTCTGCATTGTGTAAAGAAAAATATGTAAAGAAAATATTTCTTGCCCTCCAAGTTTTATAGAATTTTCTTAACGATTGCCCGTCCCAGATTCTGGACAACTGTCCTGTTTAGGTCTGTTTCTGATTCGAGTTCTATTTTGAAAGTAAGTTGCGCAGAGCCTGGCACAATCACTTCATCTGCTCCTAGGTCTGGAATTTGACAGTAAGAATTTGATCCGCATCAATAGTAGATGGATTATTTGGAACCGTAATATTCCGTTTATTCCTTCACGCCAAAGGGCTCTTTCAATCTTCTATGGGTCAAGAATGAACCATATGCTTGTGACATTTTTTATAAAACAAAATAAAAAGTTAATTATTAAAGAAACATGGAAGGCAGAGAAGATGAAGATTATGATGTTCCTGATCCTGGAGACGACATGAGTGAAATGACACAGCATCGCCAGAGCTCTCAATGCGGCGTGAATTAACAGAAAGTCATGTTAGATCATTGTACCAAAATTTAGGCCTTGAACCTCCCGAAGTTTTAGACCCTAATGATTTTGAACGAGATGATGATGGCCTTTTGTTTGTAAGAAACGACCAAGGACAACGCGTTCAGCTTACAACTAAACGAGACCCATTAAAGTTTTTAGCCGTGGGTTCAATTAGACAAAAACTCAGTGTGAGAGAACAAAATCGCCTTGGCATTGCTAAACCAAAATTAGATAGGGATGCAGTTGCTAAACTTCAAAACACGCTACAGGAACTCCCAACAGATAACCAAATGCAAAACATGGAACTTAAAGAATTAAATCAATCAGCAGATGAAATAATAAATGCAATGAAGCAGAAACCAGTTTTTCAGAAGAAACAGCATTAAAAACAATACGCGAACCAAAGATACCTGAGAGAGAATTAGTAGCCCTTGATCGTATTTTAAGAACCTTCAGAGGTGAATTAATAAACAATTTAGCAAAACTAAGTGAACTAAAGGAGGATATAGAAAAAGAAAAAGAAAAACTCGCTGATGCTGACGACGCCAACTTAGGACTTAAATTAAAGAAAGAATAACCCAAAGACTAAAAGATCTTGAACTACAAAGATCAGCAAGACTAGAAGTGTTGTCTACTAACCGAGAACAATTGCGAACTCAAGTAAATAGAATAAGAGAAACTATCCAAAGAATTTTATATGAAGACACGACACTAGCAGAAAGAATAAAAACACTGTTTAGAGAGCAAGGTGTCACATTAGCAAGCGTTATAACTGCCTTAGGATTTGCAATAAGTACACTGGTGATGGCTATTACAGGCGGCGGCGGTCAAAGCCCAGTGCCTCCGCCGCCATCGCCTCCATCGCCGCCTGATAAATCATGGGTAAAAAAACAGCTTGATCATCTTGCGGGTTTATATAAAAAATTAGCCAGTAAAGCCATGGACGCTTTACCAGGTATATTAGGGGGTGTTGTTAGCTGGCTTTTGTCTACTGCAAGCAAAGTAGTTGGCTTATGGCCGAGCACTTATGGGCATTAGTTCTCTTAATAGTCGGGTTAATATTTAGTAAAATAACGACAAGAAATCCTAGGCCAGTTAATCCAAGAACAAGCGCTGTCTTTTCATATTCATGGTCATTATTTTTTTGGCGGTCTCTGGGCTTTGGACCACAGGGATTGGATGACTTATTCTTGGGGGGTCGACTTGTTGTTTACTGCTTGCAATATTACTGGCTCAGAATTTATTTCGTTTTTTCCGACTTTCTGTTCATTGCCTGCCACAAGGATTTCATTATTGTAGTTTATTATTGTTCCTATCTGGCGTCTGAGGTCAGAAGGCAGCATGTATAAAACCAGTGCCAACAGCAAAGTCTACTTTCGATCTTGCGTATTGTAAACATTTTGGTACCTTTTTATACTTGAAGGTAAATCAACTGTAGAATTAATGGCGTCCTCTAAATTGCTAAGTATTGTTTTTGTGCATCAAAACCAGTAGAAGGATCAGTTATGCTCGACCTCGTTTGTGCTTGCGAACCTAGCAAACACCAAACGTAAGTCCGAACAGAGTCGTTTATTCGTTCTATTCCTGCTTTAGTTAGGCCCTTAGAAGTGTCTAAGATAAATGTTGTCCATCCTGTTTTATGCTCTTGCTCTATGGACCCTAGGTGAACAGCTGTGCCTGAAGAGAAAGATGTGTAAGGAGGATTCCAAGCATAGTTATACTTTCTGTGCACGCCCCAAAAATAAGGGGTGCCTAAGCCATGATTAAGATCCGACTTTTGTCTAAAGTCTGTCTTAGCCTTAATATTAAATTCGTTACAGATCCTTTCAAAAGCCTTCATGTCTATTCTGTTGCTGAATGGATTAAACGGTTTGTCATTCGGTAATGGCGCTTGCAGTTCAGTCAAAATACGTCTGAAGGTGTAATAAAAATGAAATCTGTACACTGACCTCACCAAAGGATCAGGATGATTTAAGTGATCAGCATACGACACTCCACACCCAGTTGATGCACAAAACACAGCAAAGTTTAACTGATTCTGATAAAACTGCATCGGATGACTAAACCACACTTTCGCGATGTAGTCTTTTTTAATAGGGGGGTTAAGATAGCTCTTCAATGGAGTACTAACCTTTACTTGAAAGGTGTCAGACTGAGTCACAGAAATGTCAAGAGTATCAGTTGTTATATGTTTAAGATTGTAGTGCGGCCCAACAGAATATTTTGCACCAGTATATTTAAATGCAGTCATTTTTATTTCGTTTAAAAAATGTTTGTAACAATAACAACTCAAGACCGTCCTTCGTTTTTTAGAACATGCTATTGATAACGATTGCGGAACCAGAACGGTCGCGCTCCATGAAATTTTTTACAAAGTCGTATGGTTTAATATAAGTAAATCCAAGAATAATAATACAATTCTAAAGTTTGACAAATTAGGGACCAAAGTTAGCCAGTTAACAATACCTGATGGTTATTACGGGTTTTGCTCACTAAAAGAAGCAATGAGTAACTTCGACATTACTCTCAAACTTAACAATGCAAATCTAAAAACAATGTTGACCTTCAAACCTGAAAAAGAAGAAGTAAGTTACTATTTTGATAGAGAGCTAGCTAAAATGTTAGGCTTTACAACTGACGATCGACCCACTCATAGTTTTAGTGTTACGCCAGACAAAACTACTTATGAGGGGGAAAGTCCGCTCGATCTTGCATTACATTCATTGCTCTATGTTCATTTGGACGAGCTGAGCACTGATGAAAACTTATATGATGGAAGGCCCTCAACTGTTTTAAGAGCTCTTCTGTCAGGGAAAGCTGCATATTGCGATTATGAAATTATACAATTCCCTAATTTACAGTTTAAAAGATTAGTTTGTGGGAGGGTCGGATCATTTAATATAAAAATCAAAGACAAAGCGGGGAAAGTTGTGAAATGTGATAACCTACACATTGTTTTAGAAATAAAATAATTAGTCGTTCTAAAAAATGTCGCGTGGGCCAGAAGAATCGGGAGTTACATTAGCGCCTGTGAGGTGTATAACTTTAGAATTAAAAGACCTTGCAGACGTTACGGACTTTGAACAGAACGGTGAGATAGGCGCTTTGTATGGTTTTGAGTACACTAAAGATGGTGATTATTAACGTAAAGAAGTAGGCGACAGGAAAAAAGTTTCCTAAACTAGAGCAACTGCGCAATGTAGAAGCAAATAATGCTGGCCAGTATGAATATAAAATAGTTCGAAAACCTGACAGCAAATGGCACTTAGAACCATATTTAGAATGGGACATAAAATTTGAATTCATAAGCCCATTTACATTTTTTAGCCGTCAAAAAAGTTTCAGAAAAGCATTCAACTCTGGCCCTTTACATGCAAGTCTTATGCCAGAGGACAATAGTCGGAAAGAGATTGAAATAAAGCCGTATGGGAATAAACAGTACATCCTCCACAGAAGAGAATCAGTTTTGAAAGATGCTTCTACAAAATTACAGTTCATTCCACAAATGAAATTAGGAGACACGTTCACAATAATATTTGAAATTTCTGTCTTAAAAGATGTGGAGAGGGATGGGGTTGTGGGCGTTAGTGACGTCCTTCTAAAAGGAATTCTAATTAGCTGGCAAAACTTAGACGTTGAAAAACTTAAAGTTACCGTCTTCATTCTTCACAATGGTGAGGATATTAAGGTCATAACAACCAGTGACAGAATCAATATTAGTCTAAATAGAAACAATCTTACAGAACTGAATTGGATTAATCTTACACATTTAGATCTTATAGGATTTTATTATACTGAACAAGTTTTGACAGAGAGCATGATAAAAACAATAACTGAATTAGATTAAATTCTGTTATAAAAACTATGGAGCAGTTAAACTTTATGACAAAAACTCCTCATTGTTCATTGATTTGTGGACAGACTGGTTGTGGAAAAACAATATTTGTCCTGGACCTATTACAAACAGTTTATCGCTATAATTTTGATCATATTGTGATTTTCTGTCCAACACTTAAATGGAACAAAGCATATCATGATAGAAGGTTTATATGGACAGATGATGAAATATATTTAGTTGATCCTAGCAATAAACTGAGTGAGTGTTTAGAACAGTTTTATAGACTGTTTGAAGGAACACAGACACTATTTATTATAGATGACTGTTCGGCAGAAAGAGACATAGTTAAAAAGAGAAACACTTTATCAAAACTAGCTTTTAGTGGAAGACATGCTGGGATAAGTGTGTGGATTTTATGTCAAAAATATAATTCAGTTTTAAAAGACTTTAGAGAACAGTTAAAGACTGTAGTTTTATTTCACATGAAAGACAGAGACTCATTTGATGAATGTTTGCGCGAAAATGATGTTATTGAAAATGATCAGGAAAAACATAGGATTAAGCAAAAACTAAAATCTAAAAAGTTTAGTAAATTAGTATTGAAAACGGATAATCCTACACAGTATGTATGTTTGTAGGGTTTACTTGTCAGAGAATGGGAAAACACGGATTCAAGGTTGGCCGCTCGAAACCGGTTAAGACCGGTTGAGAGCGGGTGAGCTTGAATCCGTGTTTTCCCGTTCTCTAGGTGATATATGATGATAAAGACACATGTAGGTGATATATGATGATAAAGACACATGTAGATGACATATGATTATAAAGACACGTGTAGGTGGCATATGATGATAAAGACACATGGAGGTGACATATAATGATAAAGACACATGGAGGTGATATATGATGATAAAGACACATGTAGATGACATATGATTATAAAGACACGTGTAGGTGGCATATGATGATAAAGACACATGGAGGTGACATATGATGATAAAGACACATGTAGGTGGCATCTGACGATGAAAACACATAAAGGCGACATTTCATCAAGAAAACACCTGTGACTGAATGCGATTATGAAGACACATGTAAATTACATGTCATATGTTGACGAAGACAGATTAAGTGACATCTGATGATAAGGACATATATAGGTGACATATTACATATAATGATCATGACACATGCTGACGACATGATGACGAAAACACACGAAGGTGACATATGAAGATGAAGACACACAGAGTGACATATGCTGAAGACACATACGTGTGACATAGGATGCATATGTAGGTGAAATGTGACATCTGATGATGAGGACAAATACAGGTGACAAATGACATATGATGAAGACAGTGTCGTATGAATATGACATATGATGAAGGAGACACAAACAGATGACATACGGCGCTTAGATAAGGACACATGTCTGTGACAAATCGCACATGATGATGACATACGTAGCTGACACTGGTGTGGAGAGCTGTACCCGTCAGCAGATCTGTGATCACAGTGAGTTAGTGTGTAGAACTGTCCCTGTTAGCAGATCTCTGATCACAGTGAGTTAGTGTATAGAACTGTCCCTGTTAGCAGATCTCTGATCACAGTGAGTTAGTGTATAGAACTGCCCCTGTTAGCAGATCTCTGATCACGGTGAGTTAGTGTATAGAACTGTCCCTGTTAGCAGATCTCTGATCACAGTGAGTTAGTGTATAAAACTGTCCCTGTTAGCAGATCTGTGATCACAGTGAGTTAGTGTATAGAACTGTCCCTGTTAGCAGATCTCTGATCACAGTGAGTTAGTGTATAGAACTGTCCCTGTTAGCAGATCTCTGATCACAGTGAGTTAGTGTATAGAACTGTCCCTGTAGCAGATCTCTGATCACGGTGAGTTAGTGTATAGAACTGTCCCTGTCAGCAGATCTCTGATCACAGTGAGTTAGTGTATAGAACTGTCCTGTTAGCAGATCTCTGATCACAGTGAGTTAGTGTATAGAACTGTCCCTGTCAGCAGATCTCTGATCACAGTGAGTTAGTGCATAGAACTGTCCCTGTCAGCAGATCTCTGATCACAGTGAGTTAGTGTATAGAACTGTCCTGTTAGCAGATTTTTTTTTTTTTATTATAGTGAGTTCGAGTAAAGAGTTGTCCCCGTCATCAGATCCATGATCATGGTGAGTTGATGTAAAGAGTTGTCTCTGTCCACACGGTGAGTTGGTGTAAAGAGTTGTCTCTGTCAGCACGGTGAGTCAGTGTAAAGTTGTCTCTGTCAGCACGGTGAGTTGGTGTAAAGATGTCTCTGTTAGCACGGTGAGTTGGTGTAAAGTTGTCTCTGTCAGCAGGGTGAGTTGGTGTAAAGTTGTCTCTGTCAGCACGGTGAGTTGGTGTAAAGAGTTGTCTCTGTCAGCACGGTGAGTTGGTGTAAAGTTGTCTCTGTCAGCACGGTGAGTTGGTGTAAAGAGTTGTCTCTGTCAGCACGGTGAGTTGGTGTAAAGTTGTCTCTGTCAGCACGGTGAGTTGGTGTAAAGAGTTGTCTCTGTCAGCACGGTGAGTTGGTGTAATGTTGTCTCTGTCAGCATGGTGAGTTGGTGTAAAGAATTGTCTCTGTCAGCACGGTGAGTTGGTGTAAAGTTGTCTCTGACAGCACGGTGAGTTGGTGTGGAGTTGTCTCTGTCAGGACGGTGAGTTGGTGTAAAGAGTTATCCCTGTTAGCACGGTCATTTGGTGTAAAGAGTTGTCTCTGTCAGCACGGTGAGTTGGTGTAAAGAGTTGTCTCTTTGAGCACGGTGAGTTGGTGTAATGAGTTGTCTCTGTCTGCACTGTGAGCTTGTGTAAAGAGTTGTCTCTGTAAGCACGGTGAGTTGGTGTAAAAAGCTGTCTCTGTCAGCACGGTGATTTGGTGTAAAGAGTTGTCCATGTCAGCACGGTGAGTTGGTGTAAAGAGCTGTCTCTGTCAGCACGGTGAGTTGGTGTTAAGAGTTGTCTCTGTCAGCACAATGAGTTGGTGTAAAGAGTTGTCTCTGTCAGCACTATGGGTTGGTGTAAAGAGTTGTCTCTGCCAGCACGGTGAGTTGGTGTAAAGAGTTGTCCAGTCAGCACTGTGAGTTGGTGTAAAGAGTTGTTTCTGTCAACACGGTGAGTTGGTGTAAAGAGCTGTCTCTGTCAGCAGATCTATGACTGTGGTGAGTTGGTGTAAAGAGTTGTCTGTCAACAGATCCCATGGGCATGGTGTGGTGGTCCGCATCCAGATGGGGCTGCCGATGGAGTCTTGTCTCTGTGGCTAAGTGGTTACCGTAGTAACAATAGTGGTCTTCACAGATGGTACGGTATCTTGCGTGTGTTAAATTAGAACAGGTGCTGTTGAAGACTACCAAAATGACTTTGCAAGTGGCGGTGTCTCCTCTGTTGTTGGGTTGCATGATGATGATGATGATGATGATGATAACAATCATAATATTAACGACGGAATGTGCGTAGAAAATTTCTCGGTCTTATATTGACATCTCCTTCACTGCTGATAATAAGGCAATGAAGTTAGCTGAGGTCTGGCTGTGTTTAGCGATGCCAGACTTTTCAGCATTGGAGCAGTGTTAACCGGAGGCATGGAATATCTTGCAGCAAGAGATAGAAAAAAAGAAGAGCCCTGAATATTCGAACATTGGTGAAATACTTCATTCATCATTTAGTCATGTGACTCGTGCTTTTTTATGAGCTGTTAAATTTGCAGTCCTTACCTCTTGAGTTTTCTACAGAATGTAATTTATGATGCTGTGAAATCGCATGAATTGTGTTTCTCCTCTGATCCTGTAATTAAAAAAAAAAGTTTTCGAATATTACATGGTGTTTTAAGGAAAAAAATCTTGTTTATGATGTTATTGGGTGCAATAATCATGGAATGATAAAAAGCCTTTTGTATATAAATACCTAGCGTGAGAAGAACACAATGTATCAATGTTTACCGAATCTCGCTTACAATATTTATCTTTAAAGAGTTCTGATATCTTGTTCACGTCTCCAGTGTATTACCTGATAAATATCTGGAGGGTATGATTGTACTCTTAGTGTAGGCCTTTGATAAATGTCTGAAGTGTATATTTGTACAGTTTGTGTAGGGTTTTTATAAACGTCTGGAGTGTATGACTGTACTGTTAGAGTAGGTTTTATCTAATAAATATCCGGAGAGTATGCTTGCAATGTAAGCGTAGGCTTTTGATAAATGTGTGGGGTGTCTATTTGTACTGTTAGTGTAGGCTTTTGATGAATATCTGGAGAGTAAAATTGTACTGTCAGTGTTGGCTTTTGATAAATGTCTGGAGTGTATAATTGTACTGTTAGTGTTGACTTTTGATAAATGTCTGGAGTGTATAATTGTACTGTTAGTGTTGGCCTTTGTCTAAATGTCTGGAGTGTATAACTGTACTGTTAGTGTTGGCTTTTTATAAATGTCTGGAGTGTATAATTGTACTGTCAGTGTAGGCTTTTGATAAATGTCTGGAATGTATAATTGTACTGTTAGTGTTGGCTTTTGACAAATGTCCGGAGTGTATAATTGTACTGTTAGTGTTGGCCTTATTCTAAATGTCTGGAGTGTATAATTGTACTGTTAGTGTTGGCCTTTGTATAAATGTCTGGCGTGCATAATTGTACTTTTAGTGTTGGTCTTTGGTAAATGTCTGGGGTGTATAATTGTAAAATTAGTGTATGCCTTTGATAAATGTCTGGAGAGTATATTTGTGCTGTTAGTGTAGGCCTTTGATAACTGGAGAGTATTCTTGTGCTGTTAGTGTAGGCCTTTGATAAATGTCTGGATATCATACTTGTACTATTAGTGTAGACCCTTTGATAAATATCTGAAGAGTATAAGTGTGCTGTTAGTGTAGGTCTTCTATTATGAATGGTGCACGAAGAAGACCTTTTTTTTTAATGTATCTGCCCAGTTTATTATTGTCGTTTGATTATTGCCCTGTAAGCTACTTTCATTTGGTGCGATATTTTTTGTTTATATCGTGACTTGTATTTGGCTTAAAAATATAAATTCTTAAGGTCTCAGCATATTCTGTGACTATGATTAATACCAATCTTATATTCATTAACTTTTCTTTTAATTTGATAGTCACAGCATACACTTTGACTTTGATGATATAAATGGTATACTAAATTTGATGATCACAGCATACTCATGACTTTGATAATATTAATGGTACACTGGTTTGATGGTCACAGCATATTTTATGTCTTTGATTGATATTGATGTTACTCTAATTGTTTATCATTTTGATGGTCACAGTATAACCTATGACCATGATTAATGATAAGGTTTTATTAATTTTGATAGTCACAGCACAGTATATTCTAGGACTATTGATTAATACTGATGTTATTCTAATTGTCAATAATTTCGATTATCATAGCTTAAGCCCTGACTATGCTCCCTAATCTTATTCTGGTATTGATAGAAACATGCTACCGTCTCCATCTGCGAATCAGAGTGAGCGTTCTTAAAGCGTGGGTGAGTCACGGGATGGGAGGAGACGCATGCATGCACGCCTGCGTGTCTCTCTCCAGCAGTATTATCAGACTGTGCCCACCTCGTCTTCTGCGATGTTGTTTTTTTTTCTTCCGTCCTTAAAAAAGGAACAGGTATCTGACTGGAGAACTGTGTTGTAAAAAAAATATTAAAAAAAAAGAGCGCCAGTCTGATCATTTCCATCGTGCCAAGCCCCTGGTTTTCAGGTGGTTGTAGTTGGTCAGAGCCTGGTCAGTTATCCCCGTTACTACACCCAGTTGCTACGTCATCTTCGTCATGCTTAGCCCTGAGTTTCATGAGAGAGTGGTCTGACCTGAATCGCACCCCATCCCCGTCAAGTACGACGTCGTCTTTTTTTTTTTTTTTTTTTTGGTTTAGCCCAGAGTTTTGGGAGAGAGTGGTCTGACCCTGAATCACACCCCTTCCCCATCAGATACGACGTCGTCTTTATCCAGGTTAGCCCTGAGTTTTGGGAGAGTGGTCTGACCCTGAATCACACCCCTTTCCCGTCAGTCGGACGTCGTCTTTTATCCATGGTTATCCCTGAGTTTTGGGAGAGTGGTTACCTGACCCTTTTCTCCGTTCTTAGTACGACTGTCTCCTTCATCCTGGATAGACCCTGAGTTTTGGGTAGGCGGTTTTTGACCCCTGAATACATCCCTTCAACGTCTTAGTACGGACGTCGTCTTCATCCAATGGTTTTCCCAAAGTTTTGGGAGTTTGTGTTGGATTGACCGTTCACAACACCTCTTTGTAGCTGTCGAAGTGCTTTTATCATGGTTATCCCTGAGTTTTGGGAGAGATGGTCTGACCTTTTCTTTCTTTCTTACTGCGTACGCAGGCTGATACTCCTGCGGACACTGCCTGCATAGACAGGCAGTGGAGTTTTGTGTGTATGGCCGTTTTTTTATCCCGCCATTAAGGCAGCCATACTCCATCTTCGGGGAAGGTGCATGCTATGTGTAACGTGTCATCCATACCAGCGGCCAAACTGGCTTTCTCTTCCGAAAGTTGGTGATGGGAGTTTACGTGTGTGCAAGATGTTGATTTGTACGTTCGTTCACACACGGAACCTCGGTTTATAGTCTCATTCGAAGGACTGTATGGGGAATGGAGTCAGAACCAATGTTAACTCTGAGAGAAAAATCCCCCTGTACCGAAATTCGAACCCGCAACCCAGGATCACGAGTCCGGCGCTCTACCAACTGAGCTATTCCGGCCCCAGTCTGACCTTGAATCGACCCCCTTCCCCGTCAGTTTCGACGACGTCTTTGTCATGCTTAGCGCTGATTTTGGGGAGAGAGTGGTCTCTGAATCATCCCCTTCCCGCCAGTTATTACGTCATCTTCATCATGCTTAGCCCTGAATTTCACGAGAGAGTAGTCTGACCCTGAATCATCCCCTTTCCCGCCAGTTATTACGTCATCTTCATCATGCTTAGCCCTGAATTTCACGAGAGAGTAGTCTGACCCTGAATCATCCCATTCCCGCCTGTTATTACGTCATCTTCATCATGCTTAGCCCTGAATTTCACGTGAGAGTAGTCTGACCCTGAATCATCCCCTTTCCGCCAGTTATTACGTCATCTTCTTCATGCTTAGCGCTGATCTGACCCTGTGCTAGTTCATTCTCCATCTGTTACTTTTTTTTTAATCGGTTCAAAGGAATCGCTTGTTCTTCGGTGATGCTAAATGCAATTATTCACCGATTACTATAGCGTCTATTCTCCATCGTGTTTATCCCGGAGTTTATGAGTGAGTGATGTGAGCCTGCACTCTCTCTTTCACATCTCATTAAAAGCAGACCTCCATCGTGTTTGAATGAATCATCTAACACTATACTGCCTCCTTCCGCCACCTGTCAGTTAATTACAAAAATGCCATTGTGTTTAGCCCGGGCTCATGGAGTGAGTGACGTGACCCTGCACTCTCACCTTCCCCTACCGGTATAACAGAATTTCTATCGGGCTTTGCCCGGCGTTTCGGGAATAAGTTCATCCTACACTGTACTGTCTCCTTCCCACAATCAGCTTATTACATAATGTCCTTTGTGCTCAGCCCTCGGTTCAGGGAGTGAGGGATCTGCTTCAGTACTCTCTCCTTATTCTTCCGTTGCAGCAGTAACTTCCATCGTTCTTAATCCTCTGTTTAGGGAGAGAACCATCTTACGCTGTACTGTCTCCTTCCCCACCAATCAGCTTATTACATAATGTCCTTTGTGCTCACCCTGGGTTTTAAGAAGTGAGTGATCTTACCCTGTGGTCTCTTTCTCCCTATCCTCACTTTACAAGAGGATCGCCTTCGTTCTTAGCCCTCTGTTTAGGGAGAGAGTCATCTTACACTGTACTGCTTCCTTCCACACTTGTCAGTTCGTTATATATGATATATAATATCCATCGTGCTTAGCTTTGAGTTTGGGAATAAGTCATCTTACACCTTACTCTCTCCTTCCCCATCAATCAGCTTATTACTTAACGTCTTCCAGGCTTAGCCATCTTACATTGCATTTCCTCCTTCCACATCAGTCAATTGATTACATATCAGTCAATTGATTACACATCAGTCAATTGATTACATAATCCCCATAGCGCCTAGCCCGGGGTTTCGGGAGTCGATGATCAGATTGTGTTTCATCTCCTACCCTACCAGTTGTTGGAGTTGCCGGTTCCAAAAGCATGTTTTGTTATTGGCTACACCGACTACAACTACCCACTAGTTATTATTGTAGCCTCTATTCTCCCTTGTGCCGAGTCCTGGGTTTCGAGACAGGGTAATCCAACCGTGCACTGTCTCCTACTGCACCAGTTACTTATGACCTCCGTCAGGCTCAGCCCTCTGTGTTCAGACATGAGTGGTCCGACCTCCCCGGTGATATCTCATTCCTCACCAGTTACATTACAATCTCCACAATACTGAGCCCGTGGGTTGGAGACTGAGTGGGTGATCTGACCCTCCATAGTCCGTGAGGGAGTGGAGGGGAGTGAGTGAGTGATCTGAACTTGCACACCCCATGGGTTGGGGGGGGGTGATCTAACCTTGCATAGCTCGCGGGTGGGGAGGGGGGGGTGGGAGTGAGTGACATGACCCTGATGAGTGATCTGACCCTGATAGCCCGTGAGTTGGGGAGTGATGAATCTGACCCTGCATAGCCGTGGGTGGGGGTGAGTGATCTGACCCTGATAGCCCGGGGTTGGGTGATGAGTGATCTGACCCTGCATAGCCCGTGGACTGGGTGATAAGTGAGCTCACCTTGCATGGCCCGTGAGTTCGGAAGTGAGTGATCTGACCCCGCATTGCCCGTGGTTTGAGTTGTGAGCGATCTGACCCTGCATAGCCCGTGGGTTGGGTGATGAGTAATCTGACCCTGATAGCCCGTGAGTTGGGAAGTGAGTGATCTGACCCCGCATAGCCCGTGGGTTGAGTTGTGAGCGATCTAATCTTGCAGAGCCCGTGGGTTGGGGAGTGAGTGATCTGACCCCGCATAGCCGTGGGTTGAGTTGTGAGCGATCTAATCTTGCAGAGCCGTGGGTGATTGTGAGTGATCTGACCTGCATAGCCCGTGGGTTGAGTTGTGAGCGGTCTATCTTGCGAGCCGTTGTTGGAGGAGTGACTCTGACCGCGATTTATCTCCCCTCACTCCCTCTCGCCCGCCACCCCCTCCAACACCCACAGTTACTATAGCTACCAATTCAAAGGCGCTGTTGTTTTCTGACAACACTAACAATTATGAGTTTGTAGTTACATGTATTTGTTTTCGCACATAACCGATTATAATGATCCTTTTATGAAGAAACGACCTGTATGTGTTTTTACGGGTTGACCTGGCAATTATTCTCTGTATACAGACTGCTGATTCTTCGAAAACCATGGCCTTATTTTCTTCTTTGACCATAGATTTTTTTATTTTATTTTATTTGTGATTTTACATTTTATGTAGAATGCATTTAGGCATCACAGACATGCTTCCCATATTTTATGAACTGGAGTGGTATTAAAATTGAATGTGTTGCAAACATACATTTTCTCACAATTTCTTGGATGTCTTACTGTTTGTACATTTTGCTGTGTGAAAACATACGATGGAATTGCATAATTGCAACTTTGAAGTTTGTTTTTGTTCATTGAATTTCACCGACACTCGTCAGTCCTTCTGTCATGTTGTCTCCCTTTATCTCTGACCGTTCTCCTCGGTCCCAGCCTTCCCTCACCCTCACACCCTCACCCTCACCCCACCCTCACCCTCACCTCACCCCACCCTCTCTCTCTCTCTCTCTCTCTCTCTCTCTCTCTCTCTCTTCTCCTCCTCCTCCTCTTCCTCCTCCTGTTGCTCCTCCTCATCCTCTTCCTCCTCTTTCTCATTCTCCTCCTCCTCGCCACCTCCTCTTCCTCCATATGCTTAAGGGGTATCATAGCAAACACATTAAGATCAGAAAGATGAAAAAATGCCCAAAGCATGACTTTTTTTAGAACACACACACACACACACACACACACACACACACACACACACACACATCTGCTGTTGATATTCTTCACAAACGGATCTCTCTCTCTCTCTCTCTCTCTCTCTCTCTCTCCTCTCTCTCTCTCCCCACCCACCCACCCAACCACACACACACACACACACACACACACACACACACACACACACACACACACGTTTTTCCCTTTTTTTGCCGTTTTGTTCTTGCTAGCTTTCGTCTGGCATATCCTATACTTTTAATCTTAAAGAAAAAAAAAGAAGGCAACATGGCATGTCTTTGTCTGGACTAAATCATATTTAGATAACCAAAATAGTAAAACTGCAGCAACGTGGTACACATTTGTCTTGACTACATCAAAACAACTTTGATCAGAACTGGCCAAGCAAACCTGAGCTAACTGCAAAGATACAGTTTCAGGAATTTCTTGTATTTGTTATTTAGGTTTGAAGTTGTACGACGGGTCAAATACTAGGCCTTGGGTTAAGTTCCACGGCTCAGTAACTCTAGGAGCAGTGAAATATTGGAAAGCTCACTGTATTTGGCGCACGGCATAGGGACAGCGGAGCCCACCACTCTTCCTCTGCCACTGTAACCTTCCCTGACCTGGCTCAGTACCCACTGGATGGTAGGTGGATTAGAGAGCAAATCCATCTGCCACTGTGACCTATGACCTGGCTCAGTACCCACTGGATGGTAGGTGGATAGAGAGCATTTCAATCTGACCTTCCCTGACCTGGCTCAGTACCCATTGGATGGTAGGTGGATGGGAGAGCATTTCCATCTGCCACTGTGACCTTCCCTGACCTGGCTCAGTACCCACTGGATGGTAGGTGGATAGAGAACATTTCATCTGCCACTGTGACCTTCCCTGACCTGGCTCAGTACCCACTGGATGGTAGGTGGATAAAGAGCATTTCATCTGCCACTGTGACCTATGACCTGACTCAGTGCTCACTGGATGGTAGGTGGATAAAGAGCATTTCATCTGCCACTGTGACCTTCCTGACTTGGCTCAGTACCCACCGGATGGTCGGTGGATAGAGAACATTTCCAAGTCCTGAAAATCCGCTAAAATTTCCCAGGTTTAATTAATCAGCTCAAGATCCATCTCAAAACATTCCAACCAACACTATAAATAAAACACGACTTTTTTACGAAATCAGTAAGAAAATGTGAAGAAACCAGACTAAAAACAAGATCATAGAGGTTCTTTCTATAAAAAAAAAAAAATGAAAAAATAACAAGTGTCGAGATATTGCGTTGCAAAATGTCGGGCGCGCGTGCGAGCGCGCGCACACACACATACCACACACACACACACACACACACACACACACACACACACACACACACACCACACACACACATACTTCTGAACATGTTTAACCATCTCCCCATTTGAAACAGTTTCCTTTAAGACGTGTAAAAGTCTCTTCAAAACTCGTGAAACACCAACACGACAAATAAGAATATTTTAGGAAAAGGGAAAGAACCAGACGACGACTGTAAAGGAAAATAAAATGACAAGAGTCAAAAAGATGGACAAAAAAACGGGGAAATTTCTTGACACAGTTTTGACAGATAGTAGACACACCATTTATAATTTCTTTTTCTTTCTTTCTGCGTGCGCAGACTGATACTCCTGCAGACACTGCCTGGCAGTGGAGTTTTGTGTGTATGACCGCTTTTTTTTTTTCTTTTTTTTTTTATCCCGCCACCATTTATAATGAAAGACCCTTGTGCACACTTGAGAGAGTAGTTAAATAGTCAAGATAGTACAATGGCTACGTTGTCAAGAGAGCCACACATCTAAGACAGCTACAGAGTAAACACGGTCCTACAGTACTGATAATCTCAGGGGGAACTGAAGAGACGGAATGAGGACTGGACCTACCCAGTCCCAGAAGTCCAACACCCTGCGGAGTTGTGAGGCCATGTCATGGCGGTAGTCCTCAAAGCTAAGGAAGAGGAACTGGTCACGTGGTATCACTCTGAGCCAATCCTCGAGCAGCACAGGGTACAGGCTGTCCTGAATGCGTACCTGTGGGACACATTTTTTCACAGAGAGAGAGAGAGAGAGCGGATTGTCGTCGTTGTTTATCAATATGCACTTTCCTTCAAGATTCTAAAACTCCTCTCTTTCCTCTTCCTGTCTATCCCCTCTGCCCTGCTCCCTACACACACACACACACACACACACACACACACACACACACACACACACACACACACACACACACGCACGCACACACGAATGCTCTCTCTCTCTCTCTCTCTCTCTCTCTCTCACACACACACAAACAAACACACACACACACACACACACACACACACACACACACACACACGCGCGCGCGCGCGCGCGCACGCATGCACGTGTGTACGCACGCACGCGCTCGAGCTCACACACACACACACACACACACGCACGCACGCACGCACGCACGCACGCACGCACACACACACACACACACACATGCACACACAGGGAAAGAGAGAGAGAGAGAGATAGAGAGAGAGGAGAAGGAGGAGATGGCAGAGGGAGTGTGGGGAGAAGGGGCAGACAAATCGAACTGTACGTGTGGAGCAAATGCGTGCAAGCAGTTTCATTGGAAGTACAAAGGGAGCGAATTAGTGTTTCAGAGCCACATCTCAGCTATCATTGATTAAAGATGTATTACATACAGGTAGTTACTTCCCTTGGTGTGTATATTCGAGGGAAATTTGGGATTCAGGTCAGAGAAGAGAGAGTTTAAAAAAAAAGAAAAAAAAGGAAAAAAAGAGCTTTCAAGCGCTCTAAAATATGTCTATACCTCTTCTAGCTTGTGTCTAATCTCCATTGAAGGAAGATCAAGCAGGTATCGCATACTTTCAATTGGTGTGTCCTTCACAGTTCCTAAGATCAGTCTTATTGTTTCATTTTGAATTCTTTGTAATTTAAGAAGATTGCTCTTGCACAGTGTTGAAAGCCCTAATCCATATGCAGTTGAGTACAACTGCGTGATACAGTTGGTAGAGGTGGCGCTGTTCAATACCTGTAATTGCCATAGCTTTCATTGCACACGGGCCCTTTTTCCATTTAAGAACAATATTCTCAACATGTTTTCTAAAGATCACCATTCTGTCAAAACCTTTACCCCCCAAAAAACGTAGTATGTCAGGTGATTCGATCTGTATTCTATTGAAGGAAAATGGCGAATGTAATTGCCCTGATGTCTTGTTGTTGACCGTGCAGACCAGTGACTGGGCTTCTGAAGGGTTAATGGACGATCCAGTTTTTGACACCACTGAGCAATGTTGTTTAACTGATGCTGAACTGGTTTTGTTTTTTCTTGAGCATTCTTTGAAGATTTGGAGGTCAGACCGTCATCTGCTACTGTCAACACTCGAGCAATTCCGTTTCTATTGAGTTTTGCCAGGCCTTTAGTGTGAACATTGTATGAAAACAGGGAATAAAAGTAGCACCAGGAGTGGCGGTCAATGTTATGCCATACCTGCTTCAAATATTGACAGCCACTTACATTCATTTTATCCTAGTTCTGTACGGCTGTGGAACTCACTGCCGGGTGCCATCAAGATTGCCACAAGTGCAGTCTCATTTAAAAAGCAAATTGATACGACAGTTTTGAGATCTGCATATTGACGATTTTCTATTTTAACTTCCCAGATATTTTATGGTTACCTGGGCCCGAATCTGGCCATTGCTTTTAACTTCTTGAATATCGAGTGCGACCCCTTGTTGCCAAATTTGCTCCAGGGGCCAGTAGACTGAGTCACACTATTTTATGTTATTTTATTTCACTTTTTAACATGCGCGCTGGTGACCTACTTGTTTTTGAGTGAACCAGTATTTTAGGAAGAAGAAGAAGAAGAAGAGATAGATGAACATTGAGGTAATCCCATGGAGAGTTTATGAGGTTCAGACATCCAGTCTCCAAATCGTGGATCGACGTTTTGCTCCTGAAGGGATACTGCAGTCCACTGTGAAAGTGTCCTACTGAGTCCATAGTCCTGGAGTAGCTTCAGGGCAGAGGAGAAAAGAGTGCTATTGGGAGTTATTAAACACACGGTATCCATGAAAGGAACTGTAATGTTTATGCTTGAGCCGTTAGCAAACGAAGCGTCGTTGCGTTGTCAGCGAGTTCATGCAGAGCTGCCTACAAAGTTCTGAGTTGACTGTTTCGTATTAGTTCAAAGTTCATGTTCGTCATAATGAAAGAGTGAATTATGACGAACATGAACTTTGAACATCCCTCTATCGATTGGGATGCGACAGACTTGTTCCAGGAGTTTACTCGCTTCAAAGATCACGTTGGCTTCGTGTTCGATGGCCCGCTGGCAACGTTGACCGACAAACAAAAAGCTGGATGGATCGGAACTTGGATCGGTGCCCAAGGTAGGCAAATCTACCGCACTCTACAGTGGGCTGATGGTGAAAAAGACAATCCTAATGCAGTTTTAACCAAGTTTGAAACCTATGTTCGTCCAAGAAAGAACAAACGTGTGGCAAGACACAGACTAAAGCAAAGAAAGCAGGACCAAGGTGAGTCCTTCGACAACTTTATAAAGGATCTGAAACTTATCATGATGGACTGTGACTACAGAGACAATGATGATATAATGGATAAAAATAATCGATCTAATTGGTGAGCTTTTGTTACATATACGAACATTTGGCACTTTTGGGGATAAATTCCTTTTCCAAGTTTTTTCCCACTCTTGAAAAGCGTTTAATCTTCTTAAAATGCTTGTATCATCCTTGCTTCTGATTGTTCTATATACAAGCGTCATCTGCAAAAAGCCTTATAGTATTCCGAGAGAGATTTCTACTTAGTCATTTTAAAAATTAAGAAAAACAAGGGCCCCAAACGTTCCCGTGGACACCTGACAAAAGGTTTTTCAAGGGGATGACGCCCCTTTCCACAACAACTTTCGCGTTCTCCCAACGAGGAATGATCTACCCTTTTTAGAAAAGAACCGCCAATGCCGAGTGTTCTTTTTTTAAGCAGAGGCCCCATGGTCAACCTTTATAAAGGCTTTTAGTTTTTATTATTTAGAAAAGTCTAATAAATTGCATCTATTTGCTTCTTTTTAAACAGTTATTAAAATCATTGAGAGTGTTATAAGTTGAGCTCACAACTCCTTCGCTGTCTAAAACCATGCTGGCGTTATATAAGAAGCATTTTGTCAAAGCCATTATGCACTATAATTATGTTCAAGTAGTTTAGCTGAATGGATGTAAGATACAGGTCTATAGTTCACACACACACACACACACACACACACGCACACACACCACACACACACACCCACCACACACACACACACACACACACACACACACACACAGGACACAAGAGAAGAGAAGGAGAGAAAGGAGAAGAGGAGAGTAGAGGAGGTGGGAGAAGGGCAGAAAAATGAACTGTACGAGTGGAGCAAATCGTGTACGTTTTGGGAAGCAAGGGAGTTATTGGAAGTAAAGGGAGCGAATTGTTAGACAGCCGATAGATCGGGGGCGGACCAGTGTGACCGGGGTGGGGTTGGGGTTCGATTTCGGAATGGGGTTTTCCCTCGGAGTTAACATTGGTTCTGACTCCATTCCCCATATAGTCGTTCGGATGGGACTATAAACCGAGGTCTAGTCTGTGTCGCATGCACTAAGATCATACACGGACTCTAAAGATCCTGATGCTCATGTCCTAAGACGGGTGAGTACCGGCTACACGAAAATACACAAAGCATGCAACCTGTGTGCCAGAATAGTCTACGTGAAGACTGTGGGCACGGGGCAGGTTAAACATCCCCATCTGGAAGAAGGAAGAAGAAGATGTATTACAAACAGGTAGTTACTTCCCTTGGTGTGTATATTCGAGGGAAATTTGGGATTCAGGTCAGAGAAGAGAGAGTTTTAAAAAAAAGAAAAAAAAGGAAAAAAAAAGAACTTTCAAGCACTCTAAAATATGTCTATACCCCTTCTAGCTTGTGTCTAATCTCCATTGAAGGAAGATCAAGCAGGTATCGCATACTTTTAATTGGTGTGTCCTTCACAGTTCCTAAGATCAGTCTTACTGTTTCATTTGAATTCTTTGTAATTTAAGAAGATTGCTCTGCACAGTGTTGAAAGCCCTAATCCATACGCAGTTGAGTACAACTGCGTGATACAGTTGGTAGGGTGGCGCTGTTCAATACCTGTAATTGCCATAGCTTTCATTGCACACGGGCCCTTTTTCCATTTAAGAACAATATTCTCAACAGTTTTCTAAAGATCACCATTCTGTCAAAACCTTTACCCCCCAAAAAACGTAGTATGTCAGGTGATTCGATCTGTATTCTATTGAAGGAAAATGGCGAATGTAATTGCCCTGATGTCTTGTTGTTGAACGTGCAGACCAGTGACTGGGCTTCTGAAGGGGTTAATGGACGATCCAGTTTTTGACACCACTGAGCAATGTTGTTTAACTGATGCTGAACTGGTTTTGTTTTTTCTTGAGCATTCTTTGAAGATTTGGAGGTCAGACCGTCATCTGCTACTGTCAACACTCGAGCAATTCCGTTTCTATTGAGTTTTGCCAGGCCTTTAGTGTGACATTGTATGAAAACAGGGAATAAAAGTAGCACCAGGAGTGGCGGTCAATGTTATGCCATCCCTGCATCAATATTGACAGCCACTTACATTCATTTTATCCTAGTTCTGTACGGCTGTGGAACTCACTGCCGGGTGCCATCAAGATGCCACAAGTGCAGTCTCATTTAAAAAGCAAACTGAACGACAGTTTTGAGATCTGCATATTGACGATTTTCTATTTTAACTTCCCAGATATTTTATGGTTACCTGGGCCCGAATCTGGCCATTGCTTTTAACTTCTTGATATCGAGTGCGACCCATTGTTGCCAAATTTGCTCCAGGGGCCAGTAGACTGATCACAACTATTTTATGTTATTTTATTTCACTTTTTTAACATGCGCGCTGGTGACCTACTTGTTTTTGAGTGAACCAGTATTTTAGGAAGAAGAAGAAGAGATAGATGAACATTGAGGTAATCCATGGAGAGTTTATGAGGTTCAGCATCCAGTCTCCAAATCGTGGATCGACGTTTTGCTCCTGAAGGGATACTGCAGTCCACTGTGAAAGTGTCCTACTGAGTCCATAGTCCTGGAGTAGCTCCAGGGCAGAGGAGAAAAGAGTGCTATTGGGAGTTATTAAACACACGGTATCCATGAAAGGAACATCATCATTTTCACCATCTAGAATGACTAGTCCGCACGCAGCGACAACTGAAAATGGAATATGAAAACACCGCAGAAGTTGGGAAATTGGAAGAACTGACCCATGAGATGGAATGAACTAGGTTTGTTTGAAACGAAGAAATTATGTACATGTTTTCGTCAAATTTTACAGCTGTGGACAATACTGTGATGATTATGGAGTGCAGCCGTTAGGTGTAAACTGTTCCGGGTTTCCCTGATTTTTCGGTTTAGAATGAATTCCCCTTTTGTTGACAGAGGGCGCTTTTCTCATTGTTACGTCATGGTCTTGGACGCCATATCCTAAGAACATTGAACTGACGTCTCAAACCTTTTGCGTTCCTTCTCTCCTTCAAATGAATTTTGACTAGTGAAACTAACAGTCAAGTGCATTGTTCATCGAAGGACGTAGCTGAGAAGTTCCTTTCTCCACCATGACTATCTTACCCAAGAAAAAAGCGACGAAAGACAAGAATGATCCAGAGAATCCGGAACATGCACATTCGGGCGTAGTTGGACATCCACATCCCCATCAACACACTCACGCTCACGCGCACAACCACGCACACGGACACGCTTTGAATCATCCTCATGCGCATGGACACTACCATCACTCGACAGCCACAGTAGACTCACGTCTGGACAAAGCCGGGCGGGGCAGGACGTCCCCAACAAATGGCAGGTGGGGACCCTCCACCTCCAGAGAAGAGAAACTGCATCCGAACACTCCAGCCTTCGAGTTCGACTTGGAGTTTGATAACCATGATTCTTCTAGTAACCATAAAAGACGACATAGATCACCACCACACAGGAGTGTTCGGAAACACCGAGGTGCTCATTCTGGACATTCTAGCAGCGGCCAGCCATCTCCAGGACAGAGTGGTGCTTACGAGCTTCAGCTTGAAGACGGATACAACAGCGGGGATGAACACGAAGCTCCACGCCCTGTAGAGAATAGAGAAGAGGTGTGCTTAATATGTATCTTTTATTCTCTGTTTTGCGTTTACACACATCAGAACCATCAAAATAATGATGGCGGATGTTTAAAGAAAGAAGAAGAAAAGATCTGATTGTACAAAGAAAAGTTATCGCAGATGTCCATGAATTTCATTATTTTGCAGAATTTGAAGGTGGAAGCAGAACAAACAACAAGTGGGATGGTTGGAGGTCAGCAAGTTCATTTGTTGGCTACTTGAAGAGAAAAGGAACACAATATGTCTGTTTCAGTGGTGATCTGTAGTTTTAAAACCTAGCTGTGGATGACAAGTAGAATGACAGGAAGTATTTGCTCAGTGGGGAAATTGCCAGTTAGACAATAATGCTGACAGTACATGGAGGTTTGCATGATGTTACTGTTGCGCAACGTTTTCCAGGTGCTAAAGGCAGTCCCAAGAGTCCAAATTGACATCTGTTCAAGTTCGCTGGTCATTGTCGTCTTCTCCCTTAACTCCATGGAAAGTCATCAGTGTGCTGCTCTGAAGAGCATTTTACCAGGTTTCCCCAGTTCTAGCAACTGTATGCTCAGATTTTGGTTGTTACAGAACTTCCAGATCCAGTCTGAAATGTTTTTAGTTTTCTTTTTATTCTGTCTTCTCGAGTTCTCTCAAATCTCCCTCAGTCAAATGAATGGTTCCCTGAAGGATGGTTCTAGAAATGCCATTGGATTATATGACATGGCCTTACCCACATTGTTGAATTCTTTTCTTACTGATGTCAGCAGATCCTTATTTGGTCTAACCTACTGTGCGATATATTGATGAAAATGTTCATTCATGCTTTGTTCGGAATGATATATTACTAATTTAGTATCTCTGCAATACCATATTGCATGGTTTGGATTCTTTTTTCCAGATCTCCTGCAAAGGTTCAGGTCTGGCATGCATGCATGCAAGAATATGGAAAGTACCTGTACATGTAGAAGCCTGGGGATGTTAATGTCCTTCCCTACCGATTTTAGTCTCTACCAATTTTAGTCTCTACACTGCAGTTTTCTTTTCTGGTTTGGAATGGAGCCTTTGTACACAAGTTGAAAACTTCCAGGAAGGTGAAGTGACAGTTTTTTAGCTTCTATCCATGGACAGTTTTATCATATAATGACAAGGCCGTTGGTCAAGTTTGCCTTTACAGTGTGTGGAGATTCCTGTGCCATGCGTACTTCATATTTCATCCACTCTTTTCTTTAACAAGCTTGGCAAGATCTTGTTCACTGCCTGCCAGGCCATAAATACCTGTAAATCCAACCAAGGTTTGTAATGACTCTCCTTCCACTGTTCCAGTGCTGACCGTTCAAGTGCAACAGTCATGACACATTCCAGGAATATGTTGGAAAACTGTAGGAAAGACGAGGGAACCTGGACAAATTCCAACAGAAGTATTGAACCAGTCTTTAACAACACACTGTATGAGCACTGTATTAATCACATCAGAGTACCGTTGCTAGATGATATTCATTTGCTTTCACTCGACATTAAATTTCATCAGTGTGGCTGACAGCACCTCCTGTCATACTTAGCTGAAGGCTCTCTTTAAGTCTATGAAGACTTGACAGAACTTAACATGGTGGTGGAGACATTTTTTTCAAACAGTATGCAAGTATAAGACCTGTTCAGTGGTACTTCTGATTGAGTGGAATATGGCCTCTTTTCCCACAGTAGTGGCATCTACTTGCCCTGCCTCCTCTTTCTTCCTAGGGTCTACTCTTTATAATCAATTGATACATTTTTTTAAACCACCAGTAAGGTCATAGACCGTAAGAAGGAAACAAAAGTGGAACTATGAAGTCCTTTTACAGTTGAGGTTACCAGCACTAGGCGTTGCAAGGAAAATAATTGTACAGTTTAGAAACCATAAAATCCATGTCAGCAAGTACAAATAGTACAATTGACATTTCTGTGCAAAATGTGACAAAGAGACTACCTTCGAAGTCAAATGGCATCAGCACAGGTTGGTCAGGTAATGCATGAAGCCGTCCATAGTAAGAATTAACTTGAATGTATTCAACACCTCTAGAGCATTGTGTCAGTTGTGGCTTTGTTTGAGTCCTACTGTTCTGGTGTTAAACATTCTAATCTACTTCAGAGCTGTATTTTTCAACTATTGTGTTGCCGTAGTTGACAGTCTGCTTGATTTCTTTCCACAATTTTAGTTGTATGTCTTGGTAAGTATTTGATCAAAGGAAAACATAGTATTCAGCCTGTCTTGTCTTGAAACCTTTATATATCCTTCATGATTTTTTATTGAATTATTGCATCCTGAGGGAATGGATTGCCCTTAAGCAGCATTACCTTACCTTACCTTGCCCTGGGCTTCATTTTTTTTGGCTGGTGCTTGGACTACATTGCCCACTTTTTCATTCTCTAGTAATGCACTAGAATTGAAAGGACATGTGGATCTAATAGTAATCTCAAGCATGCACTGCAAAGATTAGCACAGCCGTTGAGAATCATTGAAACAGTCTACTGTTTGAAATCTGAATACAAATGAATGAATGAATCTTTCCTACTTATCTGTCAGCAGTTTGTGATCCGCATAAAACATGAAGAAATATGAGGCAATTTTTTTTTGGTGTCACGAAGAGAATTGTTTTGAGCAATTGAGCAACATTTTCTCAGTCTTATAAAATTTGATTTATTTAGTCTTGTAGCTCCTGTTACATTGTTACTTGGGTATAGACATTGACTTGATGTCCATTGAGCATGCAGTGCAAGGTTAAAAACTTCTGTGGATGTTGGAAGAAGTTCTGTGATTAATAAATGTATGCAAATAATTCTCAGCCAGGATTTTAATTTGGATTGAATTTATGTTCAGGACCTGTTTCTTCATTGATTATTTTCATTCAAACCATTCATGTTCATGTGGGATGTCTCAATATCATTTGTAATAAATTTAAATTCTAGGCAGCAATCCTTTTGACGTGATTAATTTTGCAGTCTGGAGTGTAATCATGCATGTATTATTTTTCAGCTGGAGCGCTGGTTTGAGCAAACATTGAAAGAGAAGAAAGGGTTTATCATAAAAAAGATGGGAGAAGATGGAGCCTGCCTCTTCAGAGCAGTTGGTAAGCAGCGAGAGTGTAACATGCACACCAATGTTGCACACATGCACACACACACACACACACACACACCACACACACACACACACACACACACACACACACACACGCATGCATGCGCACTCACACGCACGCGCGCAGCACACACATACACGCACACACTTGCACTCGCACTGTGATTCCCTTTCTTGTAAACTGCACATGCACATGCGCTTGTTCAAACAGGTCAAATGAAACTAAAACTAGCATCATTCATTTTTATTTCACTGACACATACAAAGTGCTTTTGGATACTCCTTGTCATGGAATTCACTTTCTGTTGATTAAACCTTTTTTTTTTCATAGTCTGCCCTGAGATGATAAATTCTGATAGCCATTCCTGAAATGGACAGACTGATTCTAGGAACAAGCAACAATAATTCTGTTGAAATCTTTATGGCACAGAGTTTGTAACTATCTGATCCTCTTGTAGATTTTTCTTTGCAACTCTAATGTTTCTTGATGACAGTAAAACAAATGAAAGAGAAATACATGGAGTAAATTTGACAAGATTAAGATCGTAACGTAATGGTGGTTTATGTTTGTTCTTTTTTCAGCGGACCAGATCTACGGAGACCAGGAGATGAATTCCGTGGTGCGAAACATGTGTATCGATTACATGGTATGTATGATCCAGCAGTCCTGCCACAATATATCAGTTAATAGTATTGTACCACAACAGCAGATCATAGAGGATAACATTGTACCACGACAGCAGATCATAGAGGATATCATTGTACCATGACAGCAGATCATAGAGGATAACATTGTACCACGACAGCAGATCATAGAGGATAACATTGTACCATGACAGCAGATCGTAGAGGATAACATTGTACCATGACAGCAGATCATAGAGGATAACATTGTACCATGACAGCAGATCATAGAGGATAACATTGTACCACGACAGCAGATCATAGAGATAACATTGTACCATGACAGCAGATCATAGAGGATAACATTATACCATGACAGCAGATCATAGAGGATAACATTGTACCAGACAGCAGATCATAGATGATAACATTATACCATGACAGCAGATCATAGATGATAACATTGTACATGACAGCCTAGCATAGAGGATAACATTGTGCCATGACAGCAGAGCATAGAGGATAACATTGTACCATGACAGCTAGCATAGAGGATAACATTGTCCAGACAGCAGATCATAGAGGATAACATTGTACTATGACAGCAGATCACAAGTACCACGACAGCAGATCATAGAGGAAACATTGTACCAGACAGCAGATCGTAGAGGATAACATTGTACCATACAGAGATGGTAGAGGATAACATTGTACCATGACAGCAGATCATAGAGGATAACATTTACCATGACAGCAGATCATAGAGGATAACTACCACGACAGCAGATCATAGAGGATAACATTGTACATGACAGCAGATCATAGAGGATAACATTGTACCATGACAGCAGATCATAGAGGATAACATTATACATACAGCAGATCATAGAGGATAACGTACCACGACAGCAGATCATAGAGGATAACATTGTACCATGACAGCAGATCATAGAGGATAACATTGCACCACGACAGCAGATCATAGAGGATAACATTGTAGCATGACAGCAGATCATGACTGCAGATCATAGAGGATATCATTGTACCATGACAGCAGATCATAGAGGATAACATTGTACCAGACAGCAGATTATAGAGGATAACATTGTACCACGACAGCAGATCATAGAGGATAACATTGTATTACATCAGCAGATCATAGAGGATAACATTGTACCACGACAGCAGATCATAGAGGATAACATTGTACTCATCAGCAGATCATAGAGGATAACATTGTACCAGACAGCAGATCATAGAGGATAACATTGTCCCATGACAACAGATCATAGAGGATAACATTGTACCACGACAGCAGATCATAGAGGATATCATTGTACCACGACAGCAGATCATAGAGGATAACATTGTACCACACAGCAGATCATAGAGGATAACATTGTACCACGACAGCAGATCATAGAGGATAACATTGCACCATGACAGCAGATCATAGAGGATAACATTGCACCATGACAGCAGATCATAGAGGATAGCATTGTCCCATGGCGGCAGATCATAGAGGATAACATTGTACCATGGCGGCAGATCATAGAGGATAACATTTTACCATGACAGAGATCATAGAGGATAACATTTTACCATGACAGGAGATCATAGAGGATAACATTGTACCACGACAGCAGATCATAGAGGATAACATTTTACCATGACAGGAGATCATGGAGGATAAGTACCACGACAGCAGATCATAGAGGATAACATTGTCCCATGACAGCAGATCATAGAGGATGACATTGTACCAGACAGCAGATCATAGAGGATAACATTATACCATGACAGCAGATCATAGAGGATAACATTTACCATGACAGCAGATCATAGAGGATACATTATACCATGACAGCAGATTCATAGAGGATAACATTGTACCACGACAGCAGACCATAGAGGTGTCATTACGCACATGGAACAGTCGGTGATTTCCATAGCCCTCTGTTCATAGTCCTGTGCAACAAGACAGAGGCATTGCGCACTGGCTCAGTCCTATGTGATTTATGGCCCTGTACCAGGAAGTCCTAGATGATTTCGGGACACAGCATTGATGAGAGCAGAGACATGTGGTTCAGGAACATTTCCATCAAAATGTTTGATTACTTGACAAGATTGAAGATTTTTGTTTTTTGTGTGGTAATTTAGATTGCATTCGGTCGTATTGTTTGATGACATTTTCTTTGTTCAAATGGACATTCTATTTTGTGTCTGTGACCCAAGCTTTTTGTACATTGGTGTTCTTACGTGAGATTTGGAGTGGTCTTATAGTCGTTAAGAGTTTTGTATCCTTAACATGAAATTTTTAGAGAAAAATGGTTAATCTCTGAAGTTTACCGTTGTACGTACTGATGTGAAACACCATGCATGTGCACCAGACACAGGAATATCTGAACTTGTGTCATTACATATAAAAGCAAGCTTACTGACATATCTGAGGCAGACAAAAATTAGAAGAACTGCACCCACCAAAGAAGGTCATTGTTGCTTGGAATCAACCGTTTTCACAGTCTGGAAGAAATACAGAAATCTCTCCGCTTGTCCGCCCAAGAAATACAGAAATCTCTCCGCTTGTCCGCCCAGCAGCCAATTTTTTAACAGTGTCCGTGAAAGGATGGATGAGAAGTAAGCTTCAGTGTTGACCAGTTGTGTTTCCTTCTTTCCATTTTCACTTCCACACCTTTACTGCGCCCACTTTACCCTCCTCCCTGCTGCTCTGCCCTTCACGTCTGGTTTTCCTCATTACAGAATCCTAACGGAGTGCTGTCTCCCTAAGGTTAGGCGTGTTCTTTGAATAAAACATGTCCAGCAGGTGTGGGCATTGTAGTTGATCAGTGTGGAAGCAATAGAACTACTTTGGAAATTTTGTTTTGTAATAGATATAATGTAGATTTATTTTGGAATGTTTGTGTGCTAAAGAGGTAGAGCGGGGAAAAAAACACAGACAGCAAGACAAAGATTTTAGTATTTTAATTCAGCCTGGGAATGTATGAATGGTTAAAAACATGACAGATTTGTTTATACATTCTTAAGCACAATAGGATTTTGCACACCATAATAAACAAAAACATTGTGTAACAGTGTTGTTTTTCCCTCTGTTGTGCCTCAGTTGGAAGTGTGCAACGCGAGCTGTTGTTGAAGTGTGCAACGCAAGCTGTTGTTGAAGTGTGCAACGCAAGCTGTTGTTGAATTGTGCCTGTTGACCTGTCACTGCACTACCAGGAGTTACTTTTATAAACCGTTTCTTTACTGAAGTGGGGCAGGAGGGGTTACCAGGAGTTACTTTTATAAACCGTTTCTTTACTGAAGTGGGGCAGGAGGGGTTACCAGGAGTTACTTTTATAAACCGTTTCTTTACTGAAGTGGGGCAGGAGGGGGTACCAGGAGTTACTTTTATAAACCGTTTCTTTACTGGAGTGGGGCAGGAGGGGGAAAAGCAGAAATTGGAGGAATGCTAAGAAATTTTTTATGTACTCAAATTTTCTCCAGAATAACTAAGAAATACTTGGGAATTTTGAGCTATGATGTAAATATCCCTTTGTGTCATTTAGCCAGTCCAAAGCCCAGGTTAAGGAGGAGGATTGGGTATAGGGCTACTAACCGTACCTTTTGAAAAATTACTGACCACAGAAACCACAATAACTTTATCCTTATAAGAACCTGGTTAGATTACTAACTACAGAAACCACAATATAAATAACTTTACCCAAATAAGAGCCTGTTTGGATGGATTACTCTTCAGATGACCTCATGATTCATGCTGGTGAAAGTCTTTGGGAAGCCAGTTTGTCTTCAAATCTTCTCTCAATACAATCTTACGACATAGGCAAAAACCAGGATTAAAAAAATCCTGGAACATCAGAACCCTGTTTCAAAGGGGGAAATCAGCTCAAAGTGGCAAAAGGAGGAAATACAAGATCAAGGTCCTCAGTTTGCAGCTCTGTGCTCCCCTAGGAGTTTACAAGAATAAGTTGAGCACAAAATTCCAAACTGTAATGTTTAAAATGACATGTGTTTTAATATTAAAAAAATCAGAATACTCGCTGCACAATTCTTTTGTTATCAGCAGGAAATGATTTTGCTCTTGCAGGCAAAGAATGCAGAATTCTTCTCTCAGTATGTGACTGAGGACTTCCAGACTTACCTGAATCGCAAGCGCATGGATGACTGCCATGGCAACCACTTGGAAATCCAGGCTATAGCGGAGCTGTTCAACAGACCGGTGTATGTCTACCAGTACAGCCTTGGTGAGTTTCCAGAGGGGGTGGTTTGTATCTTGGTGTGGGTTGGAGTGATGACAGGAGGAGAAGGTACGGTGTTAGCCTGTACATGAGGTTTACAATGTTAAGGTTTTTTTTTATAGACTTGGGATCATGGCTCATTGACTCAAATGAAGTACCATAAAGTTTCAGTGATTGCCAATAGTAGAGTCACTTTGGGATGATTTGGGCAACATTCTTGGCAAAGAATGTAAGGATGTGCGCTGTCTCGGCAGTTTTTCCCAGATATGAGTTGACAAGGGAAAGGCTTACTGTTCATGCAGTTATATGTATATATTTGGTGTCCTTTAACCATGTCCAAGGGCCATGGATGATCTGTCAGCATGCTCTTGGGTTAACAGGATGTGAAGTGACTGTGACGCTACTGTGTTTCAGAGCCCATGAACACGTTTCAAAGCACGTATAAGACGGATAATGAACCGATCCGCATCAGCTACCATCGGGCTGTGCACTATAACTCTGTGGTGGATCCCTACAAGGCCACAATAGGGGTGGGCCTGGGGCTGCCTGGATATCAACCTGGGGTAAGAACTCGTCACTGAGACTACAGCATTCTTGTGATGAAGTGGGGCAGGCTGGTAGTTGACCACGAACCACATGCACAGACATGTACACTCTCTCTCTCTCTCTCTCTGTGCTCTTCTCTCTGTGTGCTCTGTTTGCCTCCTCTCTCTCTCTCTCTCTCTTTCTCTCTCTCTCTCTGTGCCTCTCTCTCTCTCTCTCTGTGCTCTCTCTCTCTCTCTCTCTCTCTCTTCTCTCTCTCTGTGCCTCTCTCTCTCTCCCCTTTCTCTCTCTCTCTCTCTCTCTCTCTCTCTCTCTCCTCTCTCTCTCTTCTTCTCTGTTGCTTATCTCAGTCACCTACCGCCTACTCTTCCACTTGCCTATACCCGTCTGCTGTTTCGACAAATTCTCCTAAGCCTGTCTAGACTCAGCTTGTGTTCATCAGTTGGCCATGGCTGCTGTATGTGGATATGTTGAGAAAAGAAGCCTTTCTGTTCAGGCTCTGGTCTGCTTGAAGAAAACATTCTGCAAATAGTTTTATGTTTTGTTATTGTTCTTTGGCTACAGGATTGACAGTCAAGTCAGCAAAATTGGTAATGCCTTATTATGGCCCTTTGCGGTCGGCTGGGCTATACAGCAAATTAATCTTATCTGGTAATGCCTTCAGACATTTGAAACATGTGGAATTCTTACAATTTTTCAAGTCGGCTTGCACAGTTCTTAGACAATCAAGAAAGGTCGTAAATGGCCAAAGTCACCAGTCGGATTACTTTGGAAAGGCCTGCAACAGATTTTGTCATCAAGTGGTATGTTGTCATCAGTCGGTCTTCGAGCCCAACAGAAGTGATCAAATGGTCAAGGATGTTAGTTGGAAAATTGGATCAACCAGAACAAAAAGATTTGGGGTGAATGGAGGATATGGCCTCAGGCATTTCTGAGCTGTGGCAAAGAACTAGAAAAGGATTTTGTGTCATAAAAAAGAATAATTGATCTGAACAATAAAAGAAACAGCATAACCTGAAATGCAGTAGATATGAGTTTGATAGCCCTGACAAGCCCCTGAGTGATAGACTGGATTGTAATTATGTAAACTATGAACTATTCTAGTTGGTGTGTGTTCAGGTCAATCACTTATGATATGCATATTGACATGAGGTTGGTGGTGCGGTAAAATCTTGTGCCAACAGTTTAATACCCTACACTTAACATAGGTTTGCCTTGTATGCTTCACAGCAAGGCGTTGACAGGTGGTTGCAGGAAGGTCAAGGTCAAATGCTGTGACCTGAATCAGTAGCAGTAATAATGGCAAGCATCTGCCGCCTCATAAGGGGTCTGCCCTGAGGCTGCGTGGCCTGAAGAGTTGTGACAGAATGCTCCTCTGTTTTCAGCTTGGCCTGAAGAGTTGTGACAGAATGCTCCTCTGTTTTCAACTTGGCCTGATTTTCTGTAGAGCTGCAATCTCTCTTTTCTCTGTGCGAGTGTTCTCCTTCCTACTTCTGTTTGTTAGTCTCCCTTTCTTTCTCTCTCCCCGCACAAATGATCCCAGTCTGTGTGTGTGTGTATGCGTCAGGCTGGGGAACTCTCCTCGGATCCGAGGATTTCCGAGATTTTTTAAAATGACTTCCGGGGAAAAAAAGATCGTCCGAGGAAAAAAAAATCCGCTGAGAAAAAAAAAAAAAATCGCGAAGGACTTGATCACTCCCGAGTCCAGTACCGTTCCGTATCCAGTATTTCCAATCCAGGTTTTAGTATAAGGCAGTTCCGCCCGCGGTTGTGAGGGTATTTCCGCGAGCTTTAGGAAGCCATTGCCGAGGCGGGCGCATCAGTCTGCGAACGCAATATTCGCAGTCATTTTCTGCATCTTTCACGAGTCAAAATGTCGTGTGTATCACGCATCGTAAATCGTGGCGAGTCGTTTGATGAAGGATCGATTGCCAACAAATGGAGATGGGACTGGACTGAAAAATCAACGAAAGTGGCGGGTTACGATCAGCGAGTTTCAACTCTACCAAAACAAAACAGGCTTCAATTGCTAGTTTTTTTAAATATTGTCCCCTTTTGTCTTATCATGCTGTGTAAAGATATAGTGAGTCACTGAGTGTTAACTATTACTATTACATATATTTTTTTTTTTTGCATTAAACTATTTCCATTAATTTGACTTTGAAGAAGTTTGACTTTGAGGTTGATGCATCATTAGTACTGAAGAACTAGCTGTTTATGGGCCTCAGTGTGTGAAGACTGAACAGTTAAAGCAGGCGCTTCATTACACTAAGAAAGTGGAGTGAGTGTTGACTATATACTAGACTGATGTCAGTATTTGACTTTGAATATATCCGTGGGTGATGCTTCATTTAGCAGAGACATACACTGAACATTACTGGGACTCAATTTGTAAAGACTGAACTATTGAACTTATGAAGCAAGGCACTACAGCACATCAACAAAATGAAATAAAGTAAGTTTTTTTTTTTTTTAATTTCTTTGCATGCTGCATGTAAATATGTTTTAGTTTGGTTTCTTTGCATGCCACAGGTAATTTGCCTATCACCAGAAGCCACGAAAGGGTCTTCAAAAGTGCTCAAAATCAGTTTCGGCCGGGGGCTTCGCCCCCCTGGACCTCCCACCGGGCGTTGCCCCTGGACCCCACCGGGGCCTAGGCGGCCCCTGGACCCCGGCCTATTTTTCAGAGATTTTTTTGATCATCTGTTCCCCAGCCTGATGCGTACATAATCAGAATATTTTACTATTTGTGGACTGACTTAGTACAGAATTGGTCATTTATGGGAGTCAGTAATGTTTAGTAGCTTATTTCTTAAAACATATATGGATTGTTTAGCTCTGCACTGTCTATGAGTGTGCATTGTTGCCATTCTTGTGCTTTTGTGGTGATGGATGTCCATTTTGATTGGGCAATATTTCCGCCTTGATTGATCCGAAAGTGGATTGTGTGGGTGGATGCTATTTTGTTTGCTCAGAGTGCTCTGTAATGTGTGTGTTATATTGATTTACAGACTTTTTTGTTGTTTGTTTATTGTTGTTGCTATGTAATAGTCATTTTGTTGTGTCCTTTTTTTTTTTTTTCGTTTGTTGTGCTTCGTAATGTTTATTAGGTTGTGTTGATATGCTGACAGCAGTTTGCTTGTGGTGCTCTGTAACCTTTGCTGTTTTGATTTGCAGGCTGCTGTACATGTGTTGTCCTGTCATGTTCTTAGTTTTGTATTGATTTGCAGGCTGCTGTATATGTTGCCCTGTCACATCTTAGTTTTTATGATTTGCAGCTGCTGTCATGTGTTGCCCTGTCGCGTTCTTAGTTTTGTATTGATTTGCAGGCTGCTGTACATGTGTTGCCCTGTCAAGTTCTTAGTTTTGTATTGATTTGCAGGCTGCTGTACATGTGTTGTCCTGTCACGTTCTTAGTTTTGTATTGATTTGCAGGCTGCTGTACATGTGTTGCCCTGTCAAGTTCTTAGTTTTGTATTGATTTGCAGGCTGCTGTACATGTGTTGTCCTATCACTTTCTTAGTTTTGTATTGATTTGCAGGCTGCTGTACATGTGTTGCCCTGTCACGTTCTTAGTTTTGTATTGATTTGCAGGCTGCTGTACATGTGTTGCCCTGTCAAGTTCTTAGTTTTGTATTGATTTGCAGGCTTCTGTACATGTGTTGCCCTGTCACGTTCTTAGTTTTGTATTGATTTGCAGGCTGCTGTACATGTGTTGCCCTGTCAAGTTCTTAGTTTTGTATTGATATGCAGGCTGTCCATCCAGTACTTTATCAGGGTTCGTAGGGTCCTTTGAAGTCCTTATAAATGGGATTTTTGTCAAAAGGCCTTTTAAGTCCATTGATTCAGCAAGTTGGTCCTTTTAACTCACGAGGATGTCCTTTTAATTTTTGAAGGGTACTGTTAAGTCCTGTTTTTTCAAGAGAAGGAGGCTTGAAAACGAAACCGATACATCTTCCACAACACAAACCGTACTTTTGCAAGTTGCAAAGAGTTGACAGATGCCGACGCGATCGTCTGAAACGCGGTAGGCAGGCCTATAACGCTAGGCCTATCAGTGGGCTTTCTGTTTAGTAAGCTTAGCTAGCAGACGACGCAAGCTGCGGGCAGGCTGGTGCGTTGCTGCAATCCAGCTTTTTTGACGTCACGGGTTCCACAGTGCAGACGCGGTGCTAATGTTCGCGGCATATAGCTGACTTAACATTTTCGCTCATGCTATCTATGTTAAAATGTTCCCTTTATAGAAATTCATTAAAAGAGTGGGGCAATAATGATGAAAATATTACCCAAATAAATATAGGTACATAACATGACGGATTGCGAACATGCGAACATAACAAACAGCTTGGGGAACAGCTATATGCTGAGTTCTCGAGTAACATTTACAGGATAGATTCCTTTTCCCGCCTTGTCTACCCCCCTCCCTCCATCCCTGACCTTTCTCTGCCCTAGCTATTTCTGCCGGAGGCCTAGTTTGGAAAGTTTTACAAAGTTTTTGTTGCAAGCTAAACGTTAAAAATGCCAGGAAGATGTTCCTTTCAGGATGACTGGTTATGAGAGGTAAGTGTCGCTGTTCTGCATGCCAAAGGGTTTGGGGTGTACTGTAAACTTATGTTGGCAAAGGTCCTTTTAAACTGATTTGAGGTCCTTTTAAAGTCCTTTAAAGTCCTTTTTTGGCCTCATGCCCATCACCTGGGAACCCTGTTTATGTAACAAATGTACAGGTTGATTTGCTGGCTACTGTTGACTGAAAAGAGCATAGAATTAAATGTAAGTTTGTTGTGGAGATTTGCAGACTGTTGTTTCTTGATAGTGCTCCGTCATGATTGTATGTCAGTTGATCTGAAGGCTGTTGTTGGATAGTAGTGCTGCGTGATGCACGTTTGTGTGTTGAATTGCAAGCTGTAAACGGGTTATAGTGCTCCGTAACGTATGCATGTTTGTTGATTTACGTGCTGCTGCTGACTTAAAGTGCTCCACAAGGTATGATTGTTGATTTTTAGGCTGCTGTTGGTCTCAAATGCTCTGTAGTGTATGAGAGGGGAGGGGGGACCTTGATCATTGACAGAGGTTACCTAGGTGGGAAGAAAAGGAGCGTGTGTGTGCATGTGAAAGAAAAGGAGCGTGTGTACTCGTGCGTTTCCTGCAAAGTGGTTACAGATTTGAAAAGAGCTATCACAATGTCCATAGTAGTAGTAGTCATAGTGGTATAGTGCTCTGTTATGTATGTTCCACGTGATGATATGCAAGCAGTTGTTGGCTCGTAGTGTGTTGTAATGTATGTATGGTTGTTGTGTTGATTTGCAGGCAGTTGTTGGCTCGTAGTGTGTTGTAATGTATGTATGTTTGTTGTGATGATTTGCAGCAGTTGTGGCTCGTAGTGTGTTGTAATGTATGTATGGTTCTTGTGATGATTTGCAGGCAGTTGTTGGCTTGCAGTGTGTTCTAATGTATGTATGGTTGTTGTGTTGATTTGCAGGCAGTTGTTGGCTCGTAGTGTGTTGTAATGTATGTATGGTTGTTGTGATGATTTGCAGGCAGTTGTTGGCTCGTAGTGTGTTGTAATGTATGTATGTTTGTTGTGATGATTTGCAGGCAGTTGTTGGCTCGTAGTGTGTTGTAATGTATGTATGTTTGTTGTGATGATTTGCAGGCAGTTGTTGGTTCGTAGTGTGTTGTAATGTATGTATGTTTGTTGTGATGATTTGCAGGCAGTTGTTGGCTCGTAGTGTGTTGTAATGTATGTATGTTTGTTGTGTTGATTTGCAGACAGTTGTTGGTTCGTAGTGTGTTGTAATGTATGTATGTTTGTTGTGTTGATTTGCAGGCTGCTGACAGAAACCTGATGGATACAGCTCTGAACACTCTGAGGATTATCATTTGGAAAAGGTCAGCTATATGAACAGACACTCTTTGTTTAGAAAGACTGTTTTCACCAGGGCTGTGGGTGTATTTTGTACACCACTGAACAGTAAATTCGCCAAAATACATGTCATAAAAGTAATGTATTATTCAAAGCCACTGTGAAAGTAAGTCTCTGTGGTTTTGACTTCTTGGTGTTATGCAATAAAGGAAAATTGATACATGCCTTATCTCGAGTAGTCATTTACTATGTAGTGCTCTACAGTGACAGATACAAAAGAAAAATGTTGACACACATACAGATAAGCATCAGTTTAATGGAAACTCGTTAATGCATAAACTGACATAAGTACATTTTTGTTGTACATGTATGAGTCGTTCACAGCAATATACTGCAAAAATTATAATGAACAATTGTCTCAGACAGACAGTGGTGCAGACCTGTTTAGTCTACACATTTGGCGTAGAATTCTACGCATTTTGACCCCAAATACGCATTTAGGAACCTCGCTACGCATTTCAGAATTTCGCCGGTACGCATTTTCGAAACTGAAGCTATTTTGTGTGTTGCCGTCTTTTGACAAACTTGACGCGCCATACAAGCAGCCTGACACACTGCTGCGTTCAGCTGGACTGCCCGCCCGCCTCTGTTAGTTACTTATTTCCCTTTACTGCCCAATAACTTTAGGGGGCAGGTTAGAACGGCTCGCTGAACGCGTTACGGTCGGTTTTCATTTTCGATCAAGATGGCTGACAATAATTCGTCGAAGCGCCAAGCTGATTCTTCCGACTTTTCTCCCAGCAAAAAGAAGAAAAAAGTTGCCGATCAAACCTTTCTGTCATCATACCATCAACGCTACCCGTGCCTTGTTTCATCCAGAAGAGGGGAGCATTATGCTCATTGCACATTGTGCAGGAAAGATTTCTCGATCAAACATGCCGGCATGTTTGACTGCAAACGGCATATCGAGAACCAGACTCACAAGGACTTTGAGAGTAAAGCCCTCATAGCAGTGCCCACTGTGAGCGCATCTTCTCCTGTGTGAGGAAGAACCGCACAGACCAGAGAGCCAGCTTGGCAGACAGCACCATGGAGAGCCTGCTGGTCCTCAAGTCAGTGCCCCAGGAGCCGCAAGATGCTGTGAGGAGCATGACTACAGAGGATCTTGCTGCACTGAAGAGTGCCTACAGCAAGAAACTCAACCAGTAAACTACCATGTGAAATGTAAATAGTGTATATATTGTGGTTCTTGACAATTAATCCAAACTGGAATAAGTGACAATATGTATAGAGAGGACATGAACTGGTAGAAGATATTCAACTCAATGCTTGGATATCAAACAGCTAACAGGTGAGCTTATTTTATTTCTTTTTGACCCAACGGCGTCACAAAACACACACACACACACATGCATACACGCAATACACACACACACACACACACACACACACACACTTATTAGCATTTTTATTTAGATTAATGTGCATGTTAGTATTTTTTTAATAGTAATACTATCTTGTGCGAAAAAGTAGACTACACATTTGACATGGCTGACTACACATTTTGGTCATCTGACTACACATTGGTCTCGAAGGGGGTAAACAGGTCTGGTGGTGACACACCCTAACATATTGGATTGTTACCATTGGCATGAAAATCAGAGCATGGCAGAGAAAGTAAGATCACAAGTTAAAACAGTATTCAACAGGAAAATGTGGGTATTAAGACTGGCTGTCAGTCAGTGAGCGTAAGATTTGCCTCAGAAAAGGTTGAATATTATCATGCTGCACTAATAGTGAAATACAGGTCTTCTGATGTTAACAGTCACCTTTCAGAAGAGAAATTGTGGAAGTTTCTGAAATACATCAGTTGTGGAGAATGCATCAAGTGTAGGATGCGCAGAGGGACTAGAAAAAGCAGTCTGTTCACTAAGGTGTTGGTGCAAGAGTTATGCCCTTGACCCAGAATTGGTTTTGTTACATTTTTGTTGAACAGTATGTGACTAACTTAGCTGTGATGAAAACGTGTGTGTGTGTGTGTGCTGTTCATTTTTGTGGTGTCATATTGGAGCAAAACAAAAGATCAGTTAGTCAAATATGTCAGACACATGCACCATGTTTACTAACACACGTAACACGATTCATCATCACAGCTCCAGCATACATTATGTCTGTCCTGTGTCTTGAAAATGTGGGTAACTGTGGTGTGTATGTCTGTGTCTGTGTTGTGTGTGTGTGTGTAGGCGATGTTGGAGGACAAGATGCGGGAGACCGACTGGGAGCTGACACAGGAGAGCATAGAGGAGCAGGTGGCCCGCGAGTCGTACCTGCAGTGGCTGACCGAACAGGAGGCTGCCAGCAAACACCGAACTAGGGTGGGTTATCATCACTAGAATTTTTCATGGAGAATGAATAATGCAAGAGACCTTGTACATCCGTGGATTGAAAGTCTGTGGTTTAAACGCTGGTCCTCCAACATCATTAAGTGATTGTAGGTGATTTCATTTTAAAGGGGAAGAAACATCTCACAAGGTAGTTCACTGCATGAAGTGATTGTATAGCAGATGATAAAACTGATCAGTGAAGTGTGTGTATAATTTTGTGTTCTAGAGAGTTCAGATTTCTTCATTAAACAGGGATGAAAACTCCTCCGCCGTTTCCACCGTCTCCGCTGTTATTTTTTCGCATCTCCGCCGAAAGAAAAAGTCTCCGCCGAAAAATTATTCGAAGAATGATGCTCAGAAACGATCTCAACTTGTCTGCACAGCGAATTTCTTCTCTGTCGGTAATGTTCTCAAACGGCGTAGGCCTAGTTCTCATTCTGTTTCCTTCCAGTATCATTTATCATCATGGCGTCGATTCACAGTGAGAGTTTGCCGCTAGTGAGTGCAAACAAAACGAAAAAAGAAAGAAGTATGTGAACCACTAGAAGACCGAGTGGCAGCAGAAGGACGTGTGTGACCGCAGAGTCGCGGATGCAATAAGAAAACATGACAAAGACGGCGAATTTGAAGTGTTTTGCGAGCCTTGCCAAAAACGTGTCTACTTTGGTTGTCGTGGCTTTGTGGCAATCAGAGATCACATCGAGCGTCCCAGTCACCAACAGAAAATGTGTGTTTCCCACACCATTACAGCATCTTTTCAGATCATTGGGTATGCAACAATCTACGTTTAATTTCCAAAGATAGTTTGACTCCTACTCTAAGTACTTCCACTCGTAGAGTCTTCAAAGCAAGGGAAAAACGTCAAAGTGACGAAAAGAATATAAAAGAACAAATGACATCAAAATAAACTGATGTCACAACAGTATTGTGTAACACTTTTCCCCTGGTATAATGCAAACGTTTGCTACATTTGTTAGGTGTCTGCTAACAGCCCCCCTATGAAATCCTTTTCCACCAGCCCACTCCCCCCACTACCTATATACTTCCTCTACTCCTCCTTCTCCCCCAACCCCCACCCTCACCCCACAACACACATACCCCACACACTTCGCCCCCTCCCCCCCCCACCCCCGTCCCCACCTCGCACACACACACAACCCCCCCCCCACACACCACACACACACACACACACACACAATCACCCCCCACACACACACACAACACACCACTTGTCAAGAGGGGGGGGGGGGATATGATTAGTTGTAAGAGGGAAGTTGGGGGGGGGAGGGGTGTACTGTTGTGACATCAGTTTGTTTTTATGTCATTTGTTCTTTTATGTTCTTTTTTTGTGTTTAGTGTTTCCTGACGAAGGGTCTAAGGCCCAAAAGCTTCAGGTTTTTTTTTAAAGGACTTCAAAGTAATCATTTTTCATTCTGTGTTTATTGAAGTCCAGCAGTCGTTTTCATGCATCTGATTTACTTAGTTTGATTTCCCACTCTGATTTACTTATCTACAGGCCTTATTCTTTATGTCCTGAAAGCACTGTTTGTCAAATTTGCTTTAGCTAGAGTTCTGAGGATTCATCATACTAAATGTTTGTCTCAATTGACATAGTTTCTTTCCACATCAGTCTCAGTCTTCATGGTGTTGAAAGCTGTTCTATAGAATGAGTTGTTTAGAAGCAAGAAAGTGATTTCTAAAGATTTTTATGCCATATTTAATACAGAATATGCTTCAGCTTCAGGGGGCGCTGCCCCCTGACCCCCGCCGGGCTGTTGCCCATGTACCCCACTGGGGGCCCTTGGTGAACCCCCAGATCCCCGCCAATCTCCTCTTTTTTTTTTAAAACTGTTTTCATCCCTGATTAAAGCAGGTAAAGTTCTCATGAGATCCTCGAAAGGTCTTTAGAAGTGTGTGGATGTTTGAACATGTGCCCGCGGCAGAACGTGTGAATTCAGTCCTGATGGCGTGAATGTGTGCATGAGGCAGAATTTGAGAACCTGGTCATGACCTGGAAGATAATCATGGATGTTTGAATGTGTGCCTGCAGCAGAACTTTGGGAACCTGGTCATGGATTTTTAAGTTAACAGTCTGCAAACCCAGAAACGTAGTAATAAAGGTTTGAAGTTTGTCTGCAAAGGGAAATCAGCAACCCAGTCATGAAGGTTTGAAGTCCTGTCTGATAGGGAACTCCGGCAACCCCGTCATTAAAGTGTTTCCAAGTATTGTCTGCTAGAGAACTCAGCAACGCAGTCATGAAGGTTTGAAGTCAGTCAGCTGCATAACAGAGAAATAATTTGGGTGTATGCCTGCTGGGAGAGCTTGGAGCGTGGTTATGGATGTTTGAGGGGTGCCTTTTGGGGACCTGTTGACCTGTTATGGATGTTTGAAGGTGTGCCTTTTGGGGCCTGTTGACCATGTTATGGTGTTTGAAGGTGTGCCTTTTGGGGACCTGTTGACCATGTCATGGATGTTTGAAGGTGTGCCTTTTGGAGACCTGTTGACCATGTTATGGATGTTTGAAGGGGTGCCTTTTGGGGACCTGTTGACCATGTTATAGATTTTGAAGGTGTGCCTTTTGGGGACCTGTTGACCAGTTATGGATGTTTGAAGGTGTGCCCTTTTGGGACCTGTTGACCATGTCCTGGATGTTTGAAGGTGGCCTTTGGGGGACCTTTGACCATGTTATGGATGTTTGAAGGTGTGCCTTTTGGGGACCTGTGACCATGTTATGGATTTTGAAGGTGTGCCTTTTGGGGCTGTTGACCATGTCATGGATGTTTGAAGTGTGCCTTTTGGGGACCTGTTGACCATTCACGGGTGTTTTAAGGTGTTTCCTTTTGGAGACCTGTTGACCAATGTCCCGGATGTTTGAAGTGTGCCTTTTGGGACCTGTTGACCATGTTATGGGTGTTTGAAGGTGTGCCTTTTGGGGACCTGTTGACCATGTTATGGATTGTTGAAAGGTGTGCCTTTTGGGGACCTGTTGACCCTGTCATGGATGTTTGAAGGGGTGCCTTTTGGGACCTGTTGAACAAAGTTATGGGTGTTTGAAGGTGTGCCTTTGGGGACCTGTTGACAGTGTTATGGATGTTTGAAGGTGTGCCTTTTGGGGACATGTTGACAGTTTTTATGGATGTTTGAAGGTGGGGCCTTTTGGGGGCCTGTTACCATGTCATGGATGTTTGAAGGGGTGCCTTTTGGAGACCTGTTGACCATGTCATGGATTTTGAAGGTGTGCCTTTTGGGACCTGTTGACCATGTCCTGGATGTTTGAAGGTGTGTTTTTGGGGACCTGTTGACCTGTTATGGATGTTTGAAGGTGTGCCTTTTGGGACCTGTTGACAATGTCATGGAGTTTGAAGGTGTGCCTTTGGGGACCTGTTGACCATGTCATGGATGTTTGAAGGTGTGCCTTTTGGGGACCTGTTGACCATGTCCTGGTGTTTGAAGGTGTTCCTTTTGGGGACCTGTGACCATGTTATGGATGTTTGAAGGGGTGCCTTTTGGGGACCTTTGACAATGTCATGGATGTTTGAAGGTGTGCCTTTTGGGGACCCGTTGACCATTCATGGATGTTTGAAGGTGTGCCTTTTGGGGGACCTGTGTCAATGTCATGGATGTTTGAAGGTGTGCCTTTGGGGACCTGTTGACCATGTCATGGATGTTTGAAGGTGTGCCTTTTGGGACCTGTTGACCCTGTTTTGGATGTTTGAAGGTGTGCCTTTTGGGACCTGTTGACAATGTCATTTATGTTTGAAGGTGTGCCTTTTGGGGACCTGTTGACCATGTCATGGATGTTTGAAGGTGTGCCTTTTTGGGGGCCTGTTGACAATGTCATGGATGTTTGAAGGTGTGCCTTTTGGGACCTGTTGACCATGTCAATGGATGTTTGAAGGTGTGCCTTTTGGGGACCTGTTGACCATGTCATGGATGTTTGAAGGTGTGCCTTTGGGACCTGTTGACCATGTTATGGATGTTTGAAGGGGTGCCTTTTGGGGACCTGTTGACAAAGTCCGGATGTTTGAAGGGGTGCCTTTTGGGGACCTGTTGACCATGTCATGGATGTTTGAAGGTGTGCCTTTGGGGACCCCGTTGACCCCTGTCATGGATGTTTGAAGGTGTGCTTTTTGGGACCTGTGACCATGTCATGGATGTTTGAAGGTGTGCTTTTGGGACCTGTTGACCATGTTATGGATGTTTGAAGGTGTGCCTTTTGGGGGCCTGTTGACCAGTTGTTTTTGTCTACAGTATGTCTGCTGCGAAGCTTAGTACATAGATGTTTGAATGAACCACCTTCAGAACCTGTGAACCCTACCATGGGTGTTTGAATGTAAGATTGAAGCAGAACCCAGTAAGCTAAGTAAGGATGTTTGACTGTATGTCCCGGCAGAACCAGTAAGCTTTGTAAGGATTTTTTGACTGTATGTCTGCTGCAGAACCCAGTAAGCTAAGTAAGAACAGGGCTCCAATAACGCACAATAGTGCGTCCATGACGCACTATGAGCGAAAAGGGACTCACTAACATAACGTGTAGCGAGTCCTGCGGGACGCACTACAAAATCAGGGAAACCCCAAAACGTGCCGCGGTCAGTGATCAAAGCTGAGCACACCACAAGCTTCGCGCGCGATTGCCTGCCATCAAATTCAGGACAGCGTGTGCCCGCGAAAGTACAGTAAGCCGAGAAGTTGCGTAAACACTGATAGGCTCGCCTTGTGGCCCACGTCACTGAACGGTTACTCAGTCGACGTGCTGACTTATTCAGACTGTGGCGCCCGCCGCCACTAATTAACCAATTCGATGACTCACAAGTTGTAACAATCGCGTGCACAAGCATAGGCGAACGAAGCAGAAAGGAAGTTCACAGCTATCGCATCTCGCAAATATGTCGTTGCTTCAGTGGTTGGGCGCTCCTAAAAAACGCAAAGAAACATCTTCTGAAGATGCTACAGACAGTGAATCGTCGATTCTAAAGAAATATCTACAGCAAACACCACCTAACAAGAATTGCTTTTTTAAAGAAATGTTTTCACACAGAGAGAGAGATTCTTTACTCTGAAATGTTCAGATTATCAAGCCGATAATTAAAAAAGCAAGAAATACTACATTTTTCTGTAGTACTACATTTTCTGAATTGGTTAATTTTGTTCATGGGGACTCTCTATACCCCTCTGGGACCCTCTATAGCATCAGTGAAGGAGTCCCTGGGACCCCCTGTCTGTCAGTACAAATGGTAGCCCTGTAAGGATGTTTGACTGTACGTCTGCTGCAGAACCCAGTAAGCTGAGTAAGGATGTTTGACTGTACGTCTGCTGCAGAACCCAGTAAGCTGAGTAAGGATGTTTGACTGTACGTCTGCTGCAGAACCCAGTAAGCTAAGTAAGGATGTTTGACTGTTATGTCTGCTGCAGAACCCAGTAAGCTAAGTAAGGATGTTTGACTGTATGTCTGCTGCAGAACCCAGTAAGCTAAGTAAGGATGTTTGACTGTTATGTCTGCTGCAGAACACAGTAAGCTAAGTAAGGATGTTTGACTACGTCTGCTGCAGAACCCAGTAAGCTAAGTAAGGATGTTTGACTGTTATGTCTGCTGCAGAACACAGTAACTAAGTAAGGATGTTTGACTGTTGTCTGCTGCAGAACCCAGCAGCCAGTGCCACGTGCAGCTCGGCCAGCGAGTACTCGCGTTACATGGAAGGAGGAAGCGCCTCCCTGAGGCAAGAACAAGTCGTTCTCCCCGCACCCGCAGTGGTCAGAGCTCCCCACAGCACCCCACTCTGTGGACTTCGCTGTTCCAGGTGGGTGGTTGTGTCATGTGGGTGTTGGAGCTGTGTGTAGTGTGTTGTTCCAGGTGGGTGGTCGTGTCATGTGGTGTTAATGTTGGAGCTGTGTGTAGTGTGTTGTTCCAGGTGGGTGGTCGTGTCATGTGGGTGTTAATGTGGAGCTGTGTGTAGTGTGTTGTTCCAGGTGAGTGGTCGTGTCATGTGGGTGTTAATGTTGGAGCTGTGTGTAATGTGTGTGTTTGTTGATGTTTGAGCTCTGTGTAAGGTGGGTGTACATGTATTGAGCTGTGTGTAGTGTGTTGTTTCTGTGGGTGATCATGTCGTGTGGGTTTTAATGTTGGAGCTGTGTGTAGTGTGTGTTTCTGGTGGGTGATCATGTCGTGTGGGTGTTAATGTTGGAGCTGTGTGTAGTGTGTTGTTTCTGGTGGGTGATCATGTCGTGTGGGTGTTAATGTTGGAGCTGTGTGTAGTGTGTTGTTTCTGGTGGGTGATCATGTCGTGTGGGTGTTAATGTTGGAGCTGTGTGTAGTGTGTTGTTTCTGGTGGGTGATCATGTCGTGTGGGTGTTAATGTTGGAGCTGTGTGTAGTGTGTTGTTTCTGGTGGGTGATCATGTCGTGTGGGTGTTAATGTTGGAGCTGTGTGTAGTGTGTTGTTTCTGGTGGGTGATCATGTCGTGTGGGTGTTAATGTTGGAGCTGTGTGTAGTGTGTTGTTCCAGGTGGGTGGTCGTGTGTCCAAGACGGGGGAAATCGTGATGGTATTGCTTAAGTGCACTAAGTTGATGTATTATTAGTCAGGCTTAACACACCAAGGGTATCGTTGCACTCATACATGCATATGCACACTCATGCGCACACCAAACATTCACCTCTCTCTGGGAATGGGATGTCACGCATTCGTCTCTCTCCTAACACGACTGAGAACAAGAAATACAATTTCTATGCTACTTATAATTAATCATGAACAATCAAATCACACACAATGAAATATCACAGACCTGCCTACCCTTCCGTAATCGTCCGTAATCTTACGGAAATTAACCCCCCATTACGGAGGTACGATTTTCCGTGCGAAATTACGGAAAAGAAAATTGAAAAACTACGCAAATTCCAGACTCGAAAAATTGTCGACTGCTAGACCTTTCCGAGACCACAGAGTAACTTCCCTTGACTCAAGCCGAAACCACAGATGGTTCGGAACTTGCGATTGGTCAATGTGGTACTGTGGGCCAACACGACGCGCCATCACATCTGTGCACGCCATTCGAAGCCTTTTGTTCAGCAATTGTAAGACAAAGTTTCAACCGATTTTTTGCCGGCGATTGTGAAAATGGCGGAGAAATCTTCTAAACGTTTGCATGAAACCGACGACGAGGGTTCGAAAACCACTGTGCCACAACGGAAGAAGGCGAAGAAGCAAGTGTTCCGAAGTAGGCCTAAATACACGCGGACTTGGCCTTGTCTTTTGGAATCCAAAAAACATGGACCTGGATTTGTATACTGCTCGGTGTGCAATTCAGACTTCTCCATCGGACATGGGGGAGCAAATGACTGCAAGCGCCATATCTCGGGGAAAATGCACAAAGAGACAGCTGCGAGTGCCTCCAGTCAGAAGATCACATCGTTGTTTACGAAATCCAGCGAGAGCAGCCGTCAGACCCACACACGGAAGATCACCAACGCAGAAAGACTGTTGTGTGAGCTGATCTGCGAAAACAACTTGTCCCTTGTCCCATCTCAAGAGTGCCTACTCCAAGCAGCAGGCACAATACAAGGCTTAGTGCAACACACACACACACACACACACACACACACACACACACACACACACATTTTTTTTTTTTTTTTGGGGGGGGGGGGGGGGGTTGTACATTAGGTTCTTCATCAGTGGTGTCATCTGTGGTGACTGCTGTGTAAGTTACAAACTGTCAAGTATATCACCTTTGAATTGACCTGAAACTCCTGTCCTGAGTCCGTCCGTCATTAGCCATCATCCCAAGGTATTTTAATTCTGCTTTGTTGTTTTTGTTCCTTTTTTACTGTTTATATTTTTTTGTTAAAATGTTAAAAATGTAGTTGGAGTTTTGTACACATTATTTGTTCAAAAACGCCGTGTATTACGCGTCCGTGGAATTACTGAAGGAAAATGCAAAATTACTGAAAATCTCTGTGGTTATACTGATGAGCATAACATGAGGTAGGCAGGTCTGATATCAGAACATAAAAGATCAATACTTCCTAATCCCGGGTTATAATGAAATGACTTCTTACCTGGCCAGGTTTTCACACACACAAACCACGCTTTCACACCACACCACAGTTCTGAAAAAGTCTCTTCACGTCTTCTTCCGCACTGCTTGATGGTGATGCCCTTGGTTGACTGGCTCCAGGCTTCAGGACTGGGTCTTCGTGGTCGTCTCTGGATCTCGACGTCGAACTCTTCTTCTTCTTCGTCTTCTTCACCCACCTCTGGGTTCAAATTCAGTTTGTCTGTCTTCACCCACCTCTGGGCTTCAAACTTAGTTTCCTTCTCTTCCAGCTTGTCTTTAACTCTAAGACCTTGCTGTCTCTTCTATCTCCCAGACCACGTTTCTCTCGACCCTTTCTCTGTCCTGCTCACTCCTCTCCTCTCACTCTCTCCTCTGTCTTCTCTCTCTCTCTCCTGGTGTTCTTTTCTCACGTTGTTCTCCCTCAGTTTATATAGGGAGGGAAACAAAGGATTCCCCTTCGGGCCATGCCTTTGTCCACGCTGCTTCTCAAACCCCTAGTTCACAAGTACCCTGAATTCTCCACTCGCTACATTCTCCCACACATCAGCATTTACACACACCCCTACCTAATTGATTAGCAAACACACACATAGCACCAGATGGACATCGAAAATTCCCGCAGACTTCGGTGGTCACATAACACAGTAATTATCTTACCCTTTGCTGGCACAGCGGCCGAAAGCGTCCGTTCATGCCGATGGGCAAAACGTCCGAAAGCGTCTGCTAATGTTCGGTCATCTTCGTAACTTCCATACATGGAAGTTTCCGTAAATCTCGCGCCAAATCTCGTTCAATTAAAGCCACGAGACTTCCGCCACTTCCTGTCCCACTTTCTTTCACTTGTGGCTTTGCATTGAGTTGTAAACAAGGCAAATTTCAACACGTGGAGCGAGAGAAAAAGTTCGGCGATTTTCAAGATGGATCCGTTCACCGATTCCAGAGTGAGGAGGAGTTTTTGGGTTTCGTGCGGAAGATATTGAACTTCGTGAAGTTCAAGCAGGCTCAGACATCGATGTGAGTGATGTTAACAGTGTGCACACATCGATTTGAGCGACTGGAGTGATAGGGATGACGATTTCGACGACGATCGTGATCAGTTCGGCTGGAGTCAGCAAACACGACTGTTCGATGTTGAGGCGTTTACTGCCCAAAGTGGAGTAAATATCGATGGTTTTCAGGCTGAGAATGGTACTCAGATTGATTTTTTTCATCAGTTGTTTGTCCCAGAAATGTTTACAACAATTGCTGAGCAAACCAACCAGTATGCACGTGTCAAGATCGCCACAAAACCGCAAGGCGATCCTTTGTGGACTGAAGTCACACCAGCAGAAATCAGAGCGTATTTTGGCCTTCAGATTCTGATGGGAATTCACTCATTACCACAAGAAGAGATGTACTGGTCAACTGATGACAGGCTAGGGGTGCCAGGAATAAATAGTAGCTGAGTGACTTGCAGTGAACTGTACATAGTGTAAATAGTGAACTGTTTGTGTGATCTGGTTGTGGATTGCTGACGAGTCATTCAAAAAGAAAGAAGAAATCAACACCAGGTAGGAAGTATATCATTCTTTATTTAATTCTGCATGTTTTACATCTTATTTGAATGAAATCCATGCTTTCTTTCCAAAGATATTGCGTTTTGAACACAAACACCCACAGACACGCCCATTTCAGCCATTTTCTCTGCCCTGCAGGAAGTAAACAAACTGCCATGCTGTGCCCAGCAAAGGGTTAAGGAGGGCTACTACAACCTCCACACACATTCAACCAGCCTGACAATAGAACCAACACAGTGACCCACGGCAATACCATCCGAATGAATCCAAGACTCCTGCTCTTCACTTGACTGTTTACACAAGAACATCAGCTGACTGACCATTTAGCGCTCACTTGGAGCGCCGAGGTCGTAGTGGTTACATCCCTTCCCCCTTTCGCCACTGGGCGGTCCGAACTCTCCTAGGTGTTGTTTGTCATCTGACCACTTCGGCCTCCTCACACAGTTCGGCCGTGTGCGTTGGGTAAGGTACCCTGGTTAATTGGCCTATACCTATTTGTATACTACGTACAACGTCCTGCCCTCCAAGCGTCTAATGCCTTTTGTGAGAGGTTTCACGCTCCTTGACAAATTCCCCCCACTCGAAGACAATGCCCTGCATTGGCTAAAACTTAACATTCAAGGAAATGAAACTCTCATAATTTTCCCATTTAAACCAGTGCTATATCGGCCTCTCATAAGCCTACTTACACCAGAGAACGCACGCAAGATTTGTCTTGTAACAAAATTTAGAGAAAAATCAATACATACCCACACTATCCAAGCAAATATCAACATAAATCTGAAATCTCCACCAGCTCTATGTCGTGTGGCCATACAAAGATAAACATTATGTTTCTACGGAGATTCTCTCCCTTCTCTTCATACACATGGCCGCAACCAGCCACGTCACGCATACGCGATACTGCAAAAGACACACGCACCCACTACCTGACTTCTCGACCGACCATTTTATTTTGGCCAACTTTTTGGTAAGACCAGTCTGATCCCCCTTCTGTACACACACCCTTGCCTACCCCGCGGCATGTGCTGCATTGTGCACAGAAACGCCTGACATCACCAAGGATACCGGGCCAGTAGTACTCTCGCGTCACCATCTTCTGTGTGGCCTTCTTCCCGAGATGGCCCGAGGCTGACGTCACATGTTTCTCCAACATCACCGCCTTTCTGCGTTGCTAGGAACGACAACCTGCTTCTTTGTTTTTTCCCGAACGCGAATGAGTAAAAGTTCGGTACAATATGCCGTTGTCTAACTCAAACCCGATTGTACCCTCTTTAACATTTTTCTTCTGCCCACTGTGAGCAAAACCGACCAGTTTCCTGAGCGAGTAGTCGCCCTTTTGTTCTGCTTGTAAGTGAGTGGGGTTAGTCTCACCGGACATGCTCCAGTGCTTTCTGAATGTGTGTGACCGCCTGGGGCCTTTCTCTCCGGTGATTCCTTTTTCCTGATTCAACACAGAAATCACGGTCTGGGTCTCCGTACCCACGTGCTCCCGGGATGTTTCCAATCACCAGATCATACGGCGGCTTTGGAACAACCAATGCCTGTACAAACCACTATAGAATGGTGTGTCAATGAACACCAGGGCCGTTTTGAATTTAGCTACTGTTCCATCTATTTGTCTACACCTCTGTGTTCTACCTGTGAATTGTCCCTTCTCAACAGGGACTCCTTCACCATGACACCAGTGTACCCAGAGTCCTAATGACACTAACCATTTTTCCCCACTCTGCCTTTGTGCACATCCATGTTATCGCCTGAATCTGTGAACACACAGCACAATCCAGACAAATAACACTGTCATCTTGTTCATCTTTTTCTATCTGCCTCTCTCTTGGCTGATCCTCATTGCTGCTGCTTCCGAGGTTTTAAATCGGCAGTCTCTAGCCAAGTGTCCTGTCTTATCACACAGAAAACAGGTACGCTCATTCCTAGCCACGTGGCTATTGGTTTTCACCCTTGTTTGCTCACGTGACGCCGTGGGCCTACGGGTGTGTACTGCTGACTCATTGCGTGAGTCATGTGCTGGCCTGCTATCCTCTGGATATGCCTCCAGGCCCTCTTCTTGTTGAGGCAAGTCGCGCCTCGCTTCTCGGTAAACCTCTGCTGCTTCAAGGACTTCAGCTATTGTCACGACACCCCTCTCCTTGAGGTGTATGTGAGGCCCGTCCCACAACCGTAAAGTATCTGTTCTTCTCACCAGTGTCTTGAGGCCTTCAAAATCACAGTCCATTCACTCAGTTTTATCCATTTGTTGAAATAGTGATCCAGTCTAACACCGAACTGTGTGTATGTCTCACCTGTTCGATTCTCGCCTCGCGAAACTTACGCCTAAAACCTTCTTCAGTCAAATCATATGCCTTTAGTACTGCTTGTTTCACCTTGTCAAAATCTCTCTGATCACCTTTGGTAGGGTGGAAACTGTGTGTAACGCACGACCTGTCAACAAGGCAGACAGGTTTATTGCCCAGTCATCTTCGGGCCAGCCCTCGTGCTCGGCAAACGATTCAAACCGACTGATATAGGCATCGATCGAATCAGTTTCTTCTCTGAACAGTGGAGTTTAGGTCTAGGTGCGCAACTTAGTCTGCGGCCTACTGACTCAGAACTGGTGTCGATTTCACTACGATTTTCAGACTTTATTCTTTCCAACTCAATTTGTTTCGCTAGAATCTCTGATTCCGCTTCTGCTCTCGCTCTGTCTGCATCTGCTTTTGCTCTGGCAGCTGCACAGTCTGCCTCTAAACGTTCCTTTTCAAACTTCCTTCTTTCAGCCCTTTCATCCCTCTCAGTCTTTTGCTGAGATTCAATAAACATGCGGAGTTCATCTCCTGTATATCCCATTTCTTTCCCCAAACTTACTAGTTTCTCTATGGGGGTAAAACTTTCTTCAGCCATTTCTCTTTTCTGATATGTTTTTAGTACCACTAAAACAGTTACGCTTATAACCCCGGAAAAGTCAGTAAACAGTTTATCTACTAAACGTTATGAGTACACCAACCAGTGGTAGTGTTCCTAACACAAAGGAGCCTTAATCTTAAACCACAGCTTCTGTGAGAGTTAAGACTAGAACCTCGTTCTTCGTTTCTCTGAACGACCTTTGATTAATACAACCACCCTACACACACGTCAATACTCAGCACTCAAAGAACTAAAGGAAATAATTAGAAGAGCTAATTATAATTGCCTTTAGTGACGCTTGCCCCAGTACTACTCTAGTACTCACTTTGTTTCCTCCTGAAACTAATTTGGGCCATGCAATCCTGGCAGGCTCGCCACTTTGTCCAAGACGGGGGAAATCGTGATGGTATTGCTTAAGTGCACTAAGTTGATGTATTATTAGTCAGGCTTAACACACCAAGGGTATCGTTGCACTCATACATGCATATGCACACTCATGCGCACACCAAGCATTCACCTCTCTCTGGGAATGGGATGTCACGCATTCGTCTCTCTCCTAACACGACTTGAGAACAAGAAATACAATTTCTATGCTACTTATAATTAATCAGAACAATCAAATCACACACATGAAATTCAGAACATAAAAGATCAATACTTCCTAATCCCGGGTTATAATGAAATGACTTCTTACCTGGCCAGGTTTTCACACACACAACCACGCTTTCACACCACACCACAGTTCTGAAAAAGTCTCTTCACGTCTTCTTCCGCACTGCTTGATGGTGATGCCCTTGGTTGACTGGCTCCAGGCTTCAGGACTGGGTCTTCGTGGTCGTCTCTGGATCTCGACGTCGAACTCTTCTTCGTCTTCTTCACCCACCTCTGGGTTCAAATTCAGTTTGTCTGTCTTCACCACCTCTGGGCTTCAAACTTAGTTTCCTTCTCTTCCAGCTTGTCTTTAACTCTAAGACCTTGCTGTCTCTTCTATCTCCCAGACCACGTTTCTCTCGACCCTTTCTCTGTCCTGCTCATCCTCTCCTCTCACTCTCTCCTCTGTCTTCTCTCTCCTCTCCTGGTGTTCTTTTCTCACGTTGTTCTCCCTCAGTTTATATAGGGAGGGAAACAAAGGATTCCCCTTCGGGCCATGCCTTTGTCCCGCTGCTTCTCAAACCCCTAGTTCACAAGTACCCTGAATTCTCCACTCGCTACATTCTCCCACACATCAGCATTTACACACACCCTACCTAATTGATTAGCAAACACACACATAGCACCAGATGGACATCGAAAATTCCCGCAGACTTCGGTGGTCACATAACACAGTAATTATCTTACCCTTGCTGGGCACAGCGGCCGAAAGCGTCCGTTCATGCCGATGGGCAAAACGTCCGAAAGCGTCTGCTAATGTTCGGTCATCTTCGTAACTTCCATACATGGAAGTTTCCGTAAATCTCGCGCCAATCTCGTTCAATTAAAGCCACGAGACTTCCGCCACTTCCTGTCCCACTTTCTTTCACTTGTGGCTTTGCATTGAGTTGTAAACAAGGCAAATTTCAACACGTGGAGCGAGAGAAAAAGTTCGGCGATTTTCAAGATGGATCCGTTCACCGATTCCGAGAGTGAGGAGGAGTTTTTTGGGTTTCGTGCGGAAGATATTGAACTTCGTGAAGTTCAAGCAGGCTCAGACATCGATGTGAGTGATGTTAACAGTGTGCACACATCGGATTTGAGCGACTGGAGTGATAGGGATGACGATTTCGACGACGATCGTGATCAGTTCGGCTGGAGTCAGCAAACACGACTGTTCGATGTTGAGGCGTTTACTGCCCAAAGTGGAGTAAATATCGATGGTTTTCAGGCTGAGAATGGTACTCAGATTGATTTTTTTTCATCAGTTGTTTGTCCCAGAAATGTTTACAACAATTGCTGAGCAAACCAACCAGTATGCACGTGTCAAGATCGCCACAAAACCGCAAGGCGATCCTTTGTGGACTGAAGTCACACCAGCAGAAATCAGAGCGTATTTTGGCCTTCAGATTCTGATGGGAATTCACTCATTACCACAAGAAGAGATGTACTGGTCAACTGATGACAGGCTAGGGGTGCCAGGAATAAATAGTAGCTGAGTGACTTGCAGTGAACTGTACATAGTGTAAATAGTGAACTGTTTGTGTGATCTGGTTGTGGATTGCTGACGAGTCATTAAAAAAGAAAGAAGAAATCAACACCAGGTAGGAAGTATATCATTCTTTATTTAATTCTGCATGTTTTACATCTTATTTGAATGAAATCCATGCTTTCTTTCCAAAGATATTGCGTTTTGAACACAAACACCCACAGACACGCCCATTTCAGCCATTTTCTCTGCCCTGCAGGAAGTAAACAAACTGCCATGCTGTGCCCAGCAAAGGGTTAAGGAGGGCTACTACAACCTCCACACACATTCAACCAGCCTGACAATAGAACCAACACAGTGACCCACGGCAATACCATCCGAATGAATCCAAGACTCCTGCTCTTCACTTGACTGTTTACACAAGAACATCAGCTGACTGACCATTTAGCGCTCACTTGGAGCGCCGAGGTCGTAGTGGTTACATCCCTTCCCCCTTTCGCCACTGGGCAGGTCCGAACTCTCTCCTAGGTGTTGTTTGTCATCTGACCACTTCGGCCTCCTTCACACAGTTCGGCCGTGTGCGTTGGGTAAGGTACCCTGGTTAATTGGCCTATTACCTATTTGTATACTACGTACAACGTCCCTTTCCCTCCAAGCGTCTAATGCCTTTTGTGAGAGGTTTCACGCTCCTTGACATCGTGTCATGTGGGTGTTAATGTTGGAGCTGTGTGTAGTGTGTTGTTCCAGGTGGGTGGTCGTGTCATGTGGGTGTTAATGTTGGAGCTGTGTGTAGTGTGTTGTTCCAGGTGGGTGGTCGTGTCATGTGGGTGTTAATGTTGGAGCTGTGTGTAGTGTGTTGTTCGGGTGGGTGGTGTGTCATGTGGGTGTTAATGTTGAGCTGTGTGTAGTGTGTTGTTCCGGTGGTGGTCTGTCATGTGGTGTTAATGTTGGAGCTGTGTGTAGTGTTTGTTCGGTGGGTGGTGTGTCATGTGGGTGTTAATGTTGGAGCTGTGTGTAGTGTGTTGTTCCAGGTGGGTGGTGTGTCATGTGGGTGTTAATGTTGGAGCTGTGTGTAGTGTGTTGTTCAGTGGTGGTGGTGGTGTCATGTTTGTTGAGTTGGAGTGTGTGTAATGTTTCTGGTATGATATTCTGTGGGTGTTTAATGTTGAGCTTGTGTAGTGTGTTGTTTCTAGGTGTGTGGTCTTTATGTTTAGTGGTGTGTATGATGTTTGAGCTTGTGTAGGTGTAGTTGTTTTCTAGCGTGTTAGGTGTCTTATGTTCTCGTTGTGATGGGTGAATGTTGAGCTGTGTGTAGTGTGTTGTTTCCAGGTGGTGGTCAGTGTCTGTGTGTGTATAATGTTGAGCTGTGTAGTGTTTTGTTTTCCTAGGTGGTGGTCTGTTGACTGTGGTGTTAATGTTGAGCTGTGTAGTGTGTTGTTTCTAGGTGTGTGGTGTCATGTTGGGTGGTTAATGTTGAGCTCGTGGTGTATGTGTTTTCCAGGTGGGTGTCGTGTCATGTGGGTGTAATGTTGAGCTGTGTAGGGTATGTTATGTTCCAGGGGGTGTGTGTCATGTTGGTGTGTTTATGGAATGTTGAGCTGTGTGTAGGGTGTTGTTCATTAGGGTGTTAGTGTGTCTATGTGGGTGTTTTATGGAATGTTGAGCTTGTGTAGGGTGTTGTTGTTTCTCTAGGTGTAGTGTTGTTTTCATGTTGGCTGTGTGTGTATGGGATGTTGAGCTCGTGTGGTGTATGATTTAGCTGTATGTGTTTGTTGATGTTTGAGCTCTGTGTAAGGTTGGGGTACATGTATTGAGGTCTGTGTAGGTGTAGTAATGTTTTAGCTCTATATTGATATTTTTTGAGCTTGTGTTGGTGTTTTGTAATGTTTGAGCTCTGTGTAGGGTTATGTTGATTGTCTAGGTGTAGTTAGTTGGTGTTTTAATGTTTGAGCTCTGTGTTGTGTATGGGATGTTTTAGCTCTGTGCATGGGAATTATATTTACGTTTGAGCTGTGTGTAGTGTGTGGGTAATGTTTTAGGTCTGTGTTGGGCGTACATTAATGTTTGAGCTTTGTGGAGGGTGTGTGTTGATGTTTAATGACTGTATTTAGTGTGTGTTAATGTTTAACGAGTGTTTTGCTGCTGTGGAGATTATTGTGCCCAATAGATGGTCTTGTACTGTGTGTTCATGTTTCATGAATGGCATAGCTGTGTCAGGTAGGTAGTGATTTTAATGTTAAAATAGGCAGGCGAAAGAAGGGGCAGGAGTTCAGCACAGGCCTGTCCTTGGCTCCCTGTCAGAGGCTCACAGAGAATCCAACAGATAGAGAGGTTTGGGAGTGGTGGTTCAGCTACTTCAGCTTGGAGATGACAAGATGGATGCCAGCTGTAAGACGAGATGATAACCAGTTACAGGGTTCTACGCTCCTTGAAACTCCTTGATTTCTGAGAGCCAATTTCAAGACCTTGAAAATCAAATATAAAATGTGGTTATGTTGACCAAACCTCCTTGAAAACCCTTGAAAATCAAACCATCATCTCCAAAATATTTTTAATGTGGCAAGAAAAAAACACGGCAGTTTGATTTTTATGCGTTCAGGTTGATGAAAAATTATTTTCAACATTTTTACATCATCGCGATCCCACGTTGTCGTCTGCTAAAGAATGAACCAAGGAGATAATTTGTAACTTCCGCAATTTTTAAATTCTACGCATGCGCGAAGAAAAGGTCTTGCGCTTCCGGCTTGTTCAGTTCATTGTGAACGGAGCTTGAAAATGCCTGGGGGAAGTGTGCTTTCAACCGTCTGTGGTTGGATAAACCCGATGGTTGGATAAACCCGAGTTTTCTGACTGGGCGAGAGAAGACAAAGCCACAAACATGCATGCTACTGCACAGTCTGCAAAAAAAGTTTCGATGTGCGAGTAATGGCCAAGAGTGCCTGACTAGCCACAGCAAAGGAAAAAAGCACGTGGCTCTACTGTGGCAAGATCTTCAGCAGCGATACCCATCTCGTACTTCTTACGAACAAGACAGCAGCAGCAGTGTCGAACGCGAATGTTGTGTCGTCATTAAATCCTGATCGTGATGTGTCCGTGCGCGAATCCAGTACCAGCTCTTCAGCCACAGTGGACTCGTTTTGGCTCAAAGACAGATGTGCTGAAATTTGAAATTCTGTGGACACTGAACACTGTAAACGCGCACCAAAGCTTCAGCTCTTGTGAACAGAATTCTCAGATTTTTCAAACAGTGTTTCCAGATAGTCAAATCGCCAAAGGATTTTCAGTGTGGTGAGGGAAAATCAAGGTATTTGGCGACATTTGGCATTGCGCGTCACTTTCATTCAATATCTCTGGATCCAGACTAGCTAGCTTGGTAATTTTTTTTCTTTTGATCAGAAATGGATTCTGCATGCAATTATATTTTATTTATGTCAAAACGCATGTATCATTTGCTGTTTCTATTGGATGAAAGCAGTGAAACGCGAAGCCTGATGGCCCCCATATGAAAAAAAAATTATTAGCTCAGCAAAACAGTATATAAAATCCTTTTGTCATTGCATTACTATAGCTCAGCAAAACAGTATATAAAAATCCTTTTGTCATTGCATTACTATAGCTGAGCAAAACAGTATATAAAAATCCTTTTGTCATTGCATTTACTATAGCTCAGCAAAACAGTATATAAAAATCCTTTTGTCATTGCATTATTATAGCTCAGCAAAACAGTATATAAAAATCCTTTTGTCATTGCATTACTATAGCTCAGCAAAACAGTATATAAAAATCCTTTTGTCATTGCATTACTATAGCTGAGCAAAACAGTATATAAAAATCCTTTTGTCATTGCATTACTTTAGCTCAGCAAAACAGTATATAAAAATCCTTTTGTCATTGCATTACTTTAGCTCAGCAAAACAGTATATAAAAATCCTTTTGTCATTGCATTACTATAGCTCAGCAAAACAGTATATAAAAATCCTTTTGTCATTGCATTACTTTAGCTCAGCAAAACAGTATATAAAAATCCTTTGGTCATTGCATTACAATAGCTCAGCAACAGTATTAAAATCCTTTGTCATTGCATTACTATAGCTCAGCAAAACAGTATATAAAATCCTTTTGTCATTGCATTACTTAGCTCAGCAAAACATATATGAAAAATCCTTTGTCATTGCATACTATACTCAGCAAAACAGTAATAAAAATCCTTTTCATTGCATACTTAGCTCAGCAAAACAGTATATAAAATCCTTTGTCATTGCATACTTTAGCTCAGCAAAACAGTAATAAAAATCATTTGTAATTGCATTACTGTTAGACACAAAACCAGTATATAAAAATCCTTTGTCATTGCATTACTATAGCTCAGCAAAACAGTATCAAAAATCCTTTTGTCATTGCATTACTTTAGCTCAACAAAACAGTACATAAAAATCCTTTGTCATTGCATTACTTTAGCTCAGGCAGATAAGATAAATAATGTTGCTTATAGCCAGCCGACCGCAAATGCCACATCAGGCTGTAGCTCAGCAAACAGTATATAAAAATCCTTTTGTCATTGCATTACTATAGCTCACAAAACAGTATATAAAAATCCTTTTGTCATTGCATTATTATAGCTCAGCAAAACAGTATATAAAAATCCTTTTGTCTTGCATTACTATAGCTCAGCAAAACGTATATAAAAATCCTTTTGTCATTGCATTACTATAGCTGAGCAAAAATATAAAAATCCTTTTGTCATTGCATACTTTAGCTCAGCAAAACAGTATATAAAAATCCTTTGTCATTGCATTACTAAGCTCAGCAAAACAGTATATAAAAATCCTTTTGTCATTGCATTACTATAGCTCAGCAAACAGTATATAAAAATCCTTTTGTCATTGCATACTTTACTCAGCAAACGTATATAAAAATCCTTTTGTCATTGCATTACAATAGCTCAGCAAAACAGTATATAAAAACCTTTTGTCATTGCATTATATAGCTCAGCAAAACAGTATATAAAAATCCTTTTGTCATTGCATTACTTTAGCTCAGCAAAACAGTATTAAAAATCCTTTTGTCATTGCATTACAAATAGCTCAGCAAAACAGTATATAAAAATCCTTTTGTCATTGCATTACTTAGCTCACAAAACAGTATATAAAATCCTTTTGTCATTGCATTACTTTAGCTCAGCAAAACAGTATATAAAAATCCTTTTGTCATTGCATTACTATAGCTCAGCAAAACAGTATATAAAAATCTTTTGTAATTGCATTACTTTAGCTCAGCAAACATATATAAAATCCTTTTGTCATGCATTACTAAGCTCAGCAAAACAGTATATAAAAATCCTTTTGTCATTGCATTACTATAGCTCAGCAAAACAGTATATAAAATCCTTTTGTATTGCATTACTTTAACTCAGCAAACAGTATATAAAAATCCTTTGTCATTGCATTAATTTATAGCTCAGCAAACAGTATATAAAAATCCTTTGTCATTGCATTACTATAGCTCAGCAAAACAGTATATAAAAATCCTTTGTCATTGCACTACTATAGCTCAGCAAAACAGTATATAAAAATCCTTTGTCATTGCATTACTATAGCTCAGCAAAACAGTATATAAAAATCCTTTTGTCATTGCATTACTATAGCTCAGCAAAACAGTATATAAAAATCCTTTTGTCATTGCATTACTATGGCTCAACAAAACAGTATATAAAAATCCTTTTGTCATTGCATTACTATAGCTCAGCAAAACAGTATATAAAAATCCTTTTGTCATTGCATTACTATAAGCTCAGCAAAACAGTATATAAAAGTCCTTTTGTCATTGCATTACTTTAGCTCAGCAAAACAGTATATAAAAAATCCTTTTGTCATTGCATTATTATAGCTCAGCAAAACAGTATATAAAAATCCTTTTGTAATTGCATTACTTTAGCTCAGCAAAACAGTATATAAAAATCTTTTGTAATTGCATTACTATAGCTCAGCAAAACAGTATATAAAAATCCTTTTGTCATTGCATTACTATAGCTCAACAAAACAGTATATAAAAATCCTTTTGTCATTGCATTACTTTAGCTCAGCAAAACAGTATATAAAAATCCTTTTGTCATTGCATTACTTTAGCTCAGCAAAACAGTATATAAAAATCCTTTTGTCATTGCATTACTATAGCTCAGCAAAACAGTATATGAAAATCCTTTTGTCATTGCATTACTATAGCTCAGCAAAACAGTATATAAAAATCCTTTTGTCATTGCATTACTTTAGCTCAGCAAACAAGTATATAAAAATCCTTTTGTCATTGCATTACTTTAGCTCAGCAAAACAGTATATAAAAATCCTTTTGTCATTGCATTACTATAGCTCAGCAAAACAGTATATAAAAATCCTTTTGTCATTGCATTACTTTAGCTCAGCAAAACAGTATATAAAAATCCTTTTGTCATTGCATTACTATAGCTCAGCAAAACAGTATATAAAAAATCCTTTTGTCATTGCATTACTATAGCTCAGCAAAACAGTAATAAAAAAATCCTTTTGTCATTGCATTACTATAGCTCAGCAAAACAGTATATAAAAATCCTTTGTCATTGCGTTACTATAGCTCAGCAAAACAGTATATAAAAAATCATTTTGTCATTGCATTACTATAGCTCAGCAAAACAGTATATAAAAATCCTTTTTTGTCATTGCATTACTATAGCTCAGCAAAACAGTATATAAAAATCCTTTTGTCATTGCATTACTATAGCTCAGCAAAACAGTATATAAAAATCCTTTTGTCATTGCATTACTATAGCTCAGCAAAACAGTATATAAAAATCCTTTGTCATTGCATTACTTTAGCTCAGCAAAACAGTATATAAAAATCCTTTTGTCATTGCATTACTTTAGCTCAGCAAAACAGTATATAAAAATCCTTTTGTCATTGCATTACTTTAGCTCAGCAAACAGTATATAAAAATCCTTTTGTCATTGCATTACTATAGCTCAGCAAAATAGTATATAAAAATCCTTTTGTCATTGCATTACTTTAGCTCAGCAAAACAGTATATAAAAATCCTTTTGTCATTGCATTACTATAGCTCAGCAAAACAGTATATAAAAAATCCTTTTGTCATTGCATTACTATAGCTCAGCAAAACAGTATATAAAAATCCTTTTGTCATTGCATTACTATAGCTCAGCAAAACAGTATATAAAAATCCTTTTGTCATTGCGTTACTATAGCTCAGCAAAACAGTATATAAAAGTCCTTTTGTCATTGCGTTGCTATAGCTCAGCAAAACAGTATGTAAAAATCATTTTGTCATTGCATTACTATAGCTCAGCAAAACAGTATATAAAAATCATTTTGTCATTGCATTACTATAGCTCAGCAAAACAGTATATAAAAATCCTTTTGTCATTGCATTACTATAGCTCAGCAAAACAGTATATAAAAATCCTTTTGTCATTGCATTACTATAGCTCAGCAAAACAGTATATAAAAATCCTTTTGTCATTGCATTACTATAGCTCAGCAAAACAGTATATAAAAATCCCTTTGTCATTGCATTACTTTAGCTCAGCAAAACAGTATATAAAAATCCTTTTGTCATTGCATTACTATAGCTCAGCAAAACAGTATATAAAAATCCTTTTGTCATTGCATTACTTTAGCTCAGCAAAACAGTATATAAAAATCCTTTTGTCATTGCATTACTTTAGCTCAGCAAAACAGTATATAAAAATCCTTTTGTCATTGCATTACTATAGCTCAGCAAAACAGTATATAAAAATCCTTTTGTCATTGCATTACTATAGCTCAGCAAAACAGTATATAAAAATCTTTTTGTAATTGCATTACTATAGCTCAGCAAAACAGTATATAAAAATCCTTTTGTCATTGCATTACTATAGCTCAGCAAAACAGTATATAAAAATCCTTTTGTAATTGCATTACTTTAGCTCAGCAAAACAGTATATAAAAATCCTTTTGTCATTGCATTACTATAGCTCAGCAAAACAGTATATAAAAATCCTTTTGTCATTGCATTACTATAGCTCAGCAAAACAGTATATAAAAATCCTTTTGTCATTGCATTACTTTAGTTCAGCAAAACAGTATATAAAAATCCTTTTGTCATTGCATTACTATAGCTCAGCAAAACAGTATATAAAAATCCTTTTGTCATTGCATTTTTGCATTACTATAGCTCAGCAAAACAGTATATAAAAATCCTTTTGTCATTGCATTACTATAGCTCAGCAAAACAGTATATAAAAATCCTTTTGTCATTGCATTACTATAGCTCAGCAAAACAGTATATAAAATCCTTTGTAATTGCATTACTTTAGCTCAGCAAAACAGTATATAAAAATCCTTTTGTCATTGCATTACTATAGCTCAGCAAAACAGTATATAAAAATCCTTTTGTCATTGCATTACTTTAGCTCAGCAAAACAGTGTATAAAAATCCTTTTGTAATTGCATTACTATAGCTAAGCAAAACAGTATATAAAAATCATTTTGTCATTGCATTACTATAGCTAAGCAAAACAAGAAAACTCATGCTTCAAGTGCCTTATGTCTGCTATGATACAAATACAGTTCTTGTCATGAACTTCTTTTTTTTTTTCAATTTTCATAATTTTGCCACCATTTGTGGTCCCCAAATCACACAAGAGCTTTGCAATCTCCCAAATATGTTTTTTCCATGTTTTTTTGGGTTGTTTTTTTTAACATAAACAATAGAAAAAAAATGAAATTTTAAAAGAATAATGGTGTAATTTTCGTGCCACCTCTTGCCTTGAAATAAAATAAACGCTCCTTGAAAACTCCTTGAATTTTGTTCTTGGGAGTCTGTAGGAACCCTGCAGTTAGGTCTTCATGATAGACAGCCTTGTGTTGCTGTCTGTTCAGTAACTTCATTAGGTCTTCATGATAGACAGCCTTGTGTTGCTGTCTGTTCAGTAACTTCATTCAGTCTTCATGATAGACAGCCTTGTGTTGCTGTCTGTTCAGTAACTTCATTCAGTCTTCATGATAGACAGCCTTGTGTTGCTGTCTGTTCAGTAACTTCATTAGGTCTTCATGATAGACAGCCTTGTGTTGCTGTCTGTTCAGTAACTTCATTCAGTCTTCATGATAGACAGCCTTGTGTTGCTGTCTGTTCAGTAACTTCATTCAGTCTTCATGATAGACAGCCTTGTGTTGCTGTCTGTTCAGTAACTTCATTCAGTCTTCATGACAGACAGCCTTGTGTTGCTGTCTGTTCAGTAACTTCATTCAGTCTTCATGATAGACAGCCTTATGTTGCTGTCTGTTCAGTAACTTCATTCAGTCTTCATGATAGACAGCCTTGTGTTGCTGTCTGTTCAGTAACTTCATTCAGTCTTCATGATAGACAGCCTTGTGTTGCTGTCTGTTCAGTAACTTCATTAGGTCTTCATGATAGACAGCCTTGTGTTGCTGTCTGTTCAGTAACTTCATTAGGTCTTCATGATAGACAGCCTTGTGTTGCTGTCTGTTCAGTAACTTCATTAGGTCTTCATGATAGACAGCCTTGTGTTGCTGTCTGTTCAGTAACTTCATTCAGTCTTCATGATAGACAGCCTTGTGTTGCTGTCTGTTCAGTAACTTCATTCAGTCTTCATGATAGACAGCCTTGTGTTGCTGTCTGTTCAGTAACTTCATTCAGTCTTCATGATAGACAGCCTTGTGTTGCTGTCTGTTCAGTAACTTCATTCAGTCTTCATGATAGACAGCCTTGTGTTGCTGTCTGTTCAGTAACTTCATTCAGTCTTCATGATAGACAGCCTTGTGTTGCTGTCTGTTCAGTAACTTCATTCAGTCACTGGTATTAGGTGAAGGTGGCCTGTGTAGTGTTGTCGAGCCTTACTTTTTTTACAGTCTCCTGTGAAATGACACCTTGTAGACTCGGCTGGCAGACTGGTTTTTCAGCTGATTTTGACACTTCACCCTTTTATCCGGTATCTCTTCCAGTACACTCCTCAAATGCGGTCCTAGTGAAAACGTCTCAGGACACAGACAGCAGAAAACGACTGATAAAATGTGTGTGGCATGACGAGTGAGTCAGGTTTGCAGAAGAAGGGAATGAAAACAACGAAGAAGGTTCCTGTGTGTTCAGGCTCCTCCAAGTCTCCACGGTGCAGCCCCAACCAGTTGTCCAGTGAGGGTGGCTCTGGGACGGCCAGCAGCTCTGAAGCAGGGGCTGTTGGGGGAGGGTTCAGCGAGACCACCTCCCTCATGGACCATTTGCCTGCTGCAATGTATGGTGAGTGCCGGGCTGCACCCGCTTAGGCTGTTACGTCCTACGTAGGTGTCCTGTCATCTGGAAGTTCTGTGTTCAAAATGTCTCATTTTCACCCTCTTTGATGCTGACTTTTTTTTTTTTTTACCCCATCTTCCTTTATGTACTGTTATCTGTTTTGTGTGCCATGTTGCCTTTTTATCCTCATCTTTGTTCTTCTTGAAAGTCTTTATCATACCCATGTTAACAAAGTCGTTTGCCCTCTGGCAGTGACATCACTATATTGTGCACACTGGTATGGGCACTAGCTGTCCATTCTGAAATGTATTTAGAGAAAACATTACCTTCCCTAACCTCATCTACCCCGAACTTGGTGGATGGCCGTTGTCCATGTGTCAAATTTCACCAAAAAATATTTAGAGGGTCACACTTTATAGCTGCCTGTAAATGTACTGAAAACCACACACACACACGCACACACGCACGCACGCACACGCGCGCGCGCGGACGAGCGTGTTCTGACGCTCACACACATAAAAACAAAGAGAAAGAATGAGATAGAAATGGATGAGGTGCTATCAAAAAAGTTGAGAAACACATTCCAGATTACGCTTAACATTATTTATTTAGATTCGTGTTCCAATGTTAAAGTGTCAACTGAAGTGAATAAGTGTGAACACCTCCCATCTGGATTTTAACAGTGAAATTTGATACTTGGAATGTCCTCTGCGATTATCATCACAACATTTACACAGTGTGAACCAGTTCCGTCAGTACTGAAACATTTTATTATTTGACCATATTCCAGTTGCCTTGCAATGATCATCGGGGGTCCGGTGACAAACAAAATGTGAGTGATGAATATTTGAGGAATGTTTCACAAAACTATGTAGGTTGGCCACTCTTACACTGTGCGCCACACATTCCTATGTCCATAACAGAGCCATTTTCGTTATCCAAACCAGTTGAGTTGCATAGGTCGCTTGACGTGTTTTCCGTTGGCTGGATTATCACCCACAAGCCACGGATGAACTGTAGATTTGTCTCTGAAAAGCCGAGTTACGTTCGGTTGTCCATGTGTTCGCACATGGCGGAATCACATAATCTTGTGGTCCAATCATAGACTCTTGTTGGTTTCCAGCAGAGAAGAGTTCTAAAGCGGAAGTTGTTCATCGATTCAGAACATTGTAAAAAAAATCAAGGAAAGACGTTCTTATTGACTTCTATCGAGATGGATCAGAAGAAAGTGCTTTTATGTGATGCGCTACTAGGAGTTACAATGCGTACAGGAGAAAATCATTGTGTCGTGATAAATTTTGGTACGTTTTAGTGACACACTGGACTGAATTCCAGTGCGTCAGATAGGATTATTATGCGTCAGAGACGCACATTTGTGCGTAAGAATTATCACTGTTTTTACAGTGTTCTGCTTATGCCTCAAAAATGAAGAAAAAAGAAGACAGAAAAAAAAGAAACAAAGAAGTTGACGGAAAATGGTTTTATGGAAATTAGAGCTGGGAGTACGACACATCAAAACTTTTCTGTTTCTGAGACAGTTATCTCCACAACAGTTACAGCCGTTAGTGTGCAGGTTTGTAACAGAAATCACATGCTTGGAGGCATGATGCAACAGCATGTTTTAATCAGAGAGAGGGGTTATGAAAAGATTCAGCCCGACAGCAAGAAAGTAAAAAATGCAAAGAAGTGGCAATGGCTTGAACAAAAACTGTGGACGATTCATGAGCTGGAGCAGTTGTATGTAAACTGGACAGGGACAGTTGCTTGTACTGAGCACATCTGACATCCTGCATAATTGTCGCGGACATTGTAGCGATCATTGCACCTGCAGTTCAAGTCCAGAGCACAAGCTGTGACTAGCAAAGCAGACTTAGCAGATGAACATGGCATTATTTGCTGTTACCTTGGGGTAGTATATGCTACCTCAGTAGGGTTCAGTGACTAGTTGGTAGATTGACATGATATGGGAATCATGAGGAAGAGTAAATGATAATATGTGGTCAAGAGTAGGGACTCGAAAGTGATTTCGTATTTTCAAGAGTCGCAAAAGACATTTTGATGACTGGAGAGCTTGGACACCTGAGAAAAATGGTACCAATTTCTTTAAAATCCTATTTTGTTTTTTGTTTTTTTTTAGTCTGTATACAGTGTACAGATTGCCAAAAATGCAATTTTTTTAGAAACTAGAAACACAAGGTTTGCTTTCATTTATCTCTTTTTGATTGTAATGCACTTGAAAACTTATGTAGAAAATATAGATTCTATTTTTTAGGATGTGCAAATCTTTTTTTTGAAGAGTAAATTGTTCTCGAAAATTGAAGAAATAGTGAAAATTGCACATCCAAAAGAGAAAAGAAAATTCAAATCATACATGTTTCATGTATCAAAGTGCTCTTGGAGCCATTATCTCTTTGACCATACCAATTTGAGTATGATCTTTAGCACTTTTTTGATGATCAATATTTATAGGTATAGGAGGTAGACTAGTCACGCACTCACGCTCATTGATCATACAAGATCTACGTGAACAGCTCGACCTATTGCGCAAGTCAGATTCTGTACAGTAAGAGATTTTACCTGGTAATACTGGGGTCTGTCAACTCATGAATAGCCAGGATTCCCACACACACACCCCTCCCCTCCTGTCTGCCCTTGGCATTGTTGGAGTGCAGCCATTAGTGTTACAGGTATCCATATTTGAACAAAGTACATGTGCACCAGGTCAGAAAGACTGTCTTGCCGTCATTGAATGAAAGGTTGTCCCACCAGAACTGTTCCTTATAGTTAGAAATAAGCTGCCATCATCGTTGCAACATGTGCACATTATATGGTTATTGTGCATGCATTTGCCCTTTCCTAAACAGCTTTCCTATCCTCATAGTTGTGTATGTATGACGGTGTGTGGGGGGGGGGGGGGGGGGGTTACTGCATGCAAGACTCTTGTGTGTTTCTGTGCACATGTGTGTGCACATGTGTGTGTGTGTGAGAGAGAGGGGGTTACTGCATGCAAGACTCTTGTGTGTTTCTGTGCACATGTGTGTGCACATGTGTGTGTGAGGGGGGGGGGGGGGGGGGGGTTACTGCATGCAAGACTCTTGTGTGTTTCTGTGCACATGTGTGTGCACATGTGTGTGAGGGGGGGGGGTTACTGCATGCAAGACTCTTGTGTGTTTCTGTGCACATGTGTGTGCACATGTGTGTGTGTGTGAGAGAGAGGGGTTACTGCATGCAAGACTCTTGTGTGTTTCTGTGCACATGTGTGTGCACATGTTTTGTGTGTGAGAGGGGGGGGGGGGGGTTACTGCATGCAAGACTCTTGTGTGTTTCTGTGCACATGTGTGTGCACATGTGTGTGTGTGTGAGGGGGGGGGGGTAATAATTCTCTAAACAAATTTCAGCAGTTCGATGCTCTTTTCAGTCTAAATATAACAAAATGTGCATTGTTGTGATAATGTCTTAGGCTGTGCACATGTACAGGCTAAAGAGGATATGCAGGTCGTCTGGATTCAGGTGTTCAGTTGCATCACGGCAGAGTGTGCACCTGTGTGTGCAGACTGGGAAGAGGATGACATCATGGCCCAGGTGATGGCGCTGTCTCACCAGGAGTACCTGGACAGCCTCAAGCTGAAGGCCACCCCTTCCTGCTCCACCTCCACCTCCTCTTCAGCCTCGGCCACCATCACCACCAGCGATACTGGCTTTGACAAGGCAGGCTGCAGCACAAGTACAGACCCAGAATTTCCATACTGTAACAGCTAGTTCCTCTCACTGCTGGCTAAGTTTTAGGTTGGTTTTTTTTTTGTTTTTGTTTTAGAGCATAGATAGGTAAAGTGTATGTGTGAAAACAAAACAAGAGATGACCTGCGCATTTTAATGATGTTCTTAAAGCCTCTGCCTGACAGTTCAGGGCTCGCCCAGAAGCCCTCGTCTTACGCTGGGTACCAATCGGTTTTGATCTGTTGATCTAATCAGTCAGTCACAGTGGTGAAAACAGTTTCCATTGAGAAAGGAAATAAAGATCCAAGCAAAAGTAAGTGGCTTCTTTATCATCGTGGTTGCATTTCTTGAATGAATTGCATGCCATTCTTCCAGAATGAAACGTGAGTGATGTACGTGGGATCCTAACATGTTGAATGAAAGGAACGAGGCCGTGGGGTTGGAGAGCAATGGGTCAGTCAGTCAGGGGCCTGGATTTCTTGCTTGTTTGTTAATGACATCCCAGGAATTATTGCCGTCTGATTGTCCTTTGTTTTAACATTTGTTGCATAATTGCATACTCTTAAAGTAGTCCGCTTTTTTATGAGGAGATAAAGACTTCAGTCGGCTACTACAGAAAGGGCTGAAGTGATAAAAACTGCTTGAAGTAGGAAAAGTACTTTTCCCGACTGCAAACCTGTCCATTGGTAATCCGTGATGACCGTTTGTTGGTTTTTGTATATGTCATGAGCATGTTTGTTTTTATGCATGTTTTGGGTGATTTTTTTTTTTTTTGGAAGGGGGGGGGGGGGGGCAGGGAGAGGAGAGGGTGAAGTGGTGGAACAGGAGGGGTGGTGGTGTTGGGTGGGTATGTGTGTGAAATTGTGTATGTGTGAAATGTGGGTTAAAATGGGATTTATAAGATTGGATTGAGAAGTATCTGTGAACATGTTTGTGACAGCTCTGTGTGAGTGTGTTGGATATCTATGAGCAGCAGCAGGTGTTCTGTATTTTCTGAGCCATTACAGGATGAGCCCAATCATGGATGTAGTATGCATGATCAGATTGTCGAATTGATGAAATGTTCTCAAGAGAGCAGGTCAGAAATGTAGGCCATATGACAGTGCACACAGAAATGACAGTTTGTGTCCGTGAATCTGAAGCTGCCGATGGCATTTGTAATCTAATGGCGTAGATGTTGTTTGTTAACTTGACAGTGCTGATGGTATCAGCTAATTTGGTGGTGCAGTTGATGCCAAGGTCTCTGTCTCTGATCCTGGGTGAAGATCTTCTCATTTCCAAGTGATGTCCATCTCGTAAGGCGGAACATCCGCCATCTGAATTGTCTCTGGTCCGTGGTGAAGATCTTCTCATTTCCAAGTGGTGTCCACCTTGTAAGGCGGAACATCCGCCATCTGAATTGTCTGGCAGCTCTGGTTCAACAAAAACAAACTTGAAAATTTTGCAGAAGAAAATAAATGTTTTGTTGCTTCTGACGTCCAAAACATTCAGGGGTGAGTGTGAAACAAGCCCCTAGTGAAGTTTGAGCTTTCTCTTTCGGCAGTACAGGCCTTCTGTTGGCTGGAAGCCCACCTGCTGTCCCATCAAAGCCCTGACCAGTCAGTGTCTGGGACATTGCTGCAGGCCTGTCAGACTCCAGCCATTCTGCTTTTACAGTTAGCATGCATTGTTCCCCTGAACAAGTGATGATCAGATCACTGGCAGGAGTTTGGGCCCTGTGATGATGCGAATCCCAGCATTTCAGGTTGTGCTAAGAGAAGACTGGGAGATGTCCCAGTGTGGGTGTACTGTGCTGGTTTCTTGGCACACTGGGCTTGATGAGGGAGGGTGTAGATTTGGCCTGGGACATCACTGAAGTCTTATCACAAACCCTTGAACTGTCCAGAGGAAGGAATGAGAGCATGCTTTGTTTGTCTTACTTGACAGCTCTCTTCGTCTGTTTTCCATTCTCATTCAACCCCGCTATTTAAGATGGTGCCCACGCTCATGGTTTTGCCGGATAAACTTGCTCAGTTTTATTGTGTGTGTGCTGTTATTATGACATGATGAAGTGAAATGTTGCTCCACATTGTCGCCAACAATAATTTTTGTTCATAAAATTAACTGCTTGGTGGTACAAAAGAGTATGAGTTACAGAACATTTGGCTTGAATTCTTCAGTGCAACAAAGCTTTGTTCCATATTGGAAAAAAAAAATGGGGGAGGGTTAATTAAGATACAGTGTCCATTATGTAAGGTGGGAGGCAGTACAGAATGAAGGTTAATCAAGTCTGTTTATTTGTGGCCTGTCTCGGTTGCTTTGCTCAGTTGCTGTCAATAATGCCTTACTGTATGGAGTTTTGTGTGCAAGACTGAAGTGGGTTTGATTTGGTGTTTTTTATGCCTTTTTTGTTTTTGGTAAACATAATATTCACCAGAAAACGAACTAACGTTCGAGAGAACATGATGAAACTTACGAGTGGTTCATAATGGGGAAAAGACAGCTAAAGAACAGAATCGCTGACTATGAACACCCTGTTAGTGGTAAAGTGGAAACCAGCACAGTGATGTTCTCTTGTGGTTTTCTCTCAGAATATCTAAAAGCAGGTCACTCTACGTATCTGTTAGTGGTAAAGTGCAATCCAGCTCCGTGATGTTCTTGTGTGGATTTATCTCAGAATATCTTAAAGCAGGTCACTTTACATATCTACAGTGAAAGTAATAGACTAGTTTATATGTGCACAGAAATGGAAATCTTCAAGGCACTCTGAAATCGTCAAACATCTGTATTTCATTTGGTGTAAGTGTGGAAATGGGTAGTAAACAGTTGCTGGTGTTGGCATCTGTCGGTGTCATGAAACATGGGGAATGAACAGAAAGATTCAAGTGGTATGTGAATATTTATGTGAAGAGTATCTGTATGTGTTCATTGCGATATTTGAAGGACTTTCGTCCGAAGATACCACTTCCCAATGTCACTATTTTTTGGTAAGATTCTGTGCATGAATGTTAAAATCCTCTGCAATTATTTCCTTTTCCCTTCTGTCTGTTTATTTCAGACATAAAATAACAGCTCTGTATGGCCATAATGCAGAATAAAATTCAGTTTTCTATGTTCTGCAGTGTCTTGTTGGTATGATGATGTTCATTTCATTGCGATGGAACAGTTGAAGCCCTAACATGGCCCATTGTAGTTGGTTCTGGTGTGAAAGAAATGAATGTTGTTGATGACTTTATTTTTGTGATGGAACAGTTGAAGCCCTAACATGGCCCATTGTAGTTGGTTCTGGTGTGAAAGAAATGAATGTTGTTGATGACTTTATTCTTGTGTTTATTTCACTACATCACACAAGGAAAAAATTTTTAAGAATTTGCCCAAAACTGCATACACAATCATCTTCAGGGGAAATCTAGATAGTCGCTTTCATTTCTGTTTGAGGTCAGTGAAGAAAATTACATCATCATAGAAATCTTGTATGCAATGATGTCCTCTATAATGAATGTTGTAGAGAAATTTGACATTAGGCACCCATCAGGAAAAAATGTGTTTTCTCATGTGCCCTTTTGTTTTTTTGTTGTTGTTTTTTTCTAAGCCAAAAAGTCCAGTCAAAACTCTCAAGTTATTTTATGCAAGTACTGTAACATACAATGTTGGGATCATTTGAGGCCGTTTTTACCAAGCAGAGGTACAGATATGAATTATTGTTGAATAAAGTATAAAGACAAGATGCAAAGCATATAAACGTACTCCCAGTTTATCTTGAATATGCGTGTACATGTCAAGAAACGTCACAATCAAACATGCGTCACAAAGAAACGTCACAATCAAACATGCATCATAATGTATTTCATCACTGAGATAAACTCTCTAATTACTTTGGGAGATATTCCATAAAGAAGAAAAATCGTTTTGGGCCGTTACAGCCATTAGTAATGGCTATTCTGGTAAAAAATAAAAATAAAAAACATCGGGCATCATCCGTGACCCATAATGAACATACCTACAAATTTTCAGAAAGATCGGTCCAGAAGTTTTGTCTGGAACGAGTGGAACACATTTTGACCATGGACAGACAGACACACAGACAGCATTTCTTCATTCCCATTGTAAAAGTACTCCCTGTTCTAAAAGAACTGGGAGTACAAAAACCAACCCATATCTAGATATATCTTGCTAAATATCTTGAAAGACTGGAGTGAATCATTTACGGTGAATAAAGCAGGTACAGTCACATTGAAGTTGCTAATAATCAGGCTTCTTTGTTTTAGTAATAGTAGATATTTACACAAGTTACTAACACATTGCAAAATTTCACACTATTGCCTAAGTGATAAAAAGTAGGTGCTAATCTTGGGGAAATCCAAAATGAATGCATCAGATGAAATGAGAATTGATGTATGGTAAGACATGCATTTCCTCAAGGTTTGATGATGAAACACATTTGAAATATCTCAGCACTTAACCATGAACTCTTTCTATACTGAGATGCAATCTCATCGCACCTGCCATGCACAACGCTTCGTTACGAAGGTGCAATGTGAGCGCACAACGCTTCGTTCTGGAGGTGCAATGTGAGCGCACAACGCTTCGTTCTGGAGGTGCAATGTGAGCGCACAACGCTTTGTTCCGGAGGTGCAATGTGAGCGCACAACGCTTCGTTCCGGAGGTGCAATGTGAGCGCACAACGCTTCGTTCCAGAGGTGCAATGTGAGCGCACAACGCTTCGTTCCGGAGGTGCAATGTGAGCGCACAACGCTTCGTTACGGAGGTGCAATGTGAGCGCACCTCAATGTTAAAAATTCATGTTCACAGCTCAACAGTCTTGCGTGGTTCAAAGCTGGTCAAACACTTGCTTTGAAACTTTTCAGGGTATTAGTTCAATTTGTTGTACACATGTAGCCAAAATTTCACATTGGTATGTTATGTTATTTTGTTTTGTTTTGTTGATAACCTATAAAATCGGCCAGTATAGTGTTTGCAAAGGGAAGCAATCGCCCAGAATTAGAATGAGTTGAGACATGAGCTGCCTTCCAGGGGAAGTGATGCTCCCAGTGTCGCTGGCCATGGAGGAAGGAGGAGCAAAGTGAAGGAGAAATGAAGCCCAGGGGAAGTGATGCTCCCAGTGTCGCTGGCCGTGGAGGAAGGAGGAGCAAAGTGAAAGAGAAATGAAGCCCAGGGGAAGTGATGCTCCCAGTGTCGCTGGCCATGGAGGAAGGAGGAGCAAAGTGAAAGAGAAATGAAGCCCAGGCGAGAATGATCCAGAAGCTGTCTCTCCCTGCTGCAACCAGATGCCCGTCTTACAACAGCCAGTTCAGACACTGCTGCTGTCTCACAAGTGGTTGGAAAATGAGGTCGCAAGAGGGTTGATGCCCTGTTGGGATTTGATCGAGGGATGGTAGAGAGGGGTACGCCCCGTGGTAAGGAGGGTTGGGTGAATTGGACAACTTAGTTGAGCACTTGAAAGCGATTGATCATCAAAATATTCTTAGGAGGGGGTTGCTCCCACTTTTCTGTTGAATTGACAGTTTTTTGCAGTTATGTGAAATCGGAACTCGTAACATGCATACCATACACACACACACACACACACAAAACCACACACATACACACACACACACACACAAAACACTAGAAAGAGAGAAAACATTGCGGTGAGGGGGGATGTGGAGAAGGAAGAAGAAAAAAATGGTTTATGGAATCTAATGTGTGCTTTTCGTCTTTTTTTTTCATTTTTAGCAGACAGCAATGAAGGCATGTAAAGTTTTTCTTCGCAAGAGGAGGGGTCAGTTGCTTTGGGAAAATGATAAGCGACGCCCCAATGCCACGTGGTTGACGAGACACCTCAAAAGGCAAAGAGACTGACAAAGCTGTACAAATAGATGGTCCTGATTATGGTTAACTCTTTCATTCCTACTTTTCTATAAACCATTACTTCCTCTTGTTCCTAGATAGTTATAATATGGAGTTTTCCTTCATTCCTGGATTTAGAGAGAGAAAAAAAAAAGTGTAAAGTGAGAACTGCCACGTATGCAGTAGCAAAGCGGCCAGAAAGAGCGGTGAACACTTTCCCACTCTGTAGGGGCCGTCTGGCTCCATTCCATTCATAAACACTGCCGCGCAAGCGACCCGGTCATGAGTGTACCGATGACGCGACTCGCGCAAAGTTCAAACCGTTTACCGCGAGAACCGATTTTCCCGGGGCTGCAGGAAGGAAAGGAGGAATTTTGTGCTGCCCAGTTTTCCGGGCTGCAGGAAGGAAGGGTAGGATTTCTGCAAACCGGAAACCGGGTTGAGGGATGAGGTACTTAAGATTTGCTTCAGATTGCACCATTTTGAGTGTAAGTTTCAGATTGCACCTTTTGATTTGTAAGTTTGACATTTTGAGGGGTGGAAGGGGCATGTTTCCTGGATTCCCCTTTTCCCCCCCCCCCCCCCCCCCCCCCCCCCCCCCCCCCCCCCCCCCCCCCCCCCCCCCACCCCCCCCCCCCCCCCCCCCCCCCCCCCTCCTGTTTTTCTTTCGGGGCGCGGTCCCCCCGCGAATTTTTCCCAAAGCCACCCCCGGTCCCCGGCCCTTCCCGGGGGGGGTGGGTTTTTTTTGGGGGGGGGGGGGGGGCCCCCCGGGGGGGGCCACCCCCTCCCAAAATCGGAATTCTTGGAAATAAGAAATTTTTATGTAACGTTGATGCCCTACCGCTTCTTTTAGAAAAAAACCCCCCATCCTTTTCATTCCCGGCAAATTTTCGCCAATGCAACCACGCTGGTGGTTTTCTTTTGGTTTTTAACAAATTAAGGGGGCCAGATTCAGTAGGGTGTTTTTTGTTTTGTTTTTTTTGTAAGGATGGGGGGGGGGGGATTTCACGTTACCTTTTTGGGCAATTTGTTCATTTTCAAACTATACATGCCCTGTTCAAACTGAAGCTGCGCTAGAAGCTTAACCCGAAAATTTTGGCTAAACATAATAAGTGAAAAAAAGTCTTAATTTTCAGAAATACAAGTTCTTTCCCTTTCCCCTTCTTGGGTCCTTGCCTCCGATGCCATGTTTGGGTTTTTCTTGGCGAAATCAATTTAATTCAAACCGGGTTATTTTTGGGTAAGTTCAGTTTTGGTGCTGCGGCGTTTTCATTTGGACCTTTTTTGTGCTTTTTTTTCTTTCAATTTTCCCTTTTATGCTTTCCTTTGAAGGGGAATACAGATGAAATGAAAGGAAATCAATAATTTATCAGTTGGGGAATGATTTAGATTAATTTTTGAAAAAAATAGATTTTGTTACCTTTGGGGTTTTTTATGTCAATTTTTTGGATGTTAATATACTGGCCGAAAATTGAATTGTATTTTTCAAAAAAAAAACTTATATGAAATAAGTCCATTCTTTTGCTTGGCGGTCTCATTTTATACGGCATGTTGTGCGTCTATTGTTTACCTTCTCAACCTATCTTTCTTGGCTCTTTCTTTCTCTTCGCAAATGTTGGTAAATGATCAGATTTGAGTTGGAACATAATAATCCAGTTCTGTCAGACTGATTGATCTGTATTACTTTTTGTATTTTACAAATTGATTTGTATTACTTTTTGTATTTTACAAGTTGACTGAATTTGCGCAGATTAAGGAGACGGCCAGCACCTTGAAGTTGTGGGTTGAATTAACCTTTACCAGCCGAGTCATCCAGTAGTGGAGGACAGGATTTCTTTCCTTGAGCGAGTCATCCAAGTCTGGATGACGGACAGACAGCAGTACATTCTGCCGTGTCGTCCACTATCAGATGACGGGAACATAAAAAATTCCTACACTTTCCATGAAATGATCCAAGGGAAACAAGCTCTGTAACTAGTCTTGGGGATGTTGGAGCGAGTTGTAGACCATACTTTCAGTGGCCTATTGTGAACTTGGCTGACCCAGGAGCTTTGAAACAAAGAAACTGACGGCACCGGCACGCGGCACATATTTTCTGTGCCAGAAAAAATGTCGGTCAGGCGAAGGGGTGGTGTAGCGATTTCTCGCTCAATGAAGCGCTTGAAATCATATTACAAAGTGGATCTGGTGATGAGGGGAGTGATAGAGAGATAGAAAACTTTGAAAGAGAAGAGGAAAGTGAATTGTTTGAAGATGCAGCCATCCCTTCATCTTCCGATTTGGTGTTGTAAAAGAACGGAAGGATGCAAACAAAGCATTTTTTCTACATGTCAGACATGTTTTCAACGCACAGTCGTGTGTACACATTGAAAGTAAATGATTTGAAATTACTATGTTCGATTAGTTGAGTGTTTGTTCTTTCCTGTGACACCTAACACAAGACCGTCAGTTGTTGTCTAGCTACCGTAAAAATAGATTAAAAAGTGGCCAAATATGTGCGTCGGCAGGGAATGAGCGCTGTGCGCGAGCGTGCGGCAGCAGGGAATCGTGCTGTCTGTCCGCTCTCGGCTGGATAGTATTAAAGGGAGAGGGGGGTCTTTATTATGGAGCAAACTGGAATACAGACGAACCTTTTTTGTTTTTCTGTCACATCTTCCATGTGCACCCACGCGCCTTGTTTCGGTTCCCATCCATAGTCTGTAAAGATGAAGACAAACATATTCCTAAAAAAGACAAACGAAACAAACGAAAAAGAGAAGTCTTGAAAACGAAAAAGAAGTCATTTTAAGGAAACACACGCAAAGACGCAAATGGCTCTTTGAAAAACAAATGTGTCTCTTTGTTCTTTTGCCGATTGTGAAATCATCTAGTTTCAGTGAGAGCATGCCTTTTTTTTATAGATAGGCCCTTCATCTAGGACAGTTTGATTCTCTGTTGATTTATATATCCAGGTTAAACTCGCATTTCTCCTCCGTTTCTTATATTGATGATTCCAGTCGAAATAGACAATGTTTAGACATTTTACAAGGGAGTTCATCAGTTGTAATGCTTGCATTCAGTGAGAGTGATCCTGCCATTTTCATTGGACAGATGTTGCTGGTGGACACACCCAGAGCAATTTTCCTGCATCATCACTTATCAGTTCAATCAAAGGGAGAGAATGCCAAAACATGGGTGCATGGGTGAAACTTTTCCATCTATGGACGGAAATCCATCAAAATGACTTTCAGTCTTGACGGAACTTCCGTCAATTTAAAAAAAAAATATATATATCGGTTCCGATTTTGTGTTTGATCCAAGTTTTCGATCTCATACCAGAAGTAGCTGTTACTGTGTTTCCGGCATCTTCACAGGCTAACATTGGCGCGTCTGACTGACAACGAAAGTTTGCACGGTGCTCCAGAAATTAAGTAGTCATGGCTTTTTTGAAAGAAGGAGATCCAGTAGCATGCGTCGAGGGCCAAATTAAAAACAAATGGAGATGGCAATGGCTAAACGAAACTGATGACGACGGCAATGAATATCGCAAGTGGTGCAAGAAAATAAATGTGGCGGCACGCGTTTCTGTATCGTTTGTTCAAAAACGATCAGATACGGAGCGAACGGAAAAAAGAAACTTCGAAGCCATGCTGATCAACCAGAGCATAAGAAAAACATGAAGGCGAGTTAACATTTTTGTATTCTTTGCTAAAGTAATTAGAATCAAATTAAAAAAGTTGATGGTGGTGGTGGGGGGGTCGGGATTGGGGGGGCTAATTATACTTATAGTTGATATTTTTGGTGCGGTGGGGTGGGAGTAATTTAATTTATATCAGGGTGGAAAATTTCCAATTTTTATTGTTTGGATTTTTTTAAAGAGTAAATTTCCTTTTTTTTTACATTACTTTCAGGTGGTGGGTGGGGAGTGATGGGATTCTTAGAATTTTATTATTGTGAGTGGGGGTTTTGTTGTTGTCAGTTTCATTTTGTTTGTTTCTTTTCTTTCTTTCTTTCTGCGTACGCAGGCTGATACTCCTGCGGACACTGCCTGTATAGCCAGGCAGTGGAGTTTTGTGTGTATGACCCTTTCTTTATTTATTTTTTAGTTCCTTTCCTTAAAAAAATCATGTTTGTTATGATACTTTTTTAGGAAAAGAAAAGGTGGAAAAACAGAAATGACCTGAATTCTCCCTACACTTTACTTCTTTTTTTTTAAATTTCACCAATTCCCACCTTGGAATATTTATCACAAGCAGCCCAAAAAAATGTAAAGCAGCCAAAAAAAATGTAGCTACTGTCTCCTCCACGTCTAGCCTATTTCAGCTGCATCCCCACCTGTCAACATTTCTACATCTGTATGTCCATCTGTGCCCCGTCATGTTCAGTCTGCTTCTTCAGCTGCTCCATTGTCTCCAGTACCTGGCTCCAGTAGAAAACGAAAAGCTGGTGCTGCAGACATCAGGCAGTTTTTCAAGCGCCCACTACTGGACTGAAAGACTTTTTTTTCTTCATCTTTCTTTTTTTTTCTTCTTTTTTTTTTAGTTTTCTTTACCACTCAATGTTTGACAGGGCAAGAGAATTTCATTAATATTGACTGCTTAATCAAAATCAACAGGAATCATAATGACTCGTCCTTGGTTTTGTTAGACACCATGGAAAATGATAGAAATGTGGATCACAGCTTTGCACTTTATTGATGGACAATTCTGAAATGATTGAAAGGATGAATTACACTTCATGTATATGGTGGCTTTTTGACGGCGAGGACAAGAGGAACTGACAAGATAAGAAGGCCACCTTTGTTCATCCATTTTCTATAATGTGGTGTGGTTGCTAGGAAAGACAAAATGTGCTGACAACATGTCAACTTTGATTTCTCCTTATTTAAAATGGTGTGATTCTTTGGACTTAAAAGACGAATGGTGCCGGCAAGAATAAGGCTACTTTGGTTCCTCATTGTGCATCTCAAATGTGTGAGCATGTATATTCTTTTTACACACAGTCTTGATTCAAATAGTAAAGTGACCATTTTAAACATTTGTGGGGGAAATTTTGTTGATTTTTGGAATGTTTTGATCAGTTCAGATTGGGTGAGAAAAATTTCCCTTTTTGAGTTTTTATATTCTGGTTTATTTCTACACTTTTAGACTTTAACTTTCCTGAGCTTGTACAATAAGCCATGAATATTATTTTTATTATTTAAATGAATTAATGGAACATAAAGTCTAACAGTAACTCACAAAAGCATGTTACAGTTAAGCTTTTTACTGCAGAAATCATGTTACAATTAAGCTTTTTCTGGTGCAGAAGAGCCAACGAAATTGGCCTAAAACATTTAAAAAATCAATTTCGCCCGGGGGGCTTCGCCCCCTGGAAACCCCCCCAAAAGGGCGCTGCCCCTGTACCCCGCGGGGCCTAGGTGGCCCCTGTACCCCGGCCTAATTTCAGTCAAATTGAGTTTTGTAGGTTTCACCCATGTGGGTGTGAAACGGTGCCGCTGTGATGCAGCCGGTCAATACCACAATCATCATAATCCGGCATGTCCTTGAAATCAGATATTCAACTCTCAAGCTTTATTTGTTTTACTCACAAACTGAGAAAAGGTAACGCTATTTGCATTTGAGAGACGAGCATCTTCCTCTGATTTTTTTTGGATTTTTTTTTTATAGAAATTGGATCTTGATTAGTCATCCTCCATGTGTATGTATAAGGATATGGTAGATAACTTCCTGGTTACTTGTGGGGCCTTTCAAAATGTGTATGTGTTTAAGGGTATGAAAGAATAGACCTGGCTGTTCATAATGTCTCTATAGCATGATGGTTGCAAACAGGATTTATGTGATTCCATGTAAAATACATGTTTTATTTTCCTTTGTATATGCTTATGCTATTCTTTGTGCGTGTGAGCTCTCAGAACCCTGTAGAGAATGAAAAATTCCCATTGATATGAAAATGATCATAGTTCAGAACCTGTCGCTATGGGTTCTCTTGGTCCAACCAAAATAAGTAACCATTCAAACAGTTCGATGTTTGAGCTGGCGCAGAGGAGCAGTCGGGACAACCAAACCACTTGGGAGTAAAATTTGCAGTGGGTTTTCCAGTTGGTTAAAGGATGTTACTATTTTTAGTTCATGAAAAAATAAGTGCTGAACATTTTTAGAAAAGGTTTTAACGAGAAACCCTTCACAACAACATTTGTCTTGTTTCTGTCAAAGATGAGGTGGATTTTAAATGGAAAGGAATTGATACAGCAGCCAGACTATTTAATTTTTACCCGTCTGTATCATCTCTGTCTTATTTTTTTTTTTAAAAATTGTTTTGTTAAATAAATGTATGTCAGAACTTGTGATTTGGTGAAGTCTGTTAACTTCCATGTCATTGGAGGATGAGTGGTTGGTGTGTTACCTGTTGCATTGAGTTTGACGCTGAAACGGTTAAAGGGAGGAAATTTCAGTGGGCAATGATTGGAAATATTTGGGACTTTTAGGTCAAACCACCTGCATTTAAGTACTGTGTGAGCTGCATGAACAACTGAAGTGAATACAGTCTTATTGAGCTTTTTAAAAAGCAGGCAAAAAACATATGCATGGAAAGGCCTTTTACTGCTGTCAATGTATGCCAATTCCTTTTCAGTCAACTCCCAGGAGATAATACTTTGTGTCCATTTTAACACGCAGACCTTCCCCCTTCCTCCTTTTGCTCTAACTCCCTTCCCCCTTCCCTCCAAATGTCAGTAACAAGATATCCTCTTGAGAATGTTGACATTTCTACACCTTGGACGCTGATCAAGTATGAAATAGATTTTAATTTCTTGTATAAATGAACTCGAAATACACAATGATTCATTTCACTTTGTTTAAATTTAACAAATATGTAGCCCGCTTTCTGAAGTTTTGTGCTTGTAAATTCCTCTTTTCTGCGATTTGTGTCAATGTTCTTTTCTGTTTGTTTGTTTGTTCTCCATTGATATAAACTTGTTTTTCTGCTTTTGTAGACCATTTTTCTATCTTTTTTCTGGAAACTCTTTTACAAGGCGTTTCTTTTTTCTGTCAATGTATGACATTGTTGTTGTCCCCTGGTGACCAGGTTGTGAAAGCTGTACTGGCTGTCCAAGATGGACTGTAGCTGTCCAGTCTGTTAGGTCAGTGTGCTCCATCAAACTACCGTCCCATAGCTTTGACCAGCTGTGTTTGTAAATTGATGGAAAAAATGGTCAATGCTAGGCTCATGTGGAAACTCGAAACCGATGGCCTTTTGGCGAAAGAACAGTGTGGTTTCCGCAAACATCGGTCTACAGTTGACCATTTGATTCGTCTGGAATCTACACTTCGGAACGCTTTTTTGAACAGACAGCATGCAGTGGCAATTTTTTTTTGACTTAGAGAAGGCCTACGATACCACCTGGAAGTCGGGATACTTCATGATCTCCACGATCTGGGTTTTCGAGGTCATCTTCCGCTTTTATTCAAATTTTTTGGCAGAAACGACAGTTTCAGGTCCGGGTTGGCACCACTCTCTCTGATGTTCACGAGCAGGAGTTGGGTGTTCCACAGGGGAGCATACTGTCTCCTGCCCTCTTTAGCATAAAGATCAACAACATTGTGAAATCAGTTCAGCAGGGTTCAGACTGCTCATTGTTTGTGGATGATTTCGCTGTCTACGCAACTGGAAGCCTGTACCCAAGTGTCCAGCGCAGGCTCCAGCTTTGCGTAGATAAAATCCATCGGTGGGCGGGATGAAAACGGTTTCACCTTTTCTCCAACAAAGACGCAGTGTATTCACTTCCATAATTTCCGTCAGTTTTTCCCAGATCCTGAACTTCAAGTAGGGAAAATCTCCCATCCCAGCTGTTAAAGAGGCCAAATTTCTGGGAGTCATTTTTGACCAAAAACTTAACTTTCTCGGCCATATTAAAAACCTCAAAACTGCTTGCCAGAAAGCACTGAATATTCTGCGGGTCGTAGCGCACACTGACTGGGGCGCTGATAAGAAAACTTTGCTGCACCTCTACAGAGCCTTGGTCCGTTCCAAATTGGACTATGGTTGTGGTGTCTACGGCTCCGCAAGATCGTCTTACCTCAAACTCTTGGACCCTATCCACCATCAAGGGCTTTTCTCTGTCTTGGAGCGTTCGCACCACCCCTGTGTACAGCCTGTACGCAGAGGCGGGTGAACCTTCACTGTCCAACCGCAGGCTGAAACTGTCTTTGAATTATTACATCAGACTGTTCTCGGAACCAGAAAACCCTGCCTATGACTGTGTCTTTGATCCTCCGTTCCAAAGTAAGTTTGTAATCAACCCTAAATGTATTCCGCCGTTTGGTCTTCGTATGCAGCCTCACGTGCGGAATGCAGGGTCTAGACTAGGTGTAGTATCTGATTTTTTCCCAAATTTCCGGATCAACCACCGTGGACCTTCTTCACGCCAGAGATTCGTTTTTTATCTTGCAGCTTTTCGCAAAGAGTCTACCAGCTCTCTGGCGTACAAGGCATTGTATGCTGAGCTCTGTTTGAAATTCCCATCCTGTCAAAAAGTTTTTACTGACGGTTCCAAATCTGAAGATGGAGTGGCCTGTGCAGCCTACTGCCCTGGGGCTCCTTCTCAGATACTGTTGGAACATATTCATTCAGATGCTTCTGTCTATTCTGCTGAACTTACTGCTCTGGTTTTGGCTTTGAAGATAATCTCACATTCTTCAAAAGGGGACTTTCTGGTTCTGTCGGATTCGCTGTCAGCTTTGGAGGCCATAGCTGGCCGTAACCTTCAGCATCCAGAACTTTTACTTTTTTTTTAACTTTTTAGTAAGTTGAAGGCGGACGGTTACAACATTACTCTTGCTTGGGTTCCTGGTCATGTTGGCATCGGCGGGAACGAAATGGTTGATCGTTTAGCCAAGAACGCCACAAGAGAGAAACTGTCCAACACTTGTATCCCTGCTCAGATGTGAAACCCAAAATTAACGATTATGTGAGAGACCTCTGGCAGGAGGATTGGAACACACAGACGAATAACAAACTCTTTCAGATCGTCCAAACCTTAAGGGACTTCCTCCCATCTATGTCGGGTGGTCGTAAAGAGGAAACGGTTCTGTGCCGGCTGCACACCGGCCATTCGTATTTTACCCATTCTTACCTTTTAAAGAGTGAAGAAGCTCCGTGGTGCATTCCATGTCATGCGCCACTCACAATGAAACATGTTCTTTTAGAGTGTTGGGACTTGCACGATGTGAGACACAAACATTTTACAGCGGAGTCCATGAAGATCCTGTTCAGGGATCCTGACGTGATCCTTAAGTTTTTGAGAGAAATTAACATTTTTCATCTGATTTAAGATTTTACGGAAGAAAGATTTTTAACAAAGTTTCTGGTGCGTTTGTAGACGATGTCATTTAACGCGATGTGTGAAAGGTTTTTTTTTTTTTTTTTTTTTTTTTTTTTTTTTAATGACTGTGATTTTGATATTAAACGTGGTGACAGGCCCAGATGTGGCCCTCTGCGGTCGGCTGGGCTATAACAACAATATCTTATCTTATCGTAGGTCATGTGCCCTATGGCATAACATTTTTTTTTCTTTCTATTTTTTTTTTTTATTGGTGGCAACCAAGTCATCAAATTTTTAAACAACTTATTTTTTGTAAGTTTGGAGTGAAAAAAACCCAGTGAATGCATGGTGTCTCAGCACATCTAATTTCATATGCAAGATCAGCAGTTTTTGATTACCCTGTCATTCATGGCTTTATGTTGTTGTATTCTTACGCAGGCTGTATTCTTTCCTTGATGATCACACCTGTATCAGATATGAAGGTTAATAGTCGGCCCCGAAAAGGCTGTCAGTAGTAGAATGAGCTAATAAAAGAAACATTAGAAAACGTGACCGTTTAACCACTGTCAGTCATGAATAAAAAACTCCTTTGGGTCCTCGGGCCTGGACATCCCATTTCAGTGAAAAAGAAATAACAATTTTGTTTCTGTTTTTTCTTTCATTACCGATGATTTCATGAAGCGAATAGGCAGATCCTCCCTTTCAAGCAAACTTAAAAGCTTTGCAGTGCACGCATCATGTGTTTGTCTGCTTTTCTTAAGGGAGAGTGAGTGCGTTCTTCGTCTTCAGTTCCATTCACAGTCATTACTTGATCAGAATCATATTGTCTGTCTTTCTTTCTTCCTTCCATTTTTGGGATGTTATCCTGCCCTGCTCTCAGTGGTCTTCACTCATACCATTATCAGCATATCCGATGCATGCTATGAGTTAAACTTATCATAAACGTCACCATCACCCCAGACCTTGTCTTCAGAAGGAATGGTGATGGGATCTTAAAGTCATGGCGTAAGATGAAATGCAACACATCCACACCCAGAACCTCAGTTATTTATAAAAATAGTCTCAATTCAAAGAACTTACAGGCATGTAGCCGACCTTATTTTAACTACAAGGCAAAGTCTCCCTGTATTGAAACCGCCTAGTGTAGATTCAAACCGGCACTCCAGGAAACATTAACAGTACAGTCAGAGGATCAACCAGTGAGCCATTTCGTGTACCCAAACATTCTTTTGTTTATACCCAATACAAAAAAAAGTCAAGCACAGCAATACTTTTAAAAAATTTCGGATCATCTAGAAGATGATAAATCAATCAATTTACTACTTATTCGCTTGTCATGAATTTTGGGCCAGTATGCATCCAAATGATCTTCTGTTTTGACACACTTTCGTTTGCTTATGTTGACGGGCATTGGTCACTGATGGAGACACAACGAGAACCCAAACTAAGCATTGAAATTGAGTTGACCACAATGGAGAGTTGTACTACCCCACTCATAACATCAACCACAACTCGACTCCGCACAAGAATTCTGTGATCAGAGGGGGAAATATTGGGTGAACTTCCTTAGTGCACAGTGGGTCTGAAACCGTATTATAGTATAGACAGTATTAACCTATACCAAGTGGGGGGGTGGGGGGGGGGTGGGTGGGGGGGGGGGGGTGGGGGGGGGGGCTGCAGCCAAGCAAAGCTTGTGCACAGCTAAGAAAGCCATGCATAGCTTGGGGTGCAGAACAGACTTGTTCGAACTAGTTGTAAACGAGTCAGCCAACAGTTAATCACATTTAGCATAGCTGAATATACCCAGTGAATGTTTGTTTTGGTGGTTATCCAATAACAATATGAACGAATATTTGAAGTCTTTTGGCTCTTGAAGAAATTCCAAAAATATGATATGTAAACAAGAACTAAACACAAAAAAGGAAGAGGTTTTAGTATTTCAATGCATCACGAATTTAGTACCAAAGTCATGTTATAAACAGAATTTTAATATGTTGCAATCCAGTTTATTTATATGTCATTAACCATGGGAAGTTTCTTCTCACATCATGGGTGAATAAATTATTCCAGATAATTTTGTTGAAAAGAAATAACAAGCAGTTCAATGCAGGAAAAAAAAGAGAAAAGATTTGTGAGCTATGTCCTAGCAACAGAAGTCCAAAAGCACATCATGTTACGTGGCATTGTACATCTTGCTTGCAGACATTAGGCAATGACCATAGACCTTTCTTTGCCTCCTTGCAAACAGCTTTTAGAGATGTTAAAACATCTAAATTAAGAAATGTATCCAATCAGTTCATGCCGATAACTTACAGTGGAAGGAGTTCTGCCCGTGTCTGTAGATCAGGAGGCTGAATAGTTAATCAACCACACAGAGACAGTGGAACAAAGATTAAATCAACTACACAGAGTCCGGAAGAAAGATTAAACAACCACACAGAGACGGGAAACAAAGAGTTAATCAACCACCAGAGACAGGGAACAAAGAGTTAATCAACAACACAGCGATGTGGGAACAGGTTCATATCCACAACAAAAATCTCTTGCCCATGAGGGCGTATAGGAGAGAAGAGAGACACTCTCGCATCAGGCACCGCCCTCCTGCCCTGTCCCTCTGCCCTGTCGCATCAGCGTAGGGCAATCCATCCAGGATCCATTCTTTGATGTTGTCCATCCAGCATTTGAGCTTGTACGTCCCATTCGTCTGTCCGGCCTTCCCACGTAGCCCTGTGATGACTGTTTTTGGGCATTGAATTGTGGCGTATTTGACATGCCCGAGGACCACGACAGCATCCTCTCATGACAGTTGCCAATAGTGGTTTCATGGGGCCTTCAAGTGATGTTATTTGGCTCCACACAAGGTCGATAGTCTTCGCGTTCTTGCCCAGAGATCCCGAGCACGCGCCATGAAGCATTTAGTTTCAACGTCCTTGATACTCTTGTGGTCTCTGCTGACATGGACCCAGCTTTCGCATGGCCATACAGCAGAATTACAGCACCATGGACTTGTACATCATCATCTTGTAGGAAAGCTGATTCTCCCTGCACTTCCCAGAACTTGTTTACTTTGCCATTGCTGCTGATGCGATCATCAAGTCGGTCTTATTTCTGTTGTATAGCGACCGACTTTGGTGAGAGTGGCGCCAAGGTATTTGAAAGCGCCCACTCTACAAGCTGTTGTCCTGTCCATTATATACAGCATGGTGTTGGTTATGCTGTTTGACCAGGACTATTGTCTTTTTTCTGTGCTCACTTCCAATCCCATATGCAACCTGCCCTATCATCATTCTCTTTGTCAGGATCTTGTAGTTCTTCGTTGCTGCCTCCCATCCGGTCGATGGTCAACCCCTGCTAACCCTCAGATTATGCAGTGATTCTTCCTCCGATTGAGACAGTGGAGTGGAAGTCAAGTTAGGGATTCACGCATTATATTACCAGGAAGAGATTGAAACCGTACGGAGATACAGGCAGCCCTTGACGGACACCAAACGTGGTCTAGAAGTAGTCCCCTATCTGGTTGTTTGAAGGAGGACTGCGCTGCTGTCGGAGAACAAGAAACAGCGCCTGATGTGGTTTTGGCGAGACCTCCTCTATGCCAAACCTTTCTGAGCACTGGTTGCCCACAGACCCATGATGCCACACCCTGTCCAAACGCTTTTCCTCAAGTCAATGAAGTTGTGGAACAGGACCTCTGCAGTTGCTAGATGTTTCTCATCAAGTAGTCCGGCAGTTTAAGATCTGATTCTAACTGTGCTTCTGCCTGCCCTGAATCCCCATGTTCTTCCGCCAGGTGTTTCTTCCGCCTCTTTCTCAATCGATTCAAGATGACTCTGAGCATGATTTTACTGGTGTGGCCTAATGAACTTAATTGTTTCGTAGTTTCTGGCATTGGCGTATTAATTCCCGATTTGGGCAGGGTGAAGAAGAGTGGATTGAGTCCCTTCTGTGGGCCACAGTTTTGGTCTCCCAGATCTCAGACCAATCTATGTTACTAGAGTGACCAAATCCTACCCTCCATGTTTTGAGCAGCTCTGCAGAAAATTTTCTGCATCCATGTGAATTTCCCTGCGAGGCAGCCGATGGCTTCTTCCACTACTTCTCTCAATCACTGGAAGTGGTGATGATTTCCCTTGATGAGTGTTGATTCCCCATCTAAAGACTGACGACCTGCTGTATAGGGTAGTTGGTAAAGTTCATGCAGTACTGGTCCATGCTTATCAATAACATCGGAGCTTTCAGTCAGCAGCCTCAGCCTGAGGTTCCACGAAGACATGACTATCTAGATTTCTGCTGCTCTTGGTGAGGTTTTTCAGTGTGGTGAAGGCATGTTTGCTGTTTCCCTTTTTCCATGCCTTTCTACGATGTACTCGCACTGATTATTATCGCATTGTTTCTTATTGGCTTCAATCATTCCATCTCAAGGCTTGTTTGGTTTATTTCGCTACTGTGCGGCTTGATACAGAGGGCTGGAAATATTCGTATTCTTCAGTGAGCTTCTTTTGTCGAGAGGTTCAAGGAGACGTTTGAGATCCAAGCTTGGTTGTTTCTCCTCTGTCGCCCATTTCCCACCTCAGGTGTTTCGCAGACTTCCAGCCACATTAGAGCTGTTTTGTGAGGTCGGAAGTCATTGCCATGAGGTGAGTGCCGCGAACCTCCCCCCCTAGCTGTTCCTGGAATGCCTCTCAATCTCATGGTCTTTTAAACTTCCCAGTCAACGTACATGCGGGCTTGCGCAGGTTGAACTTTCTTCAATTTGATCTTCAATTGTGAGCAGCACGAGATCGTGGTCGCTGCCTATATCAGCTCCGGTATGTCCTCTACGCTTGCCTTTTATTGATAGTCTTGATTTGAAGCGCCCGCGGAGTGAGGACAAAGTCGATCTGGTTTGTGAGTCATTCCGTACGGTCTCATGCCAGATGTTCTTCTGACATTGATGCAGGGTAAAGGGTGTTGCAATGGTGAGCTTTATGGGTGGCAGGCAGCAAACTCCAGAAGGCGAAGTCCCCTGACGTTAGTTTTCCCCTGTGCCGAAATGACCCACTTTTCCACCCATTCCTGTTGAAGGATATGGGCCTACTTTGGCGTTGGAAAGTCCCCCTGAACTATGATGAAGACATTCATGAGGCTTTTCAGATGGTGTCTTCTACTTTTCTCGTAGATACTTCCACCGCCGAACTTCGTGGCTGAGGTATTGGAGCATACACCTGAATAAGTTGAATGTTCCTTTGGTTGGCTGACACACGAAATGCTGTATTATTCTGCTGTTAACAGGTATGCATCACAAAGATGCAACCAGTGATTTCTTATGCGAACGATGAAATCTAACGCCTTTTCATGTAGTGACTCTTCGCCACTGGTACCCCATCTTGTTTCCAACCTCTGTGATTGCTACTTCCAAAGCCTGTCCAACTTACTTTACCGGACATACCCACAAAGTCCCATTGGAAACGTCTCAGCTCGTGCACTAGTTCATTTAACTTTGCCGTCACTGAATTGAGTGTATCAGAACATTCCATGTTCAAAGTTAATTTCTCATTTTGTCAGCTTGTATGAAGTCCTTTGCCCCATTCTCATGACTTTTCACTTCCACCCTGGTGCTTGGTCATAGGGAAAGCGGCGATCGTTGTTAACCGGGCCCCGCCGATCCGGTAAGTTGCTGGCATATGGTTGTATCACACCATGACTTTTCTGGTGGGTTAGTTTAAAACCTGTTGGCGACCAATCCCCTCTCCAAGTTCCTCCACCAGATACAGTTAGTACTGGGCCAACAGCTTTACCAGTAGCAACCAAATGACTGACCTGACCACAGGATCAAAAACTGGAATGAAAAAATTACATTAGTAATTAACTCAGAATGGTTTTTTTTTAATCCGTCTTTAACGCCTGACAGTGTTTGCGGACCTGAAGATTTGTAGTTCCTGTGTTTGCTCCGACACTCAAAACCCTTTTATTTTTTAATCAGATAGCAGTTTAAATGACATGCAAAACTTTATTGTTTTATTCAGGCAGATTAGATGGTTGAAATTAGAGTGGACATTAGCTCTCCATACAGCATCATCAGATTTGCCCTTGAGTGATGTTTGAGGTGTGTGTATCTTATTATATTTGTGTATTTGTTTTAGCAATAGATCAGGGTGGATATCAGGAATTGTGTGGAGGGGTATTTTTGTTAGTGTTTTTTATTGTTATGTATCGTTTATTTTCTTTGTGGATTTTTGGGGTAATGTCTAGGTAATGTCAGGGATTCATTATGCACAGCCCATTCAGTAAATATTCCATAGAGAAATCAGAGGCTCAGCTGCATCATCATAATCACTTTATCTTGTGAATTTTTTTTTCCTCATGCCCATTTTTTTTTTTTTTTTTTTTTAACATTAGTCTAATTAATTTTTGTGATTGAGTTTTACATCCACGACTTTTTGACAGCTGTGTAAAAGGTTCAGTGTGGCCAGTAGGGCTATAAAGACAAAACTAAAAGGAAGAACGACAGCTGAGAAAAGGTTCAGTGTGGCCATTAGGGCTATAATGACAAACTAAAATGATGAACCGACACTGTCAAAAGGTTCAGTGTGGCCAGTTGGGCTATAATTAACACACAAAAAGTATGAACCGACCAGCTGTCCAAAATGTTCATGTTGTGGCCCATTTGGTCTATAAATGACTGAAACTAAAAAAGGAGAACCGTACAGCTGTGAATAAGGTTCAGTGTGCCCGTTGGCTATAAAGACAAACAAAAGGATGAACCGACAGCTGTGAAAAGGTTCAGTGTGGCCAGTTGGGCAATCATTGACTGAACTAAAAGGATTAACCGACAGCTGTGAAAAGGTCAGTGTGGCCAGTTGGGCTATAAAGACAAACTAAAAGGACGAACCGACAGCTGTGAAAAGGTTACAGTGTGGCCAGTTTGGCCTAAAAAGAACAAACTAAAAGGATGAACCCGACAGCTTCAAAAGGTTCATTGTGGCCAGTTGGGCTATAAAGACAAACTATAAAGATGAAACCGACAGCTGTCAAAAGGTTCATGAGGCCAGATTGATGCTATAAAGAACAAACAAAAGTTGATGAAACGCGACACCGCTTGTGAAAAGTTCATTGTTGGCCAGTTGGGACTATAAAGACAACTAAAAGGATGAACCGACAGCTGTCAAAAGTACATTAGTGTGCCAGATGGGGCTATAATGACTGAAACTAAAAGTATGAACCGACCATCTGATCAAAAGGATCAGTGTGGCACAGTTGGGCAAAGACAAACTAAAAGAATCACCGACAGACTGTGAAAAGTTTCAGGTGTGGCCAGTTTGGCTATAAAGAACAAACTAAAAGGATGAACCGACAGCTGAGAAAAGGATCATTTGTCCCGAATGGGCTATCATGTACTGAAACTCAAAAGGAAGAACCGACAGCTTGTCAAAAGGTCAGTGTGCCAGTTTGGGCAATAAAGACAAACTAAAAGGATGAACCGACAGCTGTTGAAAATTCAGTTTGGCCCACCCAATATGGGCTATAATTACTGAAAACTAACAGGATGAACCGACAGCTGTGAAAAGGATCAGTGAGGCCATTGGGCTATAATTACATGAAACAAAAAGGATTGAAACGACAGCAGTTAAAAAGTACTTTATGTGCCATTATTGGGTTTATTAAAAGTACAAACAAAAAGGATAAACCGACAGCAGTGAAAGGAATCAGTGAGGCCCAGTTGGGCTATAATGACGGAAACTAAAAGGATGAACCGACAGCTGTGAAAAGGTCAGGATGAGGCCAGTTGGGCCTAAAATGACAAACCCTAAAAGGATGAACCGTCAGCTTCAAAATGTTTCAGTGTTGCCAGTTGGGCTATAAAGACTTAAACTAAAAGATGAACGCTACACTTGTGAAAAGGTTCAGTGTGTCCAGTTGGGCTATAAATACAGAAACTAAAAGGAAGAACCGACAGTCTGTCAAAAGTTTCAGTGTGTCCATTGTGGCTATAATGACTTAACTAAAGGATTGAAACCGATCAGCTGTGAAAAAGGTATCATTGTGGCCATTGGCAATAATGACTGAAACTAAAATGATGAACCGACAGCTTTCAAAAAGGTTCAGTGAGTCCATTTTGGTGTCTATAATGAGCTAAAACTACAAGGAAGAACCACAGCTTGAAAAGGTTCAGTGTGGCCAGTTTGGGCTATAAATGACTGAAACTAAAAGGAAGACCGCGACAGCTGTCAAAAGGTGTCATAGAGGCCATTGGGCTATAATGACTGAGAACTAAAAAGGATGAACAGATTTTAGTGTTCTGGGTAAAATCAAAAACATGATCAGCAAGAAATTATCTCCGTGAAAGGCCGACCTGATTCTACAGTTTTCTTTTCAAAAACCCGGCTGCCATAATCCGCCCTCGTTTGAGATGCTAAAACCTTCTCAACTTTCCGTACCTTCTCAGACTTTCCATCAGTTCCAGAATTGTACACAATCGATGTCACCACTACCATACCAGGTGTATGCACAGCCACAAAATCTTGGGTTCTCGGCATGACTGCATATGGCGTCATTGTGAAATTTATGACGAGGTTGGAATTCACACCACCTCAGCATGGAGATAGTAGGCTCCAGCATATAATATCTCAATCAGATTTTAGCATCAGTAGAATACATATTGAAAAGCAGCTTGTACAAAATATGGAATGTTCAATATGTCAGGGCTACTAAAGCGTTTTCAAATGGAGCATTCTTAGGAAGAAGGCCCCCCCCCCCTAGCCGCCTGAAAAACTAAAAAAAATAAAAATGAAAAAAATACAAAAAAAAATCAGCGTTGTATGGGGTGAAGGGTGCAATGGTAGAGGGTTGAGAACATGCATTCAAGATTTTCCCTTTGTGAAATGCTTTTTTTCCTATCTAGAATCTTTGTGCGGTGACTCCAGAACCTGTAAAAGAAAATTCCCATTGATGAAAATGATCATAGTTCAAAACCCTGTCGCTATGGGTTCTCTGGTCCAACCAAAATAAGTAACCATTCAAACAGTTCCTATGTTTGAGCTGGCGCAGAGGAGCAGTCGGACAACCAAACCACATTGGGAGTAAAATTTGCAGTGGCTTTTCCAGTTGGTTAAAGGATGTTACTATTTTTAGTTCATGAAAAAATAAGTGCTGAACATTTTTAGAAAAGGTTTTAACGAGAAACCCTTTACAACAACATTTGTCTTGTTTCTGTCAAAGATGAGGTGGATTTTAAATGGAAAGGAATTGATACAGCAGCCAGACTATTTAATTTTTACCCGTCTGTATCATCTCTGTCTTATTTTCTTTTTTTAAAAATTGTTTTGTTAAATAAATGTATGTCAGAACTTGTGATTTGGTGAAGTCTGTTAACTTCCATGTCATTGGTAGGATGAGTGGTTGGTGTGTTTACCTGTTGCATTGAGTTTGACGCTGAAACGGTTAAAGGGAGGAAATTTCAGTGGGCAATGATTGGAAATATTTGGGACGTTAGGTCAAACCACCTGCATTTAAGTACTGTGTGAGCTGCATGAACAACTGAAGTGAATACAGTCTTATTGAGCTTTTTAAAAAGCAGGCAAAAAACATATGCATGGAAAGGCCATTACTGCTGTCAACGTATGCCAATTCCTTTTCAGTCAACTCCCAGGAGATAATACTTTGTGTCCATTTTAACACACAGACCTTCCCCCTTCCTCCTTTTGCTCTAACTCCCTTCCCCCTTCCCTCCAAATGTCAGTAACAAGATATCCTCTGAGAATGTTGACATTTCTACACCTTGGACGCTGAATCAAGTATGAAATAGATTTTAATTTCTTGTATAAATGAACTCGAAATACACAATGATTCATTTCACTTTGTTTAAATTTAACAAATATGTAGCCCGCTTTCTGAAGTTTTGTGCTTGTAAATTCCTCTTTTCTGTCTTTTTTGTTTGTTTGTTTGTTCTCCATTGATATAAACTTGTTTTTCTGCTTTTGTAGACCATTTTTCTATCTTTTCTGGAAACTCTTTTACAAGGCGTTTCTTTTTTCTGTCAATGTATGACATTGTTGTTGTCCCCTGGTGACCTGGTTGTGAAAGCTGTACTGGCTGTCCAAGATGGACTGTAGCTGTCCAGTCTGTTGGGTCAGTGTGCCCTATGGCTTTACTTTTTTTTTTTTTTTTGGTGGCACCAAGTCATTAATTTTTTAACAATTTTTTTTTGTAAGTTTGGGAGTGAAAAAAACCCAGTGAATGCCTGGTGGTCTCAGCACAGTCTAATTTTATATGCAAGATCAGCAGTTTGATTACCATGTCATTCATGGCCTTCGTTGTTGTATTTCTTTTCGCAGGCTGTATTCTTCTTGATGATCAGACCTGTTCAGGATATGATGGTTTTTGGCGGCCCCGAAAAGGCTGGCTGTAGTAGAATGAGCTATTAAAAGAAACATTAGAAAACGTGACCTTTAACCACTTTGCAGGCATGGAATAAAAAAACTCCTCTTTGGGTCCTCGGCCTGGGACACCATTTCAGTGAAAAAGAATACAATTTTGTTTCTGTTTTCTTTTCTTTACAGATGATTTCATGAAAGAGAATAGGAAGATCCTCCCTTTCAAGCATACTTTAAAAGCTTTGCAGTGTACGCATCATGGTTTGTCTGCTTTTCTGAAGGGAGAGTGGTGCGTTCTTCGTCTTCAGTTCTTTCACTGTCAGTTTGTCAGAATCATATGGTCTGGCTTCTTTCTTCTTCCAGTTTTGGGGATGTTATCCTGCCCTGCTCTCAGTGGTCTTCACTCAGACCATTATCAGCATATCCGATGCATGCTATGAGTAAACTTATCATATACGTCACCATCACCCCAGGACCTGGTCTTCTGAAGGATGGTGATGGGATTTAATGTATGCGCAAGATGATATGCACACATCCACACACAGAACCTCAGTTTATAGTCTCATTCAAAAGACTTACAGGACATGGAGCCAGACCTTATTTTAACTACATGGGAAAAGTCTCCCTGTATTGAAACCGCCTTAGTGGAGATTCAAACCGGCAACTCCAGGAACATTAACAGTACAAGTCAGAGGTTCAACCAAGTGAGCCATTTCGGTTCCCAAACATTCTTTTGTTTATACCCAAAACAAAAAAAAGTCAAGCACACAAATACTTTAAAAAAATTTCGGATCATCTAGAAGAGAGTATAAATCAATTCAATTACTACATCTTCCTTGGCATGAATTTGGGCCAGTATGCTTCCTAAATGATCTCTGTTTTGTCACACTTCGTTTGCTTGTTGACGCATTGGTCACTGTGGAGAACACAACGAGACCCAAAATTAGCATTGAAATTGTGTTGACCCATGGAGTAGTTGTACTACCCCTCTCTTACATCAGACCACACTCCGCACATGATTTCTGTGATGCAGAGGGGGAAATATTGGGGGAACCTGTCCTGTGGGCACAGTGGCTGTAAGTTATAGTATGACAGGTTAACCTAAACAGTGCTGCAGCCAAGCAATGCTTGGGCACTGCTAAGAAAGCCATGCAAAGCTTGGGGTGACAGAACTGACTTGTTCGAACTAGTTGTAAACTGTGCAGCCAACAGTTAACACATTTGAGATAGCTGAAGATACCCAGATTGGTTGGTTGGTTGGTTTTCATATCATGTTAAATTTTTGAAGTCTTTGGATCTGAAGAGTATGCCATTTATATATGTAAACATGAACTTAACACAAAAAAGAAGAGGTTTTAGTATTTCAATGCATCACTAGTCCAAAAGTATTGTATACAGAATTTTAATATGTTGCAATCCAGTTATTTTTGTCATTACCATGGGAAGTTTCTCACATCTTGGTTGAATAATTTTCCAGATATTTTTGTTGAAATGAAATAACAAGCAGTTCAAGCAGAAAAAAAAAAGAGAAAAGATGTTGTGAGCTTGTCCTAGCATCAGAAGTCCAAAAGCACATCATGTTACGTGGCATTGTGACATCTTGCTGCAGTCATTTGGCAATGTCCATGTGAACTTGCTTGCCTCCTGGCAAACAATTTTTGAGATGTTAAAACATCTTAATTAAGAAAGGTATCCAATCAGTTCATGCAGGTAAACTTACTGTGGAAGGAGTCTGCCCGTGCTGTAGAGGCAGGAGGGCTGAAAGAGTTAATCAACCACACAGAGACAGGGAACAAAGAGTTAATCAACCACACAGAGTCGGGGAACAAAGAGTTAATCAACCACACAGAGACGGGGAACAAAGAGTTAATCAACCACACAGAGACAGGGAACAAAGAGTTAATCAACCACACAGAGATGGGGAACAGGTTCATATACTGGTATGAAAAAATTACATTTGTAATTAACTCAGAATGGTTTTTTAATCAGTCTTTACGCCTGTCAGTGTTGCGGACTCTGAAGATTGTGTTCCTGTGTTTGCTCCGACACTCTTACCCTTTTTTTTTAAATCTGATTGCAGTTTATGACATGCAAACTTTTTGTTGTAATCTGGCAGTTTGATGGTTGAAATTGTACACACTGTCCAGAGTGGACATTAGATGGTTGAAATTGTACACACTGTCCAGAGTGGACATTAGATGGTTGAAATTGTACACACTGTCCAGAGTGGACATTAGATGGTTGAAATTGTACACACTGTCCAGAGTGGACATTAGGTGTTGAAATTGTACACACTGTCCAGAGTGGACATTAGATGGTTGAAATTGTACACACTGTCCAGAGTGGACATTAGATGGTTGAAATTGTACACACTGTCCAGAGTGGACATTAGATGGTTGAAATTGTACACACTGTCCAGAGTGGACATTAGATGGTTGAAATTGTACACACTGTCCAGAGTGGACATTAGGTGGTTGAAATTGTACACACTGTCCAGAGTGGACATTAGATGGTTGAAATTGTACACACTGTCCAGAGTGGACATTAGAATGGTTGAAATTGTACACACTGTCCAGAGTGGACATTAGATGGTTGAAATTGTACACACTGTCCAGAGTGGACATTAGATGGTTGAAATTGTACACACTGTCCAGAGTGGACATTAGATGGTTGAAATTGTACACACTGTCCAGAGTGGACATTAGATGGTTGAAATTGTACACACTGTCCAAGTGGACATTAGATGGTTGAAATTGTACACACTGTCCAGAGTGGACATTAGGTGGTTGAAATTGTACACACTGTCCAGAGTGGACATTAGGTGGTTGAAATTGTACACACTGTCCAGAGTGGACATTAGATGGTTGAAATTGTACACACTGTCCAGAGTGGACATTAGGTGGTTGAAATTGTACACCACTGTCCAGAGTGGACATTAGGTGGTTGAAATTGTACACACTGTCCAGAGTGGACATTAGGTGGTTGAAATTGTACACACTGTCCAAGTGGACATTAGATGGTTGAAATTGTACACACTGTCCAGAGTGGACATTAGATGGTTGAAATTGTACACACTGTCCAGAGTGGACATTAGATGGTTGAAATTGTACACACTGTCCAGAGTGGACATTAGATGGTTGAAATGTACACACTGTCCAGAGTGGACATTAGATGGTTGAAATTGTACACACTGTCCAGAGTGGACATTAGATGGTTGAAATTGTACACACTGTCCAGAGTGGACATTAGATGGTTGAAATTGTACACACTGTCCAGAGTGGACATTAGATGGTTGAAATTGTACACACTGTCCAGAGTGGACATTAGATGGTTGAAATTGTACACACTAGTCCAGAGTGGACATTAGTGGTTGAAATGTACACACTGTCCAGAGTGGACATTAGATGGTTGAAATTGTACACACTGTCCAGAGTGGACATTAGGTGGTTGAAATTGTACACACTGTCCAAGTGGACATTAGCTGTCCATTCTGCAGCATCAATTTGCCCTTGATGTGTGGTGTGTGTGTGTGTGTGTGTTGTGTGAGTGTGAGTGTGTGTGTGTGTGTGTGTGTGTGAGTGTGAGTGTGTGTGTGTGAGTGTGTTGTAGTGTGTGTGTGTGTGCGTGTGGTGGTGTATCGTTATTTTTTGTGATTTGTTTTTTAGCAATAGATCAGGGTGATATCTAGGATTTGTGTGGTGATTTTTTGTGTGTTTTTTTGTTAGTGTATAGTTATTTCTTTGTGGATTTTTTGGGGGAACAATAAATAAGGGTAATGTCTGGATTCTTAGCACAGCCTGATTCACTATATATGCCATAAGATATCAGTGGCTTAGCTGCATCATCATAATCACTTTTCTTGGTGAATTTTTTTTTCCCAGGCCTTTTTTTTTTTTTTTTTTTTTTTTACATTAGTCTAATTAATTTTGTGATGTGAGTTTTACATCCACGACTTTTGACAGCTGTGAAAAGGTTCAGTGTGGCCAGTAGGGCTATAAAGACAAACTAAAAGGATGAACCGACAGCTGTGAAAAGGTTCAGTGTGGCCAGTAGGGCTATAATGACAAACTAAAAGGATGAACCGACAGCTGTCAAAAGGTTCAGTGTGGCCAGTTTGGGCTATAATGACAAACTAAAAGGATGAACCGACAGCTGTGAAAAGGTTCAGTGTGGCCAGTTGGGCTATAATGACTGAAACTAAAAGGATGAACCGACAGCTGTCAAAAGGTTCAGTGTGGCCAGTTGGGCTATAAAGACAAACTAAAAGGATGAACCGACAGCTGTCAAAAGGTTCAGTGTGGCCAGTTGGGCTATAATGACTGAAACTAAAAGGATGAACCGACAGCTGTGAAAAGGTTCAGTGTGGCCATTGGGCTATAAAGACAAACTAAAAGGATGAACCGACAGCTGTGAAAAGGTTCAGTTGGGCCAGTTGGGCTATAAAGACAAACTAAAAGGATGAACCGACAGCTGTCAAAAGGTTCAGTGTGGCCAGTTGGGCTATAAAGACAAACTAAAAGGATGAACCGACAGCTGTCAAAAGGTTCAGTGTGGCCAGTTGGGCTATAAAGACAAACTAAAAGGATGAACCGACAGCTGTCAAAAGGTTCAGTGTGGCCAGTTGGGCTATAAAGACAAACTAAAAGGATGAACCGACAGCTGTCAAAAGTTCAGTGTGGCCAGTTGGCTATAAAGACAAACTAAAAGGATGAACCGACAGCTGTCAAAAGGTTCAGTGTGGCCAGTTGGGCTATAATGACTGAAACTAAAAGGATGAACCGACAGCTGTCAAAAGGTTCAGTGTGGCCAGTTGGGCTATGACAACTAAAAGGATGAACCGACAGCTGTCAAAGGTTCAGTGTGGCCAGTTGGGCTATAATGACAAACTAAAAGGATGAACCGACAGCTGTGAAAAGGTTCAGTGTGGCCAGTTGGCTATAATGACTGAAACTAAAAGGATGAACCGACAGCTGTCAAAAGGTTCAGTGGGCCAGTTGGGCTATAAAGACAAACTAAAAGGATGAACCGACAGCTGTGAAAAGGTTCAGTGTGGCCAGTTGGGCTATAATGACTGAAACTAAAAGGATGAACCGACAGCTGTGAAAAGGTTCAGTGTGGCCAGTTGGGCTATAATGACTGAAACTAAAAGGATGAACCGACAGCTGTGAAAAGGTTCAGTGTGGCCAGTTGGGTTATAATGACAAACTAAAAGGATGAACCGACAGCTGTCAAAGGTTCAGTGTGGCCAGTTGGGCTATAATGACTAAACTAAAAGGATGAACCGACAGCTGTAAAAGGTTCAGTGTGGCCAGTTGGGCTATAATGACTAAACTAAAAGGATGAACCGACAGCTGTCAAAGGTTCAGTGTGCCATTGGGCTATAATGACTTAAACTAAAAGGATGAACCGACAGCTGTGAAAAGGTTCAGTGTGGCCAGTTGGGCTATAATGACTGAAACTAAAAGGATGAACCGACAGCTGTCAAAAGGTTCAGTGTGGCCAGTTGGGCTATAATGACTGAATCTAAAAGGATGAACTGATTGAGTGTTCTGGGTTAAAATCTTACTTGAGCTGCATGAAATTATCTTCCGTGAAAGGCCTCCTGTTTCTACGGTTTCTTTTCAAACCGGCTGCCATAATCCTCCATCGTTTGAGATGCTAATACCTTCTCAGACTTTCCGTACCTTCTCAGACTTTCCTTCTGTCCTGATTGGTCAAAATCAGATGGCACCATGTCCTTACCAGGTGTAGGCAAAGCCACAAAATCTTGGGTCTCGGCTTGACTGCATAGGCAGTCATTGTGAATTTATGACGAGGTTGTATGACACCACCTCAGCTTGGAGCTAGGAGGCTCCTGCATAGAATTCTCTTCAGATTTAGCTCTGTGAATACATTTTGAAAGCATGCTGTACATAATATGGAATGTTCAATATGTCAGGGGCTATTAAAGCTTTTCAAATGGAGGCATTCTTAGGAAGAGGCCTAGCGACTGAAAAAGCTAAAAAAAATAAAAATAAAAAAAGAAAGAAAAAAAATCAGCGTTGGATGGGGTGAAGGGTGCATGGGAGAGGGTGAGAACTTGAATACATAGGCCCCCTGGGCAGGATCAAGTGGCAGTACTCCTGTGGGAGTCATGAATCGGAAGATTCCCCCCCCCCCCCCCCCCCCCCCCATTTTTAGCTCTTAAACTGGCATTGCCTGAAACCTGCAACATAATTCCAACAACACAAATCACTTGCAGCAAAAGCAAGCAGTTTGAGAACGCTCTTCATCAATCCCTTGCAGTCATTTTTGGCAAAAGTTTTTTTTTTAGAATGGTTGAATTAGGATTTTTTTTAAAGGATAAAACAGTGTGAATATTTGTGACTTAATTGCTTGCATCTCTCTGCACGCTTCAGACTTTTTCGCAGCCACACATTTCAGACACACAGTGTATGTGCGTATGGGATGTTCAGAACGTTCACATGCATTAGAAGTCTGAAAGGTAGTTTGTCCCTACCCAGTGCAGATCTGTTTGAAAAGCCGTTATTGAGAGGCCTTATTATACTAAATGTAACTGCCAATACTTTACAAAAAAAGGTGTTTTTTTTAATTCCAGAAATATTTAGAAAGTGCCCATGTAATTGGGTGTGGGTGAAGTTTGGCTTTTTCCTTTGATACAATGTCTGTGTGGTTGTTGGTTTGTTGAAGGGACTCGGTGTGCCTGCATTTCTTACTGCTGCTGGTTTTTAAGGCTTGGGGGAATCATCGCTATAATTGTCTCTGCTGAGGTGTTAGGTCAGTCTGTCGTTTTTGCATTCATTTAAGTGTGCAGTTAGATCAGGGTTCACACAAAACAGTTCAGGCATGAACAGGAAAGTAGGTAGTAACCTTTGATAGTCATGACAATAACAAATGGTTTGTAAATGAAGTAACAAATCGAGATTTTTGACAATGCGAGCGTGCGCATGTGAAAATGTCTTCCGTGATGCCATCTTCTGTATGCTTGTCTCCCTTTTTGTTGTTTTATTTCAAACAAATAAAGGAGGAAATTCTACAAATCAGCTTTTATATGTTCTTGCCTCTATTAGCCAGTCATACACTATAACCATATTCTTCAACTAAATTGAATAGAGGCAGAACATAAGTTTGTGGATGGTGTATTATGTATTTACAGTCATCGAGGGTTTTTTTGTTTCTTTAATGCCAAGTGGATTCTCTCAACAGCGAATGTTCTGGATCTTTTGGCTCGAAGCAGATCCTTAAATTGCATGATTTCGACAGGTGTCCATTTGGGAGATGGGTGGGGTAAGGGTTCATTTGGTTTTGTTTTTAATCTTTCAACCAAGATTTTGGGGAATGGAGAACATGTTGGCATCTGTATAATGCACTTTTTTTTTTAAAGTGAAAAGTTAAAACGGCGAGACTGGAAGAGAAAATCTTGGCTGCATCAAGAGTACACCTCCAGTCTCCCAGTTTTGTTCACAGGAAGATGTGCAGATTTTTGGACTTGTTCTGTGGCTGTACCATTTATTTTCAAGACTTCTCATTGTTGCCATGGCCCCTTTATTCATCCGCAGTGCTTGCATATGATTTGACCCGATTTCTTTTGCTCCTTGCTTCTCATCATTTGTTTGCCATCAACCCATGTATTCCTCCTCTTTATGTATGATTTGATGCTTCTCATTTGTTGCCATCACCCATGTATTCCTCCTCTTTATGTATGATTTGATGCTTCTCATTTGTTGCCATCACCCATGTATTCCTCCTCTTTATGTATGATTTGATGCTTCTCATTTGTTGCCATCACCCATGTATTCCTCCTCTTTATGTACGATTTGATGCTTCTCATTTGTTGCCATCCCCCATGTATTCCTCCTCTTTATGTATGATTTGATGTCTTTCAAGGAAATGTGCAAAGGAATTAAATGAATCAACTCCACAGTGAGGAACACCTTCAGTTTGACCCTTACGCTGGCTCTCCGATTGAATCACAGACCAGTAAACATTGATCAAAATTGACGAATGCTACTTGCGTGGTGGTGTTTTTTTGTTCCCATAAATTACACTAAACGGTGTTGGTTGTTGGCAAAACTGTGTGCAAGGTAAGGAGGATCTCTGTCATGACAGATCAATAAAATGTGGTTCATGACAGATCAATAAAATGTGGTTCATGACAGATCAATAAAATGTGGTTCATGACAGATCAATAAAATGTGGTTCAAGCATAAGACAGCTACTGGAGATAAAGATTAAGACAAGGGATGCCAAAATAAAGTTCTGCTTTTAACTGCCCGACTGTTTACTGACGGGTGGAGGAATCGCGTTGAAGTTTTACTTTTAACTGCCGGTCTGTGTGCAGATTGACGGAGGAATTGTTACAAAAAACGTTTGCTTAGAATTGTCCAATTGTTTACTGAACATTGGAGGAATCACGAAGAAAAAGAACTGTCCACAGTTTATTGTTTACTGATCAATGGAGGAATCACTATGAAAAACATTTGCTTAGAACAATCCACAATTGTTTACTGATCATCGCAGGAATCGCAAAAAATGTCATTGCTCTTGCTGGCATTTCTGGAACAGACTTGGCGTCCTTTGAAAGCAAGTCCCCAGAATTAACTCATAAGTGGCAAAATTATGAAATTCTGGATTTTCTATCGTATTTGGGCTTTTAAAAATTAACAAAATTTGTGAACGTTGGCAGCTTAAATATTTCTGGTGATAAAGTTGTTAAATATGAACAGACTCCACAAAATAAAATTGGCATGCCAGATGGGGAGAGAAGGCTAACTTTTGAGCATATTCAACAACTCCCATGCATGCCATTTATGTTACAGTGATAATGTCATCTAATCTAACATGCTTTGGATAGTTTTCTTTTTTCTTTTTTTTGTGCCCATGTGAAAGTGAGTAGAAACCTTTTTTTTTGTGCTGTCTCGTCTTCATTGCCACCTCAGTGGCAGTGCACCCATGCTGCTCATTCCAACACTGTCCACAGCCACACACGGTCAGTCTCACTGCACCCCCAGCACAGGTAATCTACAGGGAGCAGTCAATGTTAAGTCGTCAAGAGGCAACCCACCTGCACTGCTGCCGAATCACTAAGGTGGTGTTCAGTGGCACCTGTTCTGATCCAACATACATAGGACACCACCTCCTAAGCCCCAGACTGACAATAATTGCTTAAGTCGCCGAGTCAGCGCGAGTGAGCTCTCCCTCCTGAAGGCGCCACCACATCATTCTGACAGCCCCCATGGACTCGCCGATACGGTAACCCTGACAAAATCAAACGAAGGCCACAGACGTGGAGAGGACATTGAAACTGAGGTTCCTATGAGAGCAGGGCATGAAAGGTCACAGAATTTGACTTTTTCGTTGTTGTAGATTGATGATGATTAAGATGATGCTACGGATTTCCATTCCAGTCTGAAACTGCATGACAGGGCTGTAGTCTACGCTTCCTTTCATAATATATCCTGGCATCCTTTCATAATATATACCCGGCGTCAACCAGGCCTGAGAGATACAGACACCTGCAGTGTTGGTCAGGAAATTTGAGCAACACTCTCAGAGATGCATCCATTAAGTGGATGAAACTCGACTGTGTGGTCCCAGTCTTCCCAGCTGAGCCATAGCAGACTCAGCTCTGGGTAGGAGCCGGTCAGGGCAAAAAAAAATCCTACATGACTGATGGAATCAAACCCACGACCTCCCAGCTGGGAATCCATGACGCTAACCACTTCGCCAGGGCAGACATGCCTACCGTACTGGAATAGCCGTATTTGTTACGGAAAAAACATAAAAATCGAGGTTTGTTCCCGACGTTACGGTCAGGGATCGAGTGTTCCGGAAAAAAAAAAAAAAAAAAAAAAAACGAAATCAAACGAGTGGACAATTTTTCACAGAGGGACAAACCGGATGACGGTTAGGACGCTTGAATTGAAGCGCAGTGCGCATGCTTCACTGCCATATCCGTCGACGAAACATACCGAACGGAGCCGAGATTCAGACAAAGCGCGCTCGACTATCAAACATGGCTAGCATGAAGACTGCGAAGCGAGTGTGCGAGACAGATGATGATGAACCTCAAAATGGACCCCAGCGGCAGCCGCGAAAAAAACAAGATCGCCGTCGGCAAACCTTTCGTAAACAATACAGTGAGAGGTGGTCATGTTTACAAGAAGGACGGAAAGGGGAAAACTTCTGCTGGTGCACGGTTTGCCAGTGCGAGTTCTCCATCGCACATGGCGGCCAAGATGACTGTCGTCGACATGTCGAATCCAAAAAACACAAGGGACTTGAGATATCGGGGGTCACACCGCAAGTTTTCTGGTTTTTTTTCACCAGTTCGCGACCACAAAGCAAACGACAGATAAATGTTTTCGTCCCGATTATGCTCGTCGACCTTGTTGCAATGACATATGAAAAAAAGGGGAAGTTTTTTTTTTCTGCCTGAAAGAAGGGTTTTTGCAAATTAGGTTTTTGTGTGTTAAATGTGTTGTGTGTGTAAACCTACCACCCGGGTTTTGGCCCAAAAGGAAGTGAGTGTTCCTGAAAATTTTGAAATTTTAAATTTTGTTCCCGATTTTTTAAAACACTGTTCCTGATAGTAAGATTTGGGGTACATGTCTGCCAGGCGGCTGGCCAAAAAATTTTAAATTTTTAAAATTTTGAACACGTACTGAAATTTCGAATGGTCAGGGAAAATAGGATCCTTTTTTTAACACCCCCCTTTCCCCTCCGAATTTTTTCTCAACAAAACACAACGAAATATTGAATACAAAAAAAAGAAAAACTACCAAAAAATTCAAAATGCGAAATTGCCTCTTAATGCGGTCTCCAAAAAATTAAACTGTTTCTGTTGCTTGTTGGGTCGACTATGTCATTTCAATACGTCGGGCCAGTTCTTGGTTCCGTCGATGCATTTCCCCATCCAACACTTGCGTGTCAGGGATTTCCCCAATTTCAGTGTTTGTATCGCCATACACACAGCATGCACAAGGGTACGAACCAACCGCTTTCCTTTTATTTATTTCTATTTAATTGTTTTACAAAACTAAAAAAAAATAAATTGATATGAAGCAAGAGCACAGCACAAAGTCAAAGGATGGGGAAAGAAGAAGAAAAGGGAAATTCCACTTTTTGGAGATAATGGCAAATGTACAAGCTTTCTTAAACTTTTATGTACACAGCCGTCAACAAGACAGGCCATTTTTCAAAACAATCTTAAAAGTAGGGACGGGTGACAATTTAACGTGTCTTTATAAAATTTAATGCAAGAAAACAAAGAGAAAAATAAATGAATAGCACCTTTGAAAAAATTTTCAAAAACTAGATTAAACCCAAAAACATACCACAAGCCACCCAAGAAACTGTCGTTTTAACCGTTAGCTTGTCAGGGTTGCTTTCAAACAAATTGTCACAGGTTTAGGGAAGGGAAGCCACTACTGGCCAAAAACACTTGATTTCAGTTTTTTCTTTTCCCATATAAGGGGGAAATCTTTTTTCCACATGAATCCCCAAAGTTTCAGTGACCTGTTCTGATCCAAATACATAGGACACCACCTCCTAAGCCCCAGACTGACAATAATTGCTTAAGTCGCCGAGTCAGCGCGAGTGAGCTCTCCCTCCTGAAGGCGCCACCACATCATTCTGACAGCCCCATGGACTCGCCGATACCGGTAACCCTGACAAAATCAAACGAAGGCCACAGACGTGGAGAGGACATTGAAACTGAGGTTCCTATGAGAGCAGGGCATGAAAGGTCACAGAATTTGACTTTTTCGTTGTTGTAGATTGATGATGATTAAGATGATGCTACGGATTTCCATTCCAGTCTGAAACTGCATGACAGGGCTGTAGTCTACGCTTCCTTTCATAATATATCCTGGCATCCTTTCATAATATATACCCGGCGTCAACCAGGCCTGAGAGATACAGACACCTGCAGTGTTGGTCAGGAAATTTGAGCAACACTCTCAGAGATGCATCCATTAAGTGGATGAAACTCGACTGTGTGGTCCCAGTCTTCCCAGCTGAGCCCATAGCAGACTCAGCTCTGGGTAGGAGCCGGTCAGGGCAAAAAAAAATCCTACATGACTGATGGAATCAACCCACGACCTCCAGCTGGGAATCCATGACGCTAACCACTTCGCCAGGGCAGACATGCCTACCGTACTGGAATAGCCGTATTTGTTACGGAAAAACATAAAAATCGAGGTTTGTTCCCGACGTTACGGTCAGGGATCGCGTGTTCCGGAAAGAAAAAAAAAAGAAAAAAAAACGAAATCAAAACGAGTGGACAATTTTTCACAGAGGGACAAACCGGATGACGGTTAGGACGCTTGAATTGAAGCGCAGTGCGCATGCTTACACTGCCATATCCGTCGACGAAACATACCGAACGGAGCCGAGATTCAGATAAAGCGCGCTCGACTATCAAACATGGCTAGCATGAAGACTGCGAAGCGAGTGTGCGAGACAGATGATGATGAACCTCAAAATGGACCCCAGCGGCAGCCGCGAAAAAAACAAGATCGCCGTCGGCAAACCTTTCGTAAACAATACAGTGAGAGGTGGTCATGTTTACAAGAAGGACGGAAAGGGGAAAACTTCTGCTGGTGCACGGTTTGCCAGTGCGAGTTCTCCATCGCACATGGCGGCCAAGATGACTGTCGTCGACATGTCGAATCCAAAAAACACAAGGACTTTGAGATATCTTGTGGTCACACTCACAAGATTTCTGGATTTTTCACCAGTTCGTCGACCAGCAAAGCAGAATCGACAGATGAAGTGATTCGTGCCCAAGTTATGCTCGTCGACCTTGTTGCAATGTACATAGTGTAAATAAAGGTAAGTTGTTTTTTCTGCCTGAAAGAGAGGGGTTTTGCAGAATTATGGTGTTTGTGTGTGTGAATGTGTGTGTGTGTGTGAACCTACACACGCGCGGTTGTGTCCACAAAAGGAAGGTTGAGTGTTCCTGAAAATTTTTGAAATTTTCAATTTGTTCCCGATTTTTATAACATCTGTTCTGATAGTAAGATTTTGGGGTAGGCATGTCTGCCAGGGCGGCTGGTCCATTTAACTTTATAATTTTGAAGATTTGAACACGTACTGAAATTTCAGAAGTGGTCAGTGTGCAAATAGGATACCTGTTGTTAACACCCCTCCTTCCCCTCCTGTAATTTTCTTCAACTGGTAATCACAACTGAAATATGAATAATCAACAAATGAAAGAAACTACCAAGAAAATTCAAAATGATGAAATTGCCTCTTTAATGCGGTCTCGCAAAACATGTAAACTGTTGTCTGTTGCTTGTTGGCTGCTGCACTGCTGTTCATTTCAATAGTCTGGGGCCAGTTTTGTGTTCCATGTCGATGCTTTTCCCTATCCTAACACTTTGCGTGTCAGTTGCATTTCCTCAATTGCAGTGTTTGTACTCGCGCATACACAGCATGCATGCACAGAGGCTGATCGAAGCCAACCGACTTCCTTCTATTTATTTCTATTCAATTGTTTGTACATAAACACAAAATAAAATGAATATTGATATGAAGCAAGAGCACAGCACAAAGTCAGAAGGGTTTGGTGGAGGAAGGGAGTGGGAATGAAGAGAGAAAGGAAGATATCCACTTTCTGGAGAGTAGATGGCAAATGTACAACTTTGCTTTAAACTTGTATGGTGCATGTCGCTCCGATCTTTTCAAAGTATGCCAATCGGTAAGATGGCGTATTGAAATAACAGAGCATCCGATCTTTTCAAAGTAATGCCAATCGTAAGATGGCGTATTGAAATAACAGAGCATCCGATCTTTTCAAAGTATGCCAATCGTAAATGGCGTATTGAAATAACAACATCCGATCTTTCAAAGCATATGACCATCAGTAAGATGCCTCATGGAAATAACAGAGCATCCATCTTTCAAAGTATGCCAATCATAAGATGGCGTATTGAAATAACAGAGCATCCGATCTTTCAAGTATGCCAATCGTAAGAGGCTATTGAAATAACAGAGCATCCGATCTTTTCAAAGTATGCCAATCAGTAGATGGCGTATTGAAATAACAGAGCATCCGATCTTTCAAAGTATGCCAATCAGTAAGATGGCAGGTTGAAATAACAGGCATCCGATCTTTTCAAAGTATGCCAATCGGTAAGATGGCGTATGAAATAACAGAGCATCCGATCTTTTCAAAGTATGCCAATCGGTAAGATGGCATGTTGAAATAAGAGCATCCAATCTTTCAAAGTATGCCAATCAGTAAGATGGCATGTTGAAATGCCGATCAGTATGTTGAACAGAATGAATGACGGCAAATCAGTGGTGGACAATACAACTGGGTAATGTCCTATTCTATTATCCTCATTCAACTTTTTCTTTTCACTTTGAATGTTGAACAAACTTTCTGTCTAAAGATGCTCTTATACCACCAAAGGGTTCTCCAGCTGATTTCAGGTATTATTCTAATCAGCTAGCACACTCTTGAAGTATCATCCAAGGATACTTGTAAATGGTTTCGATCCGCGGCCGTCTTCAAGTTAACCCAGGATGAGCCGATTTCTATCCAACCCACTATCCTCTATTCATGGATCTCGCCACTGGCATGCATTTCTGATGGTTAATACACTGACAAACTGTCTCCAACACATGCAGACAGATGATCACACAGAAGATTTTCTTTTCGTTTTTGATTTTTTTTCCTTCAAAGACCAAGGTAAAGCGGTATGTTCCTGTTCAAGCTGTTCACTATCATAGTTGGTTCCAAACAGAATCAAGGGAAGCTGCTGACTGGCTGCCAAATACCAATCACTGGCCACATGTACAGCAGATTTGCTCTTGAGTATGAATAAAGATCATACTTGTTTTGTTACTTTTTCCCCAAATAGCCGAAGCATCTTGGAGAAATGGAGCAAATCATCCCATCAATGGATTTTGCAGGTCTCCAAGTCCCTTCCTGGACAGAAGTTTTTCAGAGATTACTGTGTGGTACTTTCTCTGCATGAAGTCATGACGACAGATTATTGTGCAGTGGTTCTCTTCTTCTGTCTTTTATTCTCAATAATGCCAAGCTTGCAAGACAGTTCTGGTGTCGGACATGTATAAACGCATTTACAGAAACGACCATTTTCTTGCATTTTGGTGCTACCATGGTGTTTTTTTCTCCACTCTGGCGTTTTCAATTGTTGTCAACTGCACAAAAACAACAACAGATGTAACCTTTAACTGACACTACCAATTAAATGAGCTGAAGGATGTAACCTTTAACTGTCACCACCAATTAAATGAGCTGAAGGATGTAACCTTTAACTGTCACTACCAATTAAATGAGCTGAAGGATGTAACCTTTAACTGTCACTACCAATTAAATGAGCTGAAGGATTTATGAAAGTGCAGAAGATGGAAATGAGCAAACTACCATGAAATAAATCGGTATACATTAAACAAGACGTGATGCACTCGCCACAGACAACCATGCCCAGTTAAAATCCATGATTCCAAGCACACAAAGCAACTCTTCAGGGTGCTTCTTGGTCACCTTATACCCACATACAGACATCACATAAAGTTAAGGACCAGTCAAGATAATAGGGTGCATTTTCAAAAAATTATAAAAAACCAACGAATAAGATTTATCATGTAAAACTCGGTGGCAAGGCTGAGGGGTCAATAGTGAATACGTCAACTGCTGTGTGGGCTGCACGTGCGTGTCACGCAGCATGCTGGGCGCGTTTGAAAAATCTACAATTTCAGCAAAACTGGAGCGTGTTTCAGTGGTCAGTGCGTGATACCTGTGGCTTTGTGAAGGGCCAAATTGAGATGCACGTGGATTAATGGATATCTGGCTATGATTTATACTCCTTGGTTTGCCTACATAAGCAGCAGGATGCCACCACGACAAAAGTTAAATGATTTCGACCGAACCCAAGCAGCAGCATGCCACCACGACAAAAGTTAAATGATTTCGACCGAACCCGAGCGATTGCCTGGCTGCAGGATGGAATTGGCGTGCGCGAAGTGTCACGCAGGCTTCAAGTGTCGCACTCAGTCATCATTCGGTTGAGACAGCGGTTCCAGGTGACAGGAAGAGTCCAGGAGCGGCGTCGCACGGGTCGTCCCAAGAAAACGACAGCAAGAGAAGACCGCTACATCCACCGCCAAGCCATAGTGCAACGAACAACTCTGCCAACATCATCAGACACGTCTGCGAGCTGCCACTAACACCACAGTCAGTTCGCAGACAACACGTAATCGCCTCCATGACGTCAACCTTCGTGCGCGTCGTCCATTACGAAAACCAAGGCTGACCCAGATCCAGCGAGCCAACCGTCATGCCTGGTGCACTGCGCACCAGAGGTGGCCACGTGCCCAGTGGACAGAGGTTCTGTTCACTGATGAATCACGGTTCTGTCTGACACCCAGTGATGGCCGAACCCGTGTCTGGAGGCGTCCACGGGAGCAGCTTGCTGCCAATGCAATTCAAGAAGTGGTCCCCTTTGGAGGCGCTCCGTTATGGTTTGGGGAGGAATCAGCAGGCATCACAGAACCCCCTTTTACCATGTCGACGGTATACTGACAGGGCAGCGGTATCTGCAGGAGATCCTTCGACCTCTGGTCGTCCCGGCGCTGCAGCAGATTGGGCCTGCTGCTGTCCTTCAGGACGACAACGCCACGCCACACAGGTCCAGGGCCGTCAACGCCTTCGTGCAGCAGGCGGGGATACCCGCATGGTATGCCAGCCAACAGTCCCGACCTTAATCCCATCGAACAGTTGTGGGCCGAGCTCGGTCGGAGAGTTCGAGAGAACCACCCTTTGCCCGCCAACCGACAGCAGCTGCTTGGATGGCTGCAAGAAGAATGGAACACTATTCCTCAGGCCTTTCTGGCACGCCTGATCAACTCCATGCGCCAGCGTTGCCTTGACTGCCTTGCCATGAATGGTGGACACACGCGCTTCTGACAATCCATTGACATTCATGAAGTTTAACCTCTCTTTTTCTGTGATTTTGTTCAATGTTTTTTCGACTCACATTTGTGTGATTTTCGATTTAGAGGGTGGGCCGATTTCGAGCGCTGCGAATTGTGCATTTCTGTATCGATTTGTGCTAAATTTCATTTTAGGCACATATGGATTGTTGAAATAAATGTATGTCAAAGATGGATGGAATCGATTTTCTAGTTTCTATTTGGCGTGCAATTTTGCAAGTGGCCTTAACTTTATGTGAAGTCTGTATATACCACCAGAACAATGTGAAAGCAACAACAGTACTTCGATAAATATACAACCAACTGACATAAAATGCTGGCCGTTCATAATTCAACACATAGATCTGCAATGTAAGGGCAGAACATTCACAGTCCATATGTTCAACTAAAAAAAAATTGAAAAAAAAAAAAAGCAACTAACACATGAATACAACCTCCCCTCAGCATTTTACTGACTTGTTCAGAGATATGCAAAACAATTCTGAAGGCCAATTCCAAAGGCCAACTGACTAATGAGTCATTTGACTCAAAGAGTATGTCAGCCCTAATATTAAAAAAAAAAATAAAGGGGAAAAAAGGGTACAACACCCAACAATGGATAGAAAATCATTGGACTGAAATCAAGTTTCCTTGGAAGTGTGAGAGAAGGAAGATAGATCTGTCTGTCACACATACTGCCCAATGTTGTTCTTTCACCAACAGTACCAACACACTAGGATGCAAAACATTTGCAAGGTATACTGTCCCATCCGACATACAAAAAGCCTAATCTGGTATTCTCCCCCCAACCACTTTCAATGTAACCCACCAATGCTCACTACGCTCCAATAAGTAGGGGTGGCATCCACATGAACACGACAACATTCCGTCCTATTGCAGACATTTGGCCAGCCAATTTCTGTACATGCCAGCAGTGTTCTGAACATTTAGAAGAAGAAAAAAAAAAGGGGGGGGGGGGTGGTGAGGGGGGCATCTGTCAGCATCTGTTTATCATTAATGTGCCAACGCTGATGAAACGGCCAATTGTACAGACATGAACACACTGCAATGTAGCAGTGAACTCCCTTGTTGGCTGACAGCAGATGCATTTAACGGCATACATACACACACACACATGCACACACTCACATCAATCTACACACACACTCACACATGCACACACCCCCATCATTCAACAGACGACAAACACATACATTCGTACTCCCCCACAAAGGGATGTGGAAAAAAGAGAAGGGAAACTTGTTTGTTCACTCAACACAATCTGCTAGCCACATACAGCCACAGCAACTGCTGTTCAATACACAAGGCGTTCTGCTCACCCAAACCCTACCTCTACCTCCAGCCCAGTCATTTCACGTAGACACACACATCCACAGTCAAATCTAAAGACTCAAATCCCTCCCAATATCACATGCTTGAACTTTACCTCCACACAAAAACTTTTTTTCTTTTTTTAAAAAATTAAGAAAAAAAAATGAGGGAGAAGCATACGGCTTAACTAGCATGCACATCCTTCCTTGGGTTTGTTCTGGTCGTTGGAGAGTTTGATCTGGTCAGGGAAGTCGTTGTAGAGCTCCACCTCACTCTCCTGGGCAAGGGCATTCTTGGCCACAGTCTGGAAGGCCTGCTCCACGTTGATGGCTTCCTTGGCGCTGGTCTCAAAGTAAGGGATCTCCCCCTTGCTGCTGCACCAGCCCTGGGCTCGCTTCGCCGTCACCTGCACCACACCACACTCAACTGGATGACTGGACATCTTCTCACTGACCTTTCTTCTTGTGCATCAACATTCATGGTCAATTTTCTGAACTGAGAATGTGGTAAATACAAACTGTGTGTGGAGGTGTGTGCGTTTGTATGCATGTGTGTGTGTGTGTGTGTGTGTGTGCAACTCTGACACAGATTATGTGTGTGTGATTGTGTGTGTGTGTGTGTGTGTGTGTGTGCATGTGCGTGCAACTCTGACACAGAGAGAGAGTGTGTGTGTGTGTGTGTGTGCACGTGTATGTGCGTGTGTGTGTGTGTACCCGATATCCTATCACAGGCTTGTGCTATCCAAAGTATTTTTAAAAAACAAAAAAAATTCTAAAAGACGGACAGAAGTATTGACGGGATCACAATGGTAACAATTGAAAGGCAAAGTGCAAAATGATCATCATGTAAAAAAATAAATAGCAATGTTTCAACTGTTCTATACGACTTCATCTGGCTCTTCATTTATTTCTACATCCGACTCTTCATACATTTCTATGTATATAGATATATATGTATACTGTGTTTTCCTTGTAATTTTATCAAAGTTGTTGTCCACTGGATTCCCATGCAAACACTTGATTCAACTCTTTCAGCCCAATTTTCTACAGATGTATTTTTGACTGTATTTCTCAAAAACTCCAGACTCAACATGTCAAGTATATCTTTGCCCAACACCTAGCTGATGCTGGAATACGTGATCAATGGAAGCACACAGTTCAAGATGGTGGAAGTCTGAAACCAGTGTGACGTTATCTTGGTCAACCATCACGAAACAAAAGAGACTGGACTGGAATTCCACTGTCCTTCATGCCCTAGGTTCAAGGCAACCTGCCTTCACTTCCCCTCTGTGTCTGAACTCACAACAACAGTCAGACCTGTGTCTTTGCAGATTGCAAGGAGTGGTGCTGAAGGCACATACTGGAGGACTCCACCTCCATTAAAGTTCATTCAGTGTGGCTCTCTGCCCCTAAGCTGCTCTAGTCATTCAGGGGATTTAGCTACATGCTAAACATTGCACGGACACCGACAGCTCTAGTCATTCAGGGGATTTAGATACATGCTAAACATTGCACGACACTGGCAGCTACAGAGCAGCCAACCCTCCTGAATGTTTCTGGAATTTCCTTATTTCTTCTTCTTCTTCTGCGTTCGATTGAAGCTGGATGCGTCAGACTTTAACCCGGCCGCCATGATGAAGCCCGCGGTCTTCTCCAGGTCAGAACGGGCTCCCCAAAGCTGCTCCTGTAACTCCGCTCCCCCCGGCCAGGTTTTGTGTCGTAGAGCTGCGTGACTAGGACAGCGCAGTAGGACATGTTCAGGGGTCTGGGGTCCAGTGCCGCATGGACACTGGTCAGTGTAGGTGATCCTTATTTCATTTAGTGGGTAAAAAAATCCAGAAGTTCAATATTTTGTTTAAGATATGGAGTTTGAGGGTAATATCTGAGGTTGATGAAGTGTTGCAGAAAAATGCCCAAATGATACATGAATGCCAGCAGTTACACGTAATAGAAATTCCATCTTTTTTAAACCCCCAGTCACCAGCTGAAGCAGTAGGATGCTAAAACACTTTCTGTCAAACTGCTATCGTTTCACCTTATCCCATCCCCTTCATTCTCCGATTTCTGAATTCTGAATACAAAAGGTTGTAGCTATGATACTAACAGAGTGACTACGAAGAACCACAGGGTCTTTGGAGGATTATGGCGACTCAACCCTTTGACTCCCAGAACTATCTGCAATTTTGTGGGAAAAAACACCAACCTTACAACAACAAAAATCACAAAAATTCAAGTATTGCTCTAAAGTATACAAAGGTATCCATTTCATTGAAGGAAAATGAATAACGAATATAATTATTATATGTTTCATGTTGACAGGATGAGATAACTCACAATCAAGAGAAGATAACCAAGATTTTAAGAAAAAATAAACAAAATATTTCGAAAAAAAAGATCCATGAAAATTCAAGTCTCTGTACTTCATGGGTGGAAGTGGTATTGAAATGTGCACAAATCTATAGGACAACACCAAGTGCAATTATTTGCTAAAAAAACAACAACAGACAGTGTGTTCAGGGATGCACTGACTAATGCACATCAATGTCGGCCAGAGATGCGACTTTTACTAACACTTCACCCATCACACACAAAAACTGGCAAAAAATTAACAAGTGTTGTCAACCACTGTCACTGGCGTCACGTTCTGAGGATTTTTTCCTCTCCTCAGCTAAGCCCATTTGATACTTACAGCCCTGTTTTCCAAATCGATCTTGTTGCCAATGACAACGAAGGGGAAGTTTTCTGGTCACGAGGACTGGCCTGGATCAGGAATTCATCCCGCCAACTGTCTAGAGAGCGAATGTGTTAGGCATGGTCACGTCAAACACCAGTACACAGCAGTCGGCTCCACGGTAAAAGGCCACACCAAGACTCTGGAACCTCTCCTGCCCTGCTGTGTCCCAGATCTGGAATCATCACACAATCAGGAATTCCTGATCACACTGGCAGAATAGGTCAAGTCGTCTTGAAAAATCTGACTTTTCTTTCTGGCTCTTCTAGGACAGTAGACGTGACTGTCCCATTCTACCTTTCCAGCAACAAAATAAAACTGGGGTCATATTTCAAATCATAACTGATGAAGACAGAATATGGCTATTCTAAACGTGGGATTACATCTGGTTACATACATAAAGATCTCAACAACAGAGAATCTCAGTTCTCTCCAAGGCATGGAAAGAGAGAGAGAGAGAAAAAAGAGAGAGAGAGAGAGAGAGAGAGGAGAGGGAGAAAGAGAGGGAGAGAGAGTGGGGGAGAGAGAGAGAGAGAGAGAGGTCCATGTTCACATCACTAGTCCTTCGCAGTGAAGGTCAATTAGCCAAATGGTCTGTAATAAGCAACACACACATACATCCACATCAAACAATATCCATGATTACATTTTTTAAAGTAGAATATCCCATGCTGTTTTGACTTGCAGTGGAGGGGATGTTATATTTCTTAAAACAGTAGCTCACTTTCTGTAGTTTGTCTGGTGCCTCTATAAATTACTTGCTGGTTTGGCATACGTCCTTCAGAAACAAGAACATAGTGGTTCAAACGTTAAGTAATCCTTAAGCCCTCACAAAGAAAAAAAAATTGTCCATCACACAGTGACAAGTGTTACCTTCAAACCTTTTCACTGTGAAGAACTGACACTTCCAAAAGGAACTGTAAATAATCAATTTAACTGCAAGCCACCACACATAACAGTGTAATTGTAAGTAATCAATGTAAAGCTGCAAGCCAATACAAATAACCAGTGTCTCAGCTTTACCTCCAAGCAAGGTATTCCTTCCCTATTCAAGAAAATCAGAGGGTAATCATGCCCCCAGCTAGAATTTTCAGGGCTATAGATTAAATTTCAATTACTATTTCTTCATCCTCAAGGATACTTTCATTCTCAGACAAGAACACCTTTGCAACAAGTTTAATGCTTTCCAGCCGAGAGCAGCACGACGTCACGATTCCCTGCTGCCGAACGCTCGCGCACAGCGCTCATTCCCTGCCGACGCACAGATTTGGCCACTTTTTAATTTATTTTTACGGTAGCTCTACAGCAACTGACGGTCTTGTGTAGGTGTCACAGGAAAGAACAAACACTCAACTCCCCTCATCACCAGATCCACTTTGTAATACGATTTCAAGCGCTTCATTGAGCGAGAAACTGCTACCACCCCTTTGCCTGACCATTTTTTCTGGCACAGGAAATACGTGCCGCGCGCCGCGTGTTGCCGCCACCAGTTTCTTTGTTTCAAAGCTCCTGGGGTCAGCCAAGTTCACAATAGGCCACTGAAAGTATGGTCGACAACTCGTTCCAACATCCCCAAGACTAGTTACAGAGGTTATTTCCCTTGGACCATTTCATGAAAGTGTAGGAATTTTTTATGTTCCCGTCGTCTGATTGTGGACGACACGGCAGAATGTACTGCTGTCTGTCATCCGGACTTGACGACGCGCCTCAAGGGGGAGAAATCCTGTCGTCCACTTTTGTCACGACTCGGCTGGTAAAGGTTAAGCTTTAAATGGGGAAAATATTCTCATAGAACTGGATGCAGTCCTTTGATGCAACAGAACCGGTGTTACACTTTCATCACCTGAGAGCCTGTGTTTGCTTACAATCTAATTACTGACAGTTTTGTGGCTGGTGCAGAAAACCAAAGTTTTGTGAGTCTGAAGGAGTTGATGAAATTTTGTTTGAAACCCTTATCTCTACTGTCAATTATCAATAAGTTATGACACCTCTGAGGAAAAATTTCACATGTACTCTTACCCTATGCATGGCTTATCTCTATGTGACATTTAGCTTCAAAGGCTACAACACCCCCCCCCCTCCCCCCCCCCCCCCCCCCCCCCACATTCCTATTTATGTCATTTTAGAAAGAGCCATAATCACTTACAGTCATCCTTAAATCATTACGTGTTAACTGATCACAGCGGTCCACAAATTATCACACAGCAATACTGAGTGCCCCTCCATCTATCCCATAATTTCATACGTTACCTGCATTGTAACTAATCTGTCGTCCACCATGACTTCTTTTGTGAGGAAATCTGCACCGATGGTGGCTTTGTACTGGTTGCTGAACTTCTTGTTCACATACTGGTTCATCAGCGATGTCTTGCCAACACTGGAAGCAAACAGAATAAAATTCACTTTCAGTGAGACACGAGAGGCAGAAGAGCAGACGAGCCAAATGGAAGTTATTTCTCAGTCTCACCGAGGCATTGCAGTTTTTTTGTCATGTTTCCTTATCCTTTTTTTGTCATGTTTCCTTATTATTTGTATTATAGCCCTGCTGACCACACAAAGCTTTTCAGCGCTATTGCCACATTAGAGAAAAACAAGACCCCTTTCCAAAAATAAAATTAGAAAATTAAAAAGAAATAACAATGACAAGATCTACTGACTGTGTAACTGATCAGTCAAAAATTGGAAATGAGTACAAAAGAAAATGCCAAAAGAACAGAATGCCAGTCTAATTGAGACAGGCTTTGACAACATGTGTTGCTTGACAGAATATCAAACATTAACACTGCTAAAAACATACAGGAATCAGATTAAAAAAGAAAAGAAAAGAAAATGTGTGAACATGAGACGTACTGTATTTGGAGGAAGCGTTTCAGTGTAAACTAAACAGATGTCGCAGAGCACAAAGTGGTGATAATGACCAATTATCTTCTTCTGACAGTTAATGACAAACATCACATACTATTTAAAATACTCATTGGTTTTACCAAGTCCGAAAGGTGAATTCCCCCAGCAATCATTAAGACTCTTCAGCTTGTCAGAAATGATATCCTGACTAGTGCCTGCCTCAATTTTGTACAATTAGATTTTCTTTTATGTAAGACCAGTTGAGAAATACGAACTGGTTGTATGAAAAATCTGTTATCGCAAAGTCTAAGAACTGTTTCCTCTCTATGAGCAGAAGCAGTGGAAAAACACTGTGTACTTCAGTCACAGGAGTAAAACACGATGAGAATGACACACAGTGAACACTGTTGTCATTTTTACTTTTCAGTGCATTTCAGTCACAGAAGTAAAACACACAATGAGAATGATACATAGTGAGCACTGTCGTCATATTATTTATTTTTCAGTGTATTTCAGTCTCAGTAGTAAAACACACAGCGAGAATGATACATAGTGAACACTGTTGTCATTTTTACTTTTCAGTGTATTTCAGTCACAGGAGTAAAACACACAATGAGAATAATACACCGTGAACACTCATCGTTTTTCTCCCATCAGTGCCAAAAACTAATGGTAATATACACTGACAAAGCCTCTGCCTTACACTGGGCCATGCCTTCCTTCCCTGCTTTATCTCCACATCACTGTAGGCAAGGAAATGGTGAACTTCATCCAGACAACAATGCAATTCATCTGGGCCTGACCTTGGTGGTGCACTGTTCTGTCCTGTTCTTAGCACCAAGATAGCATGACCTGTCCCCTTCTTTGTGACTTGGATTTTGCGGTGATCGTGTCTTCTGATACCTCAGGTTGCAGCCGACATGCGGGAGAAGAAATAAAATCCTGTGTCGCCATCTGTGCACATGTGCCTGCATCAGCTTCCACCACCCTTTCGTCTTGCTAGCTGATCATGAGGCCGACCAACAGGCCGACCAACAGGCCAAGTGATTTGAATTTCTTTTCTTTCTTTCTGCGTACGCAGGCTGATACTCCTGCAGACACTCCCTGTGTAGACAGGCAAGTATTAACCCTATCTACCCAACAAAGGGAGTGGAGTTTTGTGTGTGACCGCTTTTTATCCCGCCATTAAAGCAGCCATACTCCAACTTCGGGAAGGTGCATGCTCTGTGTAACGTGTCATCCACACCAACGGCCAAACTGGCCTTCTCTTCCGAAAGATAGTGATGGGATTTGACGTGTGTGCAAGATGTTGTGCGTGCGTTCACACACGGAACCTCGGTTTATAGTCGCATTCGAAGGATTGTACCGGAAATGGAGTCAGAACCAATGTTAACTCCGAGGGAAAAATCCCCCTGTACCGAAACGGCCCGGCGGAGATTTGAACCTGCAACTCCAGTATCATGAGTCCGGCGCTCTACAGTGATTTGAATAGTTTTATTTGAAGAAATTGTGACCCAAAAAAAAAAAAAAAAAATGGTGGAGAGAATTTGACCATGGAAAGTGTAACGTTCCACTTTCTGACTGACAAGGCCCTGAGTGTAGTAGGGACTGGGTAGAGAGAGGGTAAGGGAGTGGGGGAGGGAGAGGGGATCGGTGAGAACCAGCGTGACACTAGCACGTAACAAGCCAGCATCAAGCATCTCACACGCACAGTGTTTGAAGATATGGCCATGCTAGGTGCAGGAATGGGGGGGGGGGGGCAGAAGGCTTTTGTGACCTTCACTGTAAGTTACTTGTGTGTTATCTTTTCCACATGGCTCATTAACGTTAAAACATCAAAACAATGTATGGTCTGTATAAACCATCACAGTTTCATGGCTTGTTCTGTCAGGGAAAATACAATTTTGTAAGTGTTTTTTAACTGATGACACTGGACTTCCTACCTGCTGACGGGATGTCCCATTCTGGTTCCCCTCCATCATGTGACAGGCAGAATCATTCATGCCCAACAGTCTAACGCACAGGCAGCGTTCCTTGTCTAGCCCAAGGGGCTGAATTAATGCTTCGTTTTCTTCTTTCAAATAATGCGTATGTTTCTTATCCACAACAGATTTCTGTAAAAACTCGGACAGCTGTCTGCATGGAGGGCACACAGCTATACCTCAGCATCTTCCGTTTTTCTCTGCTTCTATATATATGTTCCTATTCTACCTGTTGCAGCGCTACCAACCAACTGGAGTCAAAATCTATAGAAGGCTTTCATCACAAGTAGGTGTGGCATGAATTAATCCATTTCAGCAAGACTTGTCACATGTAGGCTTGCTGCTGCAAAAAAAAAATCTACCTATGCAAGTCTTTATCACAGGTAAGTGTGTTGTGAATAAAACCACTGCAGTTCAGTCTCCACCACCGGCAGATGTACTGTGAACAACCTCACTGCAATAACAAGTCTTCATTACATGATGCAGATGTGATGGCAATAAACCTGCTGTAGTGAGTCTTCATCAACATGGCAGCAATGACAGAACTCATCTGATGATAACACCTGAGCAAAAGCATAGCTGCCGACCATCTGAATTCAAAGTTCAGGAACCTGAAGGATGAAGGGGACAGGGTGGCAGGCTGAAGACGGGGCAGTTCCGTTTTTAACTGAAAGCATTTTTAATGCCCTCATGTTTCAGTAGACAAATGTGGGGTTAAAAAAACAAAACATTTTCCATACATACAACTGTCAACATCCACATGATACATATCATTTGGGCTTTATTCTGTAATACTTTATCATTACTATCAAAAATGACCCTAAACCCACAAAAATTTTCTATGAATCAAAATATTCTTGGAATTCAGGATTTCGTTCCCAAAACATGATTCTGCAGTCTTAAGACAAACACATTCATAAAAATT